>CAOLHI010002012.1:0-303246 GCA_948474755.1 Ctenosaura bakeri | reverse complement strand
ACTGAACCAAAGGCAGTAAGTCAGTAGCTAAAAACATACAAGCCAAAAGTCGAGTAGTCAGTGTGCCATTTATTGCCGAGTCAGTCCAGGTCAAATCGCTGGAGCGACTTGAGTCCAAGTCAACTGACTCAAGTCTACGTCACTGCTACCAGCCTTCTTCACTGTCCAACTTCCACCTCCATACATAGACATCAGAAATACCCTGGCATTGATTACCATGACTTTGGTATTCACTTATATACTGCATACCTTAGCTGTGGCAACCTGGGACAAGGAACCTGGGACAATCAGATGCAGGGTGGTTGTTTTGCTTTTGTGCATGTGTGTATTCATTTCTTGTAGAGATCGCATTGTGATGTAAGAGGGGTTTATTGTATTTAAATTTAATATCACATCTGTTTGGATACTTTTGCGAAGAGAGATGCCTAGCAGACACCATATGCAAAATAATATGGTGCCATTCTGGTGCTGCCTTAAAAGTTTCGATTCTCATGTCTGAAATATTTATTCTTGATAGGGTTGCCAGATTGAAAACCAGAGAGGGAACTGTTGTCTAGAAAAGGGGATTTCAGCAAATGTTTCTTGTTGCCTGATTGCTTGACAAACAGCATCTACTTGAGATTCCCACATCCATTAAAGGTACAGAATCCCTGTCCACTTTTCACTCTAGCAGTCCTAATACTTGGGAAAGGATCTCGATGGTTAACTGCGGGGTGCAAGCCCAGGCACTGACTTGTGAGAAAATTCCCCCCATTCCTTAGCTTTTGTATCATCTAATATGATGAAGACTCCCAGAGAACTTCAAAAGCTAGTGCTCTTTTGTGATGTTCGAGTGGTCCTAATATAAGTACTTCTGAACTCTGATTTTTGTTTGAACCAAAGGAACATAAAAGTTGGTTTTTGTGTACTTCCATCCATTGGTGAGTGACTCCCTTCCAATCGAAAGGAAAAGTGGGACATAAATGTTTGAAATATGTGTCCGCAATCCAGTGCATGATTACCTGGAAGTAAATCCCATTGAATGTATTTATTTGATTTTATTTATTGTATTTGTATGCTGCCTTTCTCCCAGCATGAGAGTGGTGTTCTTATGAAACATGTCTAGGATTAGGTTCTGAAGTAGGGCCAGAACTGCACAGCCCTTAAGTGTTACTGAACTGCAAGCTTCCAGAATTTTTCACTATGCTAACCAGTTAGCAATTGCAGTCCAACATCTGGAGGCTGCACAATCTCCCCCCTCCCTCTAAAGACTGTAGATTTTCTTCCAAAAATAGCCTGATTTGCTTCCAGAGAGATGATAGCCAAAAGATATTGTGCATCTTCCTTTACTTTCCTTATTTTTTTATTTGAAATGAGGAATAGGTAAAAAGATGTTTATAAATGAGAGATGATTATGTAAATTCTGCACATAAGGCCATGCTCAGAATAGAGTTACCAGGTCTCTAGGGCTGGGCCCTCTTTTTCAGTCTCTGGGACAAAGGGGAGGAATTTCAGGGCACAGACACTCCCTTGAAAGGTGCGTAATTTCTCATTTGATGGACTTTTTTTTTAACTTGCCATACTCTGAGCAACTGTAGTTGATACTTAAAAATATCATGCTTAATGACATCACCAGGGGCTGCTCTTGTTAACCTCGCCAGGACTTGCCCCCTATAACATCACAAGGGGTTATCCCAGATCTCAGATTTTGGCACTGAAATCTCAGGACCGGCGATAGTCCTGATTTAGCAACTCTAATCCAGAAACATTCATAAATTCCCATCTACTATAAAGTTAAGCTTTGGGATCCACTTTTCCAGGTTCTGGTGATTCTTCCAAGGATTGGGGAGAGGGGAAACTGGCGGACTTTTTTTTGTTTTGTTTGTTTTGTTACCTGTCATTTCATTTGAGTGGAGGGACACTTGCTGCCTACCCTTGGAGTGCACAGTGTCATTCTGATAATTGTCTAAGGCCATTTCTGCACTAGACTGTTATAGCGCTATTATTCCACCTGCAACATCCTATGGAATCCTGGGGTTTGCAGTTTCGGGAGGGGCCAGTGGACTCCTCCCTAAACTGCAAACCCCAGGATTCCATAGGATGTTGCAAGTGGAATAATAGCACTATAACAGTCTAGTGCAGAAATGGCCTAAGAAGCTTTGTTTTTCAACTGGGGGGAGTTTAGCCCCCATTACTGAGTTTCACACTGACCTGGACTGCAACTGAAGTGGATTGCAACTGAAGCAATGTAACACTACACTGCCATGTAGAGCAGTGGTTATCAACCTGGGGGTCAGGACCCCTTTGGGGGTCGAATGACCATTTCCCAGGGGTCGCCGCTCCTCAATCCTGCCCCCCCTTTTAAAAGAAGGTGGCCTCACAGCCAATGGGAGCAGTGCTTCTGAGACCCCTGCGCTGGGGTTCAAACTGCAAACCCCAGGATTCCATAGGATGGTGAAAGTGGAATAATAGCGCTATAACAGTCTAGTGCAGAAATAGCCAGGATGACTTTCTCCTCTCGCTTTTGTTGTGCGTGGACCGTTGGCGCTTGCCACGCGCACGTGTTGTGTTCTTCGCCCTGACTGTCTTGCATTCCTCGCTTTTTGTATGTTCAGCGTCCGCACTCCCTTTAAGGGAGGGAGGGAAGGAGTGAAACAAAACGCGTCTGCTTATGCCGCCGCCATCTTTCTTCTCTCCCTGTCCTTTCCTCCCTGCGCCTCGTGTAAAATATGGGCTGTTTCGGCATTGCCTTTGAGAGTGACTGGCTTTTTGAACTGTGGAAACCCAACATTCAGAACTAGAACGACTGCCTTAATTCTGGCATTGATGGACACTTTCCGTGCTTAAAAAAGGGGGGAGGGTTACCAGTTTTTAGGCATTAGAAGTCTATCCAGAGCAGTGATTTAGGGCAGTGTTTCCAATCTATTTGATGTTGGAAATAACTAACTAACTAACTAGCTAACTAACTAAATAATAAATAAATAAATAAATAAATAAATAGCGAAAATGATTTTATGGTTGGGGGTCACCACAACATGAGGAACTGTATTAAGGGGTTGCGGCATTAGGAAGGTTGAGAACCACTGATGTAGAGGAAGGAGAGGGCTTGTTTTCCGCTGCTCCAGAGACCAGGACAAGGAGCAATGGATTCTAGCTGCAGGAAAGGAGATTCCACCTGAACCTCAGGAAGAACTTCCTGGCGGTCAGAGCTCTCCGGCAGTGGAATCTGCTGCCTCGGAGTGTAGTGGAGTCTCCTTCTTTGGAGGTTTTTAAGCAGAGGCTAGATGGCCATCTGTCGGGAGTGCTTTGAGGGTGTTCCTGCATGGCAGGGGGTTGGACTGGATGGCCCCTGGGGTCTCTTCCAACTCTACATTTCTATGATTCTATGACTACACAGACATGGAAATATATGAATAAAATGGGTCCCCACAGGCATGTGTGGACAAAAGGACTCTTTCAGATCAGAAAAAGTTGAGGACCACTGATTCAAGTGATCTCTCCTGTCAAGTTCGCAACAACCATGTGAGAAGGGCTCGGTTGAGAGTTCAAATCAACCCAGGATCATTCACTGTGTTACACAATTTGCACTCTGGAAGTGTAAACCATATTTGAATCTGAATTCCTCTGGTTGAAGTCCAACACTATCCATCACACAAGGTCTTTCCATGTAAACTTTGTGAGATGAACATTAGAAAGGCACTGACAAGTTTTTCCTTGTAACAAGGCAAAGAACAGCTAGTAACAACCACTACAAAAGGTGTCAGAAACCAGGTTGGGAAGCACTCAGCCCTCCGAGTATTGCTGGATTGAAGCTCTTGGAAGTCCTGTCCAGCATAGTCAAGGGTCAGGAGTGCTGGGAGCGGCAGTCCACAACGTCTGGAAGAACAGACAGCCATATTAAAATACCCAAAGGGATGTCATGTTGATGGAGCAAGCTTGTTTTCAGCTGTTCCAGCAGAACGCAAATCAATGTGTTCAAATTATAAGCAAAATTAACTTCTTGACAGCAGGAGCTGTTTTGTGGCTCAAAGGGTGGTAAACCCTCTTTCGGAGCTCTTTTAATGGAGATTCAGTAAGCCTCTTTCATGAGTTGCGTGTTCCTGCATGGCAGAAGTTAACTAGATGGCCCTTAGGATTCATTCCAGTTCTCTGATTCTCTGATTCTAAAAGCAGTTATACTAGCTAGAGTAGCTTATATCATAATAAAAATCCTTCCAGAGATGCTACATAACTCTTTGTTGTTTCTATTGCACAGACCAACATGGCTACCCATCTGCTCCTGGAAATTTTGTAACCAAAAATCTTTAGGGCCCTGATCAAAGCACAATTTCCAAGATTATTTAGGGCAGGGTGGGCAAAATGCATGCCTCCAGATGTTGTTGGACTGCAGCTTCCAACATCCCTTGCCATTTGCTGTGCTGACTAGCTATGCATTCACATCCAGAGGGCACACTTTGTCCAGTCCTTCTTGATAGGAAGCCATGACAATGAAAAGTGGCCTAAGACTAATATGTTTCCATTTCTCTCCCTGTAAGTCAAGCATTGACCTGACCTTGGAAGCCAGCGGTCTAGGGAACTGGGAAGCACTGGCAGACCTCATCTTAGAGATTCCTGGGGAAGCTGTTGTCACTCATATCCCCAGAAAATCATGAAGAGCAAAGGTAGTCACTGGCAGTAGCGTTTATATGCATAGGGAGAAAATGGCTCCATGCTGGAGACCCAAAAACATCTGGAAGGCCACCCGGTACCCACCCTCCTGAAGAACAATAGTGCAAGTTTTCTGGCTCAGATTTTCATTACGGTTCTAGTATGTCTCTACAAAGGTACGGGGAAGATCTGTATCAAAAGGCTAGTTACGAGCATCATTACAGCACTTGATCTGCCCCATAGTCAACTTGATGTCTTTTATGATTACTCAGAACTAAATGCTTAGCACTGATCTTGGATGAAATGACACAGTTCATCTTCTGAGGGACAAACCCTTTGAAGTGAGAAGGATAGAGTTTTCTGCTTATGAAGTTGTCCCAAATCAGACTGAGAGTGATGAATCATAGAACTGTATAGTTGGAAGAGAACCACCACGGCTACTGAGTCCAACCCCCTGTCATTCAGGAAAATACCATCAAAGCATTGCTAACAAAGGGCCATCCAGCTTCTGTTTAAAAATCTCCAAAGAAGACTCCACCACACTCTGAAGCAGCACATTCCACTGTCTAACTGCTCTTACCATCAAGAAGTTCTTCCCAACATTTAGATGGAATCTCTTTTCTTGAAGTTTGAAGCCACTGTTCCATGTCCTAGTCTCTGGAACAGCAGAAAGCAGGCTTGCTCCATTCTCCAGATGACATGCCTTCAAATATTTGAACATAGCTATTATGTCACCTCTTAACCTTTTTTCCAGGGTAAACATACCCAGCTGCCTAAGTCACTCCTCACAGGGCTTCATGCTTTCCAGGCCTTCTACCATTTGAATACTTAATGATTGCTACAATCTTGTTCTAAGCATAGCTACCTGAGATCTTTTTAGCTTAGGGATCGGGAAGGTGTTCCAGAGATTGCTAGACAATACTTCCCATTATCCTTCATCACTGGCCATGGCAGATCAGGATGATGGAGGCTGAAGTTCAAGAATATCTGGAGGGCTACACACTCCTTGTTCATTTTACCCTGAGGAGCCCTCCACAGCACAGAACCTTCTGCCTTCAGAATTATCCACGTCCTCACAACAAATCTGGACAAGAGACAATGAGTTGCCCAAGATCACCCAAGGGAAGTTCTAATTCACATTACCATGGGGACAAACAGCAAAACACTGCCTACCCAGAATTTCCAGCATGTCTGGCGACCAGCCAGTCAGAGGCAGCAGTCTGCATTTTTGGACTGCATTTTCCTCTCCATTCTTAACATTTATTTGCACCACACATTTCAAGACCACACAGAAATAATCAAGCGGAAACTGCTTTTAATAATTAAATACACCGACAGCATCCCTCCTCCCCCCTTAACATACATACACACACTCACACACTAAATCCAAGGCACTAGTCCTCACCGAGCTCGACGGATGGGAGCAAGTGTGGAATTTCTAAGCCAAGCTAATCTGGAACTGAGAATAAGCCTGGGGGAAGGGTGAAAGGAAGCAGACTTGGAAGCAAATCTGTCCCAATGCAGACCTCCTTTTCCCTCCCTCCCCTGGGATCTGAGACCCTCCCAATGCCCAGCTGCCATGTGGTCAGTGTGCTTTCAACAGGGTTGTTTTACACTGCCCAGAGATCTAGGCCATTTCCACACTAGACTGTTATAGTGCTTTGATTCCACTTTCAATACCCTATGGAATCCTGGGGTTTGCAGTTTAGGGAGGGGCCTTTGAGGGCCCTCAAAGGCCCCTCCCTAAACTGCAAGCTCCAAGATTCCATAGGATTTTGAAAGTAGAATAATAGCACTTTAACAGTCCAGGGCAGAAATGGCCCTAGTGGCAGAGGTGTGGACTCTTCTCTTTGGGAAGGAGGGATAAGGTGTGGAAAGCGTGATAGGTGCAACACTAGCTAGGAGGAGGTTCTATCATTCCACAGTGACTGGGTGGCATTGTACGTGCTTGCAGGTGTGTAAGATGCCTTCCTTTCCTGTTACACAGTGACAGTGGTTCAGCTCCATCTCTACAAGCCAGCAGGAGGGGGAACTGTCTTACACCACAGCTGTGCTTCTTCTTTGGATTTATAACTTGTAGGAAAACAGAGGGCAGCATCTATGTCTACTATCACCTCCTGGCAGGGCAGGGATGGGAGGAGACGCTATGGGTGGAGTCCTCCAGATCTTTGCTGCACTCTGCAGTAGCTCCTAATGGCCACTAGCTGAGATGGCTTTGTAACAGGGAAATATAAAGACGTATACAGAGAAGTACGGGCCCTCTACCAATGCCTATTAGCAGTGGCAGTGTACCTCTAAGTAACAGGCAGTGCAACAAAAGCAAAGAGGAATGGGTTGCTGTTCCCTTTGGGTTCTGCTTGCAAGCTTATCAGAAGGACCCGGCTGGCTTGCTGGAAAAAAAAAGAACGGGCTGGGCAGGCCTTGCTCTGATCCAGTGAGGCTCTTCTGACATCTTTATGCACACTGCCATACACCACGGTTTAAAGCTGTTCTCGTTGCGCCTCAAGCTTCCATAACTCCGGCCCCACCAAATGAGGTCCTCAACTGAATCAGTACTGCCACCCTCGAAATCTTCACCCCTACTGCACCCCCATAGCACCTAGGTGATTTAGTCGCTAGGGGCAGGTCCCTGATTGGCTTCCTAGACCCATTCCTAAAACAGCACTTACAAAGGCCAAGCTGTGTCTGCTGAAAGTGGATCTGGCAGAGCAAGAAGTCAGAGGCACCAGAGCACCACAGAGATCAGGGAGACGTTCCCCAGGGGGAAAGCTGAAGACCAGAAATGAAAACTGAAGGGGCTGAGTCGGTGGTTCTCCTCAGGCCCTGTGGAGGGAGCAAGTGATGCGGTCAGCGGAGAGGGAATGAAGCTGTGCTTTTGCTCCTCCTTGCCTCATGGCATGGGCTCAGGAGGGAAATACTGGGTAAGCTCACTTTTTCTCCTGGCACCTGGGCTCCAGGCATCACTGCCTGGATCACCCACTGCTCCCCAAGGAGTTGAGTGCCAGGGCTCAGCTTTGTCCCTGTGGGCTAGGTTGTGCATGGGGCAGTTGTATGTATGTACAGACTCCTGCCAGGGGCAGCTCCTCTCGCCTTGCTTGCTTGGTCTACCACACTTCGCAGTGCTTCCCAGGGTTCATGAGGGAGCCAACAGGGCACTGAAAGTGCTCTATAAAGTCCCGGGAGTTGCTGAGGGTGCCGATGACCCGGAACTTGTCAGGACTGTGCGGGTCGGTCATCAGGCCCTCGTGGGAGCTCTCTGGCGTACGCACAGAACACCAAACCTGGGGGAAGAAAAAAAGGAAGATGATCTTTACATTTTTCTTCTTGCTTTCTGTTAATCCAGAGACTATGATACATACCAGCAGATTTGAATTACAAGGAAAGAGATTGCAGCAAAGCAAAAACTTTCCCCGATGGGAAGACCTGTTTGACAGTGCAATAGCCTTCCTCAGAAGGTAGTGGGCAGATTTTCAAGCAGAGATTGGATGGGCATTTAGGGGATGCTTTAGCTGTGGGTTTCTGCATGGCACAGGGATCAAATGGTCACTGGGCTTCCTTCCGACTCTATAATTAGATGAATGCATAATTTGATCTGCAGAACAGAGAAGACTGGTCAAATTGGACATTCCTGGATTTAGAAGAGAGGTAGAGCCATGTAGATGGAAGGGTGACTGTTTTCAGCTTCTTCTTAAGTTAAGACCACACACATACGCCCCCCCCATTCACTCCCTTTCCAGCTAGGTCTGCAGGTTCACTAGGTATCTGTAGCCCCCCCCCCTCAACAAAGCACTGATAAAACTTCCCAGTGGAATCAGAACTCAGCACCTCAAACTTTTCTCTCTCTTTTAAAGCAAATTTCTGTTCTGTTTGCAGAAAGAAATGCTATGAACACATATGGGTGAGGGCATTTCCAGGTGAATCTCACAAGACTAAAACGATGGCACGAAAAGCAAAGGGGCTGAGCACAACTTGAAAGCTCTCCCTCATTCCCTGTCCTGCCCAATAACCTATAGAATGGAGCAGGGGTCCTAATGTGAGAGGCTGTGCCGATTTTTGGAGTTCTGTTTGCCACCAGGAAAAACTCTAAAAAAAACAGAATTGCACCTCTGGAGACCTTCAAGGGACTTGACCAGATGGCCATCTTTCAGGACTGCTTTGAATTTATACTCCTGGATGGAGGGATTTGGACTTGAGGGTCCTTGGGATCCCTTCCAACTGTGTGATTCTGTGATTCTTTTCTAAAGCAAGGTATCCTTGCACCTTGTTTTAGCCTCTCTAAGCCTTTTATGAGAAACCTGAAATGGCTGGTATAGCCCATTCTGGATTGGCACATGGGTGCTGGAAATGGGCCCTGATCTTTCTGTGGTTGCCCAGTCTTCTTGAAGTGGATGATCTGGGGGTGGGAAGAGAACATAGATACAGAGGAGGGAGTGGTTACATGGAAAATTCTCAAAATACACTTGAGTTGAGTGGTTTGGGATGTTGGCTCTCTCTTTGAATCCCATCATTAAATATAAATGTTAGACTCAAAAATCCATAGCAGCTGCAGCTGCTACTCTCCACGTTCCATCTTCTGCAGACGAACAGAGAATTCACAAGTTGACAGTGCAAAAAAAAAAATGAGTGAAGGTTTGGATGGCATGTTACCCATCTCAGCTCTTACTGGTACAGCTAGACACAAGCTTTCAATGGCAACTTCACGGTATCTCTATACAGGTATTTGTTCCATTCCCACTGGAACATGTGGGCCTGTAATTCTAGGATTCCAGTTCCCAAAGGTCATGGCTGATAACTGGCCTCCTGCACTGATCAACCAGCAGATGGAACTGAAGCCCAGCCCTGCCCTACCAATAGTGTATCTCCAAGCTCGGGGCAGCAACAATTCCAGGCTTTTCTATGCCCCACTGCTCGAAAGCTCTTAATGCACAGGTAGGAAACCTGTCTCTCCAGATGTTTTTCTGACGGCAACTCTCACAATTGCTCAGCATTGGACATGCTGAATAGGGCTCATGTGAGTAGGAGGCCAAAGCATCTGGATAGCTAAATTTCCACTCCTGTTTGAACTGGAGACACCAGGGACTGTTCTGGGGATCCTAATCTTATCACTGACCTGTGGGGAAGAAATCAGCCTTGTCCATGATCTTTAGAAAGAGCAAGACAGTTCATATGTTCTGGTGGTGGCAGGAAACCAAGTTTTAGCACACAGATAGTGGCAGAAATACTCAGGTCAAGGATGGATTTTTTCCATCTCAAACAGAGGTTACCTGTGCAAATCCTAAGAAGAAAAGCTGGTGGTTTGTGAGGTCCACGGATGGTAGGCGTTTCTCCTCACCATTCTTCTTCAGCCAAACTTTATAAGCCTGCAAGGAAGCAAGAAAGCACCTATGCCTCCAAGTTCAACAGGGCCTGATCCTTTCCCTTCTGTTCGCATGCTCAAATGGATTCAAGTGACAAGAAAAGAGGTTCCACCTAAGCGTTAGGAAGACTTTCTTGACTGTAAGAGCTGTTTGGGAGTGGAATGTACTACCTCAGAGCGTGGTGGACTCTCTGCTCTTGGATGTCTTTAAACAGAGGTTGGATGGGCATTTGGGGGGAATGTTTCAGTTGTGTATTGCTGAATGGTAAGGGGTTTGGACTAGATGGTCCCTGTATTTCCTTCCAAACCTATGATTCTCTTGGGGCAACTAGGAATTGAGAGACAGAGGCAGTTTAAGAGATCTACCAGGTCTCTTTGCCATGACCTGCCTTTTTGGGCAAGGATGCCCACTGTCCCCAACATGGCTTACTCACATTATAGGCGGCCTTCAGTCCCCCATTGTCGGCAATGTTCTCGCCCAGAGTCTGCTTGCCATTGACATGCTCCCCGTTGACAAGGTACTTGCTGTACTGTTCCGTCATGCACTCCGTCCGGTTCTTGAAAGCCTCCAGCGATGAGTTCTGCCACCAGGGACGCAGATTCCCTTCTTTATCGTACTCGCGGCCTAGAAAGAAGAGAAACTGCCTTGTTGAACCAAATTGGAGGGTCACTTGGGACTGTAGTTGGTCTCCAAAAGCAGCCAAGAGATTTCCCCCAAGAGGGCCCTGCTGGAGACAATTTTTCTCTCTTTATCTGTCCCTGGTCAGATGTTTTCTGGCTTTAAACAGCAAATCCCTCTAGCAAGACAGGATGCTGTCCCACGCTGTGTTCACGTCACCCAGTAGCGTAGATTGTGGATGGTAGTGGCTTGACAGTGCCTGGGATAAAGCACTTTATCTGCTCAGGTACTTTAGATCCTTTAATGCCAGGGATTAAACCAGGACCACTGAACTGTGTCTCAGTAACGACTGAGTTACTGCCAAAAAGCAGCTGCTTTATTATTTATTAATTTCTCTTGGTTAATGCTGTGCATAGTCTGCAGTAAAAACAAAAGGTCAGAATTTTGTGCAGAAGTAACTTGCACTCACTGAACTCCACAAGCCACACTGTATTGTTATGCAGAAAGAGAACAATTGCATGTATGTGCTGAGTTTGCTCAGGTTTGTCAGTTGCTACAGGTCATGAAGTACGCAGAAAACTTCTTAGCAATAGAAAACTTATTACTGCTCCATTGCCCTGCTGAGATTTTTGACAGACATCATCCACAGATCTTTAGACATATGTTCACAACTGTACGGACTAGAACTTTGTTTTATTTAAAGAGCAATAGAAAAATCAAAAAGTAGAGTCACATTATCAGTCATTCAACAGGAACCATTACTCTGGGCTCCTCACAGGCTAGGGGGCCAATGCTAAAGGAGAAGAAGGAATGGTTAGCTCTTTCTCCTTCTTCCCTACTCACTTCCTGAATCTCTGAATGCTTCTGCTATCATCAATATTTTGAGTGTCACCTGAGCAACTGAGTAAAACAGCATGGGATCAGATAGTTAAGTCTTATTAAAGTTGCAGGGCAGAAGTGAGTTTTACATGACGACTTACATGTTGTTATATATTATTCTACTTAATTTCCATGCCACCACTCCTAGAATACCCACAGCATAAAGAGGGCCCTTTTTGGGAACTGCCCCCAGTGCCTCGACTGCTTTAATTCAGCCTTGGATTCTGGAGACGTCTTTACCAGGCCAACCACAAGGCACAAAATACATCACACTAGATTCTGAAGCTCACTGGCTTCTTCATCTGGCAACAATGGTTAAGAAAACACAACAAAATTCAGAGGGAGAAGTGTTAAGAGTCACAGGCTTCCATCTTGCCTTAGGTGGTGATGCAGAAGCTAGTGGGCTTCAAAAACTAGCATAATGTATTTTATATCTTTCAGTTGGCTTACTTAAGGCATCAGCACAATGTGTGCTTTGGATTTTGTTTTGTTGTCCCTGTATTTGAGAGGTGAGGGAATTCTAAGAGTTGTAGCCCATAAAGTGACCCCTCTAAGCTCTGTACCCATATACAAAGATCCTAATGTAGCTTTAGGTGTTGATGAGGTTAAGAAAGGGAGGGAGGGTGTCCTAGCTGCCCACTGGGGTTCACCCATGCAGAGATGATGAATTCTCACCAAGCAAGATGGAGCAGGACCAAAAGCAGCACAAAGAAGCCTGGTGAGATGACGGGGAGGTTATCACCTGGAGAAACAGGAGGGCAAACAGATAGGGAAGCAGCAGTGCCCAGCAGAGTGAAAAAAGGAATTCTGGATGGTGATGAATGACTATGGCAAGAATATGCAGAGGAAATATAGTGGTGTGTGAGTACATGTGTGTGCACACCGGTGAATGAACAGACTCCTAACAGAACAATTTTGTGGGTCTTTTGCATAGGGCTGGCTCAGCTATCTAACCTGACAGTGCCTCAGGAGGAATTAGATAGGTTGGAAATGTTAATTTTTTGGACTATAACTTCCAGAATCCTCCCATTCAGCATGGTCACAGACTATAGGCAAGGGGGTGTAGAGGAGGTTCTGGTAGTTGTAGTGTGAAAGAGGAACATTTCCAAAGTCTAGGCAAAGTTATGATATGACCTACCAGCAATATTAATTCAGAACTTGATTTGTAAACTGCTTTGGCTATGGCTGATTGCCTACAGAATCCAAAATCCAGAATCCTCTGCAACATGGGCAATGACCTGTTCAGTAAGTGGAAGTGAAATCTTGACCTGTTTGGAAAATTTTGAGTAAGGTATGAAGTGCTAGGCAGTTCTGTGGAATGGAGCAAAAATGGAATGGGGGAAAAAATGACAATGGACCTTAAAGCTATCTGATTTATATAAAAAGTAAGGTTCCCTGCTAAAGTAGTTAAGATTTACGGAGCTAGAGATCCATAAAAAGGGTCTCTCTCCTTTAGAAGGACGCAGGATGCATGCTGGATGGAAGAAGCCACAAACATTCATCTAATAGGCGACAGAGCTTGGTCCTACCTTGGTCATCGAAAGCATGGGTGAGTTCATGCCCCATCACAACACCGATGCCTCCAAAGTTGAGGGCCCTCCGGGGAAGAAAGTGGGAGAAAGTATGAAGTCAAGATATCAGTAAGCCAACCTTTGGAACATTGCAAGTAGGGGAATAAATGTTCTAAATAAAACAAATAAGGCATGCACAAGTGTAGCACTAAACAAACAAGCTGGGTTCCTTGTGTCACACACAGCTAAATAATTTGCGGGTAGGGAGGTTAGCAAAGATCTCCTTCCCTCTCTCACACATGAACACTTAAAGTTTCTGGCCATTTCCGCAGTAGACTGTTATAGTGCTATCATCCCACTTTTACTATCCTGTGGAATCCTGGGTTCGTAGTTTAGGGAGGGGCATTTAGACTTCTCAGCCAGAGAGCTCTTTGGCCTCACTAAACTGCAAACCCCAGAATTCCACAGGATCTTGAAAGTGGAATAATAGCACTATAACAGTGCAGTGCAGAAATGGCCTCTCTCTTCCCAACAAGAAACAGGAATTGGCTGCCTAAAAGGCCAATTAAAGGGGAAATTCAAAAAAGCCTTGTTACCTCTAAACAGGAAGCAACTACTGAGGAACAGGACGCAACTAGAATCCACAGGGAAGAAGCAATTTATTCAGATGTCAGAGTCATATGAACTGTGAGCCACATCCAGCACCCTGCTTTTCTGGAAGGCCCTCTATGGAGTCCTCATCAGACCCTCCCCCGCTTCTGCTTTCTGAATTTATTTTCCTGGGTTAAGAACGACCACTACCACTCGTGGAAATCTCCAGGAGCAGCAATTCTCCTTTAAAACAACATGCAGAGGGTCCCTGCCTCTTGTTTCTCCTTAGCTGCCCAAAAGAGGTTTTGCAAACTGGAAGTGGATTTCAAGTCACTGTTGATGGGGTCATCTGTGCATCCCATGGTGGGTCCTGGGGGATGAAAATGGCCCTTAGAGATCACCCACCTGTTTTCTGGTGAGACAGTGAACAAACTAGCAATGCAAAATTCACAGCAAGCCTGTGGATGGGTGGGCTGGGGAGAGCGATAGCCACAGATCAGGTATGAAAAGAGGGAGGAAGAACAACACAGAAAGCCTGCAATATTACATCATGTCCCTGATGCCTGGATTCTCTGAAACAAGCATGAGTGAATGAAGGGCCGGCAACTGGGGACTAAGTAGCCAGTGAAAAGTAATCACAGAGAAGAGGTTTGGGCCCATAGCAAACTGGTTTCCTTCCACTGTTGCAACAGGACCTCAATGGAAGCTAAGGCCATTTCCGCACTACACTCTTATAGTGCAATTATTCCACTTTCAACATCCTACAGAATCCTGGGGTTTGCAGTTTCGGGAGGGGCCAGCTGAAACGGCAAACCCCAGGATTCCATAGGATGTTGAAAGTGGAATAATCACACTATAAGAGTGTAGTGTGGAAATGGCTTTAGCTTACAGGGACAAGACTGACAAAGTTCCAGGGCTGGCCTAGAACTGGCTTTCTGCAAGGACTGGTTTCTTCTTAACCACTAGAGGAATAAGGAAGAGTCAGCAGCATACCTGTATATCCAGGCCTGCCATGTTTCCATTTCAAAACAGATTTGATTTACTCCTGTGCCCCTGCCCACTTTGTACTACGTACTTCTCTGAAACCTAGGCAGTTTGAAGACCAGAGACACCAGATCTGAGCCTGCTGAGTACAAAGCCATCCCCGCCCTCGTCCCAAACCATTTCTTCCTGACAAAGAGCCAAGGCACCCTGACGCACTTGGGGTGGTTGCGAGCGTAGAAAGGAGCCTGAAGGATCCCTGCTGGAAAAACAATGCCATTCTTGTTGGGGAGGTAATAAGCATTGACTGTCTGTGGGGTCATGCTCCACCTGGAGAAGGAATTAAAAAAATGGATGTTACAAAATTTGGAAGAGATGATCTTTACACTAGGCTGTCGCCAGCAAAACGGACCAGCTGGATTCCATCTTGGAAGATTCCTGAGAACCAGATATAGAGCAGACTGAAATTGCAAGAATCACCCACGCTGGAGATCTCCTGATGCCTGGGCCACTCCAAGTTGCTCATTTTAACTCTCCCCCAGGAGGGAAAGAAAATCTCTCTTCATCTGAAAAGTGACAGTGTCAGAAACAGGGGGGTTGGTCTGATCTTCTCCCCAGCATGCTAAGCTACCATATGATGGAAGGATTCATTTTCATTTGTTCGGACTATTTTTTAACCTGTGAAAGCCCATTGTCATGCAGTTGTCTAGCTGTAATCTGACCTGATGCAATTCAGAAAGAAGCATGACTCTTTTCTATTTCTGTACATATGAATGTCCTGGAAATTCTGGCATTCTACTGTGCTCACCAAATCTCCCTGTCAACCCACCTCTGTGAAAAGCACAACTTGAAATTAAACTAAAGAAAAAACAGGTCATGTTATTTAAAAATTTGCATTTTTGCAGACCCCATTTCTCTTTGGGGTTATAAGGCCTGAATACCACCCCACCCTGGCCTTAAAGTTGCCGTTATGTAGTTTCTGAAGCTGCATCTCTAGAAAAGGAAAAGTCCCAAGTCCAAGCCCTAGAGTGCAGAACTCCTCTTCTGAGACTCCCTTTGGCAGCAATATGTCAGGAAAGCAGGGGGTTTAAAGCAGTGACTTGTTACCCCTCTCCCAAAGGAAAGGACCTTTGCCCAATGCCCTTCTCAAAGCAGCACCCACCCCTTGCCCTTGCTCCTGAACTCATGCTCCCTGCCTCTGCTTAGTGGATAGGATGCTGGTAAATTTGTTGAAAGAATCCTTACTGGTCTCGGTTGGGGGGTTTCCTCAGCTGGTCTGCCATGAACCGGGCAGAGAAGTTGTAGAAGTTCAGCATGTTCTGAAAGAAGGAGTCTTCTGAGACATCATACTAGGGGAAAAGATTAGGGAGGGGAAGACAGATGTTTGAATAGGAACAAAGCTCTTTAGCATGACTGTGGGAAAAGAATCATAGCACAGCTCGCCAAACCCTTCATCCTGGCAAGCTATCTTTCTGCAGGCAGGGAAGCATTTGGGGAGATGTGAAAAGCACATGCTGCCATGCGGGACTTCAAATAAGTTTGGAAGAAGTTCTTCTAAACTGTTAGAGTGATTGTCAGCAGGAAAACAGTACAAGAGGGAAGATTAGAGCCCCGCCGATGATCATGCCACAATCCTAGTATAGATTTAGCCACTGCATTTTTTATAAAGAAAAAAACATAGGCCCTTTTTGCATGGGCTTTCTGTCGCGCGACAGCCCCATGAACCTCGCGGGAGTGGGAGCGTTGCTCTGCACGACGCACTCCTACTTCCGCCACGCTCACGGGGCTGCAGCGGCGCGATCGCGGGTTTTTTGATTTTCGCCTCAAAGCGAAAATCACCTGCGCTCGCGCAACGCTCCCAGCGCCCACACGCACTTACCTCCTGTGCGGAGCGTCGGGGAGGCGGCCGGGTCGCGCTTCCTTCCCTCCGCCCCTGCGGAAGGAAGGGGCGGGGCGGGGCGCTAGCGCGACGGACGCGACAGGCTCCTGCTTCGCGCGAGCAGAGGGGGGGACGGACGCGACAGCCTCCTGCTTCGCGTGAGCGGGGGGGGACGGACGCAACAGCCTCCTGCTTCACGCGAGCGGGGGGGGGATGGACGTGACAGCCTCCTGCTTCGCCCGGTGGGGGGCGGCTCGCACGAGGCTGCCGCTTCCCCCTCGTTCCTTCGCCTGTGGAAGGAAGGAGGGGGGAAACGGCAGCCTCCCAGAGGAGCCTTCTCGCGCGAGCCGCCCTCCCCGCTCGCGCGAGAAGCCTCAATGCAAAAAGGGCCATAGACAATGCCAGTTGCAAGCACATGATTCAAGTCTTCCCCGGTCCAGCTCTCTGTGTCATGTCAAGCAGACTTAGGCCTTTTCCACATGCGGGCGAAGAAATGGGGGAAGCCAGGCTGAAACAGAGCTTACCTTAAACCCGGTAAGTCCATTGCCGCATGGAGCAGCGCGTTTTCGCTGCTCCACACTCGTCGGTGTCCCGTGGCGGCCTGCGGCGCCCAAAATGGCGGCTTACGACTGGCAGAGGCTCTCCACCAACTGGAGAAGCTCGCCAGCCAGAAAGCCCGCACCCGGCAGATCTGCGGGCACGCCCTTGCACACGTCTGCAAATGTACACTGGGCGCTGCGATGCGGCTGCACGCCCCGTGCCTTTTAAAAACCACTTGAAAAGTGGTTTTTAAAAAGCATGCGGCGCCGCCACTTCCGGGCGCCCTAGCATGGATTGGGGTGTGGAATTACACTAAAGTAATCCGCCCCAATCCATTTTACGGTGTAGACGACCTCCGTCAGAGGTCGCGCTACACCGTTTCAATACCCCTGTGTGGAAAGGGCCTTAGATAACTGGAATGGAGAATGAATGTGATCTCTCTCTCTCTCTCTCTCTCTCTCTCAGGAGACCCACACACTGTTATGTTCATACCCCATCGTAGACATCGTCCAGCTCCTTATCATCAAGGATGAACTCTGGGAAGCCAATCATGTCGTAGATTGAATCAGCCTGTAAAAGAGGGGAAAAGTATCATTTGAGGCTCACAGTTAGCAAAACTGCAAGAAAGGTCTGGTGGCTGGAAGAGGAAAGAAGCTAAGCCGGAGGTCACATGCAAGCAGGTATTAAAAAGTGCAGGTGAAACATTGTGATGCCATGGGTTTGTACTTGGAAATGTTGTCACATTTATTGGCTGTATATATGAGTATAAGGTAAGAAACTGTTGGGAGGGGTAAGAGAATGGAATGTTGGACTGAAATCTGTTTGAGCAGATTTCCATAAGGCTGGTGAATAATACTTGGGATTTCAGTTAGACAAAGAGATTTTAGAGTTAGATTAGGGTTGGAGGGAAAGAAGGGAGTTTGGGCTAGGAATTTGGTGTGTGGCTGGTCTGAGTTAGCCTGAGAGGTGTGTGAGAGAGGATGTGCTAAGTTTTAAATGTAATAAATAATTTATCTGCTGTGCTATGTTTAAGTTCTGTAAATAAAAAATTGTTTTTGCCCTTATGCATTAGTCCTCTAAAAACAATCCCTGCCTGAAAGCTTGGATTCAGACAAGGTGTCTGTGGTGGCAGCACTTAATATAGAAATCAGATGTCCACTGAGGACAGAAATTGCATAAATCTTCATAGGTTCTTTGAGGGCATTTAGACAGTCTCCACAGATAGTGTCACACAGGTGGAAGAGGATGAAGTTCTTACACTGGGGCAGAGATAGCGATCAGAGAAAACCCTTATTCTGGGTAATTGCAATGAGCACCATAGATGTCTTCACATTTTGTGGTTTAAAGGGTGGGAACTCCACGTTTGGATACAGTGGTGGGACTGCCTGAAAGGATCTTCACAGTTGTGTGGCACTAATGGGATTGGCCAAGTGGCAAACCCCACAGTTGGTGGGCTAAGGGTTGGAAAATCTCCCACAGCAAGAGGATAGGGGTTGAATCCTCCTAAAAATCACATGAGTATGGAACACCCATTTGGGATTGGTATATGTCTAAAAAAGCTCAGGACCTAAATACTCTAAAGGCACCAGATCCCATCTGATCTTGCAAGCTAAGTACTTGGATGGGAGATTGCCAATGAATACTAGGTGCTCTGGGCTGTATCTCAGATGAAGGAATGGGCAAAACCACCACCACTGAGTACTCCTTGCCTAAGAGAACTCTATGAAATTCATGGGGTTGCCACAAGCTGAGAGGCAACTTGAAAGTACATACATATATACATACCTCTAAAGGTATAAAGGAGAAACAAAAGCAGAAATGGGATGTTGGACCTGTTGGACCTGTTGTCTGATCTTGCAGGATTTTTAGATAAATTTCTTACAGGCCTGGAGTCTGCAATATCCTTCCCTAGGGTTGTATAACCCTCCTGCCTGCCTGCATACCACAAATCTCTGTATTTTGCAAGGAATCAGGCTGCTATATGCCATCATTACGGAGTCTTTTTTGGTCTAGGGAGTTCTCCTTTCTTCCCTGGTGTTACAAAACATTTATCTCCAATACAGAAGATCAAGCCTGCCTCTGACAGCACTTCTGTTACAGCCCCTCTAGTCTATCCTCCCCTGAGACTTACAAGACTTGAAATCCATTAGCATCTCTGGGCTAGCAATCCATTCTGTTTGAAGTGTGTGAGGATAATGGAGCAATGCATTTTGCTTCTCCTATTGATATCAGGCCTACAAACCGTCATGGCTCAAAGTATCCCAAAATGTGTGTGATTAATTCTTAAACCACAAGGGTAGGTTCCCTGCCACACTACTAATTACAGATTCCTGTCATCTTTCTTTGATCCTGTTTACACAGCTAGTATTCAATGTTAATTTACTGAAACCAAGGCCATTTCTGCACTGCACTGTTATAGTGCTATTATTCCACTTTCAATTCCTTTTGGAATCCTGGAGTTTGCAGTTTAAGGAGGGGCATTTAGAATTCTCAGCCAGAGAGCTCTTGGGCCTCAGTAAACGACAAACCCCAGAATTCCACAGGATGTTGAAAGTGGAATAATAGCACTATAACAGTGTAGTACAGAAATAGTCCAAGGCTGAGACTCAGGAGTGTCACGATGTCACAGTTTACAATTTGAAAACACCTGTGGCTAGGGAGGTGTACAAACTGTGATGCAAAGGGCTCATGAGGTCTTTACCCCATCCCTGTTTGCCTCCTCCACTTTCCTCTGCAGTCTGGCTGATGAGCCAGGTGGCTAAGGCCATTTCTGCACTAGCCTGTTATAGCACTATGATTCCACTTTCAACATCCTATGGAATCCTGGGGTTTGCAGTTTTGGGAGGGGCCAGACGGCCCCTCCCAAAACTGCAAACCCCAGGATTCCATAGGATGTTGAAAGTGGAATCATAGCGCTATAACAGGCTAGTGTGGAAATGGCCCCCGAGAAGAAGCTTAGCTTCTCGAATAGGGTGGCTATATTTTTCAAAACTGCTGCAGCAATGAAGGAAATAATAGCCTCTCCCAACTAGGAATCTGGCTTCTAAGACTGCTGTTCTCCCAATGCTATTAAAAGCAGAGAAATAATTACTCTGGTGGAAATTGCAGAACATGGGAGGTGTTCATGTCCTTCCTCCTGCCCCACAATCCCTATTATCTCAGCAGGCTGGTTCTTGTGCATGCATGAGAACAACGTATCTGTATTAAAATGTGAGGACAGGGTGCCTCAGGGCTCTTTCACACTACTGTTGTTTTGGTGATGTTGTGCCTTCGAGTCATTTCCAACTTATGGTGATCCTAAGACAAACCTACTATGGGGTTTTCTCGGAAAGATTTGTTTAGAGGGGGTTTGCCTTTGCCTGAGGCTGAGAGTGTGTGACTTATCGAAGGTCACCTAGTGGGTTTCCATGGCTGAGTGAGAATTTGAACTGAAACCACTATACCATGCTGGCTCTTAAAGCCAGAAGATTTCCATGTCACCATTATGGAGTCTTTCCATGGCTAGATCCATGGAATCCTGGGGTTTGCAGTTTAGGAAGGGGAATTTAGAATTCTCAAATGGAGCGTTTCAGGGCCTCACCAAACTACAAACCCCAGAATTCCACAGGATGGAACTGTAGCAGTTAAATAAAAGTGCTATAGTTGTGAATGGGCACTTAATATAGGATGTGATTCTCAGTGCCAAAAACATTGTGCACCCCTGCCCCAGATATTCTGCTGGCGAGGAAAATGTACTCTGTCCATGCTTAGGGATGCTCTGCTAACTCAGGATTAAGACCTGACTCAAACACAATGGGTATCCTCATCCCTCACCAGTTTCATATCTTACATCCACTGTTTTCCTTGTCTGTTATCTACCAGGTGCTCCTTTTTAATTCTGATATACCTACGGAGTGAGACCCAGCTCTTTACTCAGTTAGCAGAAGCCAAAGACAGGTCTCTGCCTCAGGGAGCTGGGAATCCACTACATTCAGGGAATCATTTTTTCCTAATCTTATACATCCAGAATAAGGGCTCTTGATCCAATGCACCCTCACAAAATGAGGTCTAAATTAAGGAACTCCAAACCCTTCAATGTGAATTACACAAAAAATTTTTAAATAGAAATGTAGACAATGTGTGTCTTTTAATTTCATACAATGGTAGAATTACAGAATTGGAACAGATCACAAAGATCATTTGGTCTAATCTCCTGCCACTGCAGTAATCAATAGTGAAAGCATCCCTCTGATGGCCATCCAACTGGTTTATTAAAATTTGTATAAGACACCCTCTACCTACCATGTTTCCTTTTGAATATGTATGCCTGGCAACTGCAATGCATAAGGGAACACGAGCAGAGACCATATGGTAAACCTTAATGCAGAAGGCAAGTGTCTTTTTTAGAGGCATGCCATACATGCTTTCATAATGTTCTGGGGGTGTGGCTATCCGGAGTGCCAGAGCAGTCTAGGAATAGCTCCTCAGGAGAGAAACCTAGTGCCTAGTGCAGTGGTTCTCAGCCTTCCTTCGCTGGCCAGGAACTGGGGGGCGGAGGGCAGGGAGGGAAAGAGGAGCTGTGCATCTCCCCCGGGGAAAAACTCCGAGAACCCCCCCGGGCTCTGCTTCTGCTTCGCTCTCATTTCCACTGGGGAGGGGCAATGTGGGAAAAGCTTCCAGAGTGTCGACCCTGGCCGGGGGGGAGGAATCCCAGCGCCTTTGTCTTTTGTGCCGAGCACAGCTTGCCCCCCCCCAGAAAAGCACCGCCTTGAGGGCCCCCAGCCCTTCCGCAGCGTCCCCCTCCGTGGCAAGTGGGGCAGGGGCCGTGGCGAGGAGGGGGCCTGCCCCTCGTGCTGCCGCCGCCCCCCCAAGCTGGCCCATCAGACGGGACGTTCGCCCAGTAGCAGAGAAGGGGAGCGATTTCAGTCCCTTCTGAACAAGGGGCAGGAGGACGCGAACACGTGGCTCACGCTTGAACACCACTGCTCCTGCTGTGGGCTGCTGTGGCCACACGTGCTCCCGCCAAAGGGGGCAGGAGAACACGAGCGCGTGGCTCGCGCTTGTGCATCACCACTGAGGAGGGAATGGAGCCTAAGACCATTGGAAATACGTATTTTCCGATGGTCTTAGGCGACCCCTGTGAAAGGGTCATTCGACCCCCAAAGGTGTCGCGACCCACAGGTTGAGAACCCCTGGCCTAGTGTGAGGCTGAAGAGTAATAAAACCATTATAGAAGCTAGTCAGAAAGTGTGACCTTGATTGGGGATTGAGCCTTTGATGAAAGTGCAGCCAAAGGGCTGTTTCTGATACTTGTGCTTATATGAGGGTTTAAAGATATCGGTGAACTGTCTAAAATTACTATGAAGAACTGTATTAATTTTGAGCTGCATATGAATTCCAGTACTTTATTCCATATATTATCTTAATAAATGTTACAGTTTATTTTTATAAATAATGATTCAGCTGAGTGGTATGCAGCATTCAAAGTAACACAGAAAACAACATGCTATGGTTCTAAATAACCATTGAAAGGCTTTACCCTTTTGCACAAAGGCTGTGTTATACGGGGGTTTGGGAGGCAGAGTTGAATGGAAAAGACAGAGCACCTTATCAGATTGGGGAACTGCCATACCCATTTGGAAGAGAAAGAAGTAAGCCACTGTCACAATTAAAGACATTTTAAAAAAATCAAAATTATCATTCTCACAAGCCCAAACCTGAAAAGGTTATAAACCTCAAAGTCACCTTCTCCTTAGCAGCTTGTCTGGTCTTCTCATCCATCCAGTCAAGCTGGTCCAGTGATTCCTCGAAGGCTGTGCGTATCTCAGCTATCATGTCCTCAGCCTGAAAATAAAGATGTAAGAAGAGTCAAAAAGGGCATCTCACTCTTCACCCCATTCCCAATATGAGGTAAAGCAGCTAGAAATGGCTTTAAGTTGCACAAAGGACTGGGAAAGAGATGGAGAGGAAAGGGATGGTTTAATCCTTCACTTCCCAGCTTTCAAAACTACAGATCCCTCCCCACAGATGTTTCCTTCTTTAGTGGATTTGAGTACCCAGCTTGTTGGGGGCATGTATAGAAGTACATGCTATTTGTAAGTTGTTCGCCGCCTCGATCCATATGGAGAGGCGGGATGCAAATAAATAATAATAAATAAATAATAATAATAATTTCTTGAAGAACAGTGAAGAGTGTTAGTGAGTTATCACATGCACGGCATACATTGATCTTATTTGCTTAAAAGATGTAAAATGGACATTCAATAGTTAATCAAACAGACCTGGAACAATAATATTAATAATGCAGTTTTTCTAGCCATCACGCGTAGGCTGTGCAAAGACACCTCACTCTGCAGAGATAAGGATGTCTTGTTTTGGAATGCCTGGGATCTTGTTCCTTTGTAGAATGAGGTGATCTGCACCTTGGCCTGTGAAAGTGTCAGTACTTTCCAGAATAGGAGATTGTACATTTAAGGATCAGAAGAAAATCAGCTCAGTAATCAGGTCTGGAGAGGATGCATTTGGACATCTTCCAGCCCAGCAACTTGGCCTGCGGGGCAATGTCTGGTTCATTAAAAGGACCTCAGTGAACGGCAGCTGAGACAAAGAGCAACTTCGATTGGCTGAAGGGATATCAGCTATCTTTGTTTTTATGCTTGGTTGCTGCATTCCCTTTAACATCTCTATGTAATCAATAAACCATTATTTTGTTGCATCAGTGGCTCTGCCTCATTTTGAGATAATCCTTGACTTAGTACGGTTGTGGCCTGAGCGGATAACAGGCTCCAGAACTATTACATTTTTCCAAGAAGTGCAAAAAAGTATTCCCTAATTTTCTCTTTGAAGGCAATAACCAGTAATTTTAGCAATTTTCTTCCCACTGTGAGAAAGTCTTTGAAAACTGTGCAACTTTCAAAAGACGATTTGCGGTTTGGGATTTATTCTGTTCAAAATTCAAAGTGGTATTTCTTTGCAGGGAAAATAACATTTTCTGTGCAGGAAACAGCATTTTCTGTGCAGGAAACAACATTTTCTGCAAAAAGATGTTTCTGAATAGAAATAGTATTTTCTCTTCAGAAAATACTACTTCTGTTATGGAAAATGCTGTTTTCTGTGCAAAAACCACATGTAAATTTTGCAGTGAATATGGTCCCAACTACAGCATTTTCAGTTCAGGAAACAGCATTTTCTATGCAGAAAAATAATTTTCTGTGCAGAAATATTAAAGTAGCATACTGTACAGAAAATGTGGTTTTCTGTGCAAAATAATCATATGTGACTTTTACACAGGATAAGTCCCAAACTGAGAAGTTTCTCGTCAATATAGGATTCTACTCATTGGGGTTTCCTGACACTCAAGAAACATGCTTTTCAACTCTTTTATGAATTATTTTCAAATATTCTTTCCATCCCACCAAGCAGTAGAAACAAGAAAAAAAGACTGAGATATAAAAAAGAGATACACTGCACAGAATTATGAATGGAGCACTAGGAAGATGGTATCACCTTGGAAGAAGGAGATACCCACAGGGCAGCTTGTTGGCCCAGCTGAGGATACTCACAATCTGCTTGCTGTGTCGGTCGAAGGTGGCTTTTACGAACAAAGACCCAAGGGCAAACCCCAAAGTATCATCCGTGTTGGAGATGCAGGTTTGCCAGCGAGGGGTGCAGGACTCCAGGGAAAGAAAGAGAGAAACAGAATGAGACCTAAAGGGGAGCAGAGCTCCAAAATGTAGTTCCTAAACTGAGGGTGGGGGAGAGCAGCAGCTGCTTTATAAAGACAGTGGCCGGCTATTGCTCTTCAGCCAATAAAGAAATAAATAACTCAAGAACACAGAGAAGGGCCCAGGCCAGAAGACTGTGGCTAGTTTTCAGACAACCCATGAAGAAGATCTCCACAGGCTGGCAAAGCAAGGGTTGCTTCAGGTATAGCTCAGAAGGAGAATTCTCTGCCCCTCAGCCCTCATTCCACGGAACCAGCTGTTCACCTTCTTGGTTCCATAAAGGGTCTCCAAGAGCTTCTCCTGGGCTGTCTCAAACCGCTGATCCAGGCTGGAGGCCATCTTCTGAACCAGGTTCCAAATCATATAATTGTTCAAGACGCTACAACAAAGGAAAGAACAGAGCTATGTTGAAAGTCTAGTTCCATCACCAATGGAAAAAATCCCTACCCTTGAGGCTCATGTGCCCTCTCAGCTCCTTATTTGGGCCTCGTGTCTATATGCAGTCACAACTCTATACCAAGGTCATTTCCACATTACTGTAGACTGTTATAGTGCTATTATTCCAATTTAAACATCCTATGGAATCCTGGAGTTTGCGGTGTAGGGAAAGGCCTTTAGAATTCTCAGCCAGAGAGCTCTTTGGCCTCAGGAAACTACAAAGCCCAGTATTCCACATGATGCTGAAAGTGGAATAATAGCACTATAACAGTCTAGTGCAGAAATGGCCCTAGATTCTTATATGGCTGCATATCAGCTTGCCTCAGACCCAGTCATGACCTCCACCATGCTGAAGATTGGTTGCATTGCAAAATTCTCCAGTTGTTTAAATAATCTGGAATTATAGGCTGCATTAGGTAGACCTTTGGTTAGATCTAGCCCAACTCCTCCTATGTTCTGTTTCTTATAGCCTTATCACACTGCACCTTTATAGCACTAGTATTCCACTTTAACTGCCATAGCAATATTTTGTGGAATTCTGGAGTTTGTAGTATAGTGAGGCCCAAGAGCTCTCTGGCTGAGAATGATAAATTTATCATTCTCAGCCAGAGAGCTCTTGGGCCTCACTATACTACAAATCCCAGGATTTATACTACAAATCCTGCAAATCCCAGGATTCCACACAATGTTATCATGGCAGTTAAAGTGGAATAATAGCACTATAACAGCGGCCATTTCTGCACTAGACTGTTATAGCGCTATAGTTCCACTTGCAATATCCTATGGAATCCTGGAGTTTGCAGTTTCGAAACTGCAAACCCCAGGATTCCATAGGATGTTGCAAGTGGAATCATAGCGCTATAACAGTCTAGTGCGGAAATGGCCAGTGTAGTGTGATAAGGCCCTTAGTGTTTGTTAGTAACTGTCCAGTTTCAAACCCTGAAAAGTAAAAGCTTTCCCATGTTTAAAAAAGGAGCTGTGGGATTCACATCTTGTTATGCTCAGTTGCAAAGGCTTTAGCAAGATTTATTTACAGAAGTAAATGCTCATGTAGCCAATGCTTAAGGCAACACCCATATAAATGTGGCCCGGAGCCTCTTCTCTGAATGCCACTGCCATGCATTAGGCAGGTTGGGTGAAGCTCCTCTCAGCTGTGGCATGCTTTATATAGGGAATTCCTCCCCTAAAAAGCTTGTCTGAAATCAACTCTGGCTTTTTGCCAGAAGGGCAGAGGTTGGGTGAAATATCTTTTAATCTACATCCCAGTTGCAAGAGAGTTTATTTTGGCTACTGCTTTATGAACTCATTTATTATATGGAGGCTACTTAAAATCTCTCAGAATTTGTTATTGTTATTTACTCTCAAGCTGACTTCAACTTATGATGACTTTATGCACAAGAGATCCCCAAGAGTCCCAGTCATCAGCTGCCCTGCTCAAGTCTTTCAAGATCCTGGATTCTCTGGAGAGCCAGTCCATCTGTAATGCAGTCTTCAGCCATTTCTGCCTTATTCTGTTATAGTGCTATGATTCCACTTTCAACATCCTGTGGAATTCTGGGGTTTGTAGTTCCCTGAGGCCAAAGAGCTCTCTGGCTGAGAATTCTAAATGCCCCTCCCTAAACTGCAAACACTAGAGCCATTTCCGCACTAGACTGTTATAACGCTATGTTTCCACTTTCAATATCCTATGGAATCCTGGGGTTTGCAGTTTCGGGCGGGGTCACACGGCCCCTCCTGAAACTGCAAACCCCAGGATTCCATAGGATGTTGAAAGTGGAATTATCGCGCTATAAGAATGTAGTGCAGAAATGGCCTAAGACCACAATTAATGCCAAGATCTGGAAGAGTATAACACACACGACCCTCCCTGGATTGGGTGGCCATGCAAGGTTCGAAGTGCGAGATGCTGGGAGGCAAGAACCAAGTCAGTTCTGGTCTTTGAGGATGCAATTATTAAGCAAAGAAGTGAAAAGGAAAATGAAAGGCTCACAAGCATACATACACTCTGACTCCGTTGGAAAGGCCAAGCAGGCAACGGAGCAGGGTTCTCTTTGTTCCAACAGATTATACAGGCTTTTCGTACACGAGTGGCAAAACAGGTTGCCAATCCATCAACCCACCGTGCCGAAACGGGCAGGAGGGGAGCAATCCCACCTTGGGCGCCAGTTACTGAGGCACCCATGGGCCAGGTGCCTGATAGGCTCACGGCCAATTCTCATTACCTGCCCGAAATGGCAGTGGACGGTCTTTAAGTGGGCTTTGCTCTCCCCTCACGGTGCGGGAGCAAAGCACCCATCACTAACATTCCTTGGCTATTCTCACAGGATTGCAGCATACAGGGCAGCCTGACCTAGCAATGCGACAGCATGAGCTAACCCCCCAAATATGTTCCTTAGTGTGAAAGCAAGCTGACCTGAAATGTATGAGTGTGCAACACAGGGCCGACCCAGAGGGCCCCTGGTCCAACAAAGAGGATTCCATGCAGGACTTCTAGATGCATGGAATAAACACCAGGCTGGCCATGGACGGGAAAACCCCTTCTATCATGTGTCTGGTACCTTTTGTCAGTGCTATTGATGAGCTGAGAGACTTGCTCCAAATATTCCTTGCCATAAACCACCACAGGCTCAGCATCTGTTAGCTCGAGCGGTGAAAGGAAGGAGGAGATGAAGTCCAGCCAGTCGATGGCAGGGGCAAGAACCTGAAGAAGACAAGAACAGACTCACAGCTTGTGCAGGGTTTTTTTTTGTTTCTTTTTTCTTTGTATAAAAGGAAGACAAAGGACTGGTGTCTGCCTGAGGGCTGTGGTGCTGTGCAGTCATTCCAGAAGCAGAGGAAGTCTTCTTGGTTTGCTAAGCCGCAGCTGAAGACAGAAGACAGATCTGAGTCACTCTTGGAGTCTATATTTTTTGAAATGGAGGACAAGCCATTTGTCTCAGAAATACGTACGGTGCTGCCACTGGAGATACATAGAGTGCCTAGAAGAGCCCTGAATCCAATTAACAAAAGGACAGCTGTGTTAGTCTGTTCTAGCAAACTAATGAAGCATCTTGTGGCATCTTTATGGCCCATAGATTTATTTTAGCACAAGCTTCTGTAGATTACAAGCCAGTTCTGCTCACAAACACTCATGCTGAAATAAATCTGTCAGTTGTAAAGATGCTACAGAACTCCAAGTTTTTTTTTCTTTTTAAATCCAATGAAGTCTGCAGTCATTTCTTATTGTTATCTTAAGACTGAAACTAAATACAGACTTTATGGTCGCAATACCACAGCCTGCTTTCTTTCACACACCTGCTCCCACAGTTTGTTATGTTCGATATTCAGCCTAAGGTAGAGTTCTAGAGAACTCAAAAGCTTGCCCATTTGTGGTATTTTGATACTCTCTAATATACTACACCTAACTATGGATCTACTTATTCAGTGAGAGGGACAAATTCTGCACATGCTCCATTTCTCCAATGTGATTCTTTTACAGAACTTAGCCACAAGTTCCTTAAATATAAGACAAATTGTGGGGGCACACTTTCTTAAATAAGATGCTGGGAATATGAGCGCTAACTTTCTCCTGTTCCCTGATCTGGAAAAAACCGTGGCTGCAACCTCAGTAGCAGTGCTAAATCCTTTCTAGACTTTAGTCCAAACTTTAAAAGAGCTGTACTGTCAGCGCTCCACATTTGTGGGTTTCCCTTTTGTGGATTTGATTATTCACAGGTTATTTGCTGTCACTTCTGCTGCTGCCCTATGCCATTTTTAATAGGGACTGCGAGCCTCCTGAGACTGAGAAACTGCGAATGAGGCTTGTAAGTCCCTATTAAAAATGGTGTCGGGTAGCAGTGGAGGTGGCAGGAAGCCCCACCAGCCCCCCACTTCTGCCTTGTGATGCCTCAAAGGAATCCAGGGTGGGTTGAATAAAGTGATCATACTTTTTAATGTGTTGTTAAATATGGTTTAGGAAGGCTGCAGCGGTTCTCAACCTGTGGGTCGCGACCCCTTTGGGGGTCAAACGACCCTTTCACAGGGTCGCCTAAGACCATCGGAAAATACGTATTTCCGATGGTCTTAGGCTCCATTCCCTCCTTGGTCGTGGTGCGCAAGCGTGAGCCATGCACTCACATCCTCCTGCCCCCTTTGGCGGGAGCGTGTGCGGCCACAGCGTTGCCACAGCAGGAATGGTGGTGCGCAAGCACGAGCCATGCACTCGCATCCTCCTGCCTCCTGTTCAGAAGGAACTGAAATCGCTCCCCTTCTCCGCTACCGGGAGAACCTCCCATCTGACGGGCCAGCTTGGGGACGACGGCGGCAGCATGAGGGGCAGGCCCCCTCCTCGCCACGGCCCCTGCCCCACTTGCCACGGAGGGGGCCGCAAGGCGACACTTTTCCAGGGGGGCGAGCTGCGCCCTGCGCAAAAGACAAAGGTGCTGGGATTCCCCCCCCCCGGCCAGGGTCGACACTCTGGAAACTTTTCCCACACTGCCCCCCCCAACAGAAATGAGAGCGAAGCAGAAGCAGAGCCCGGGGGGGGGGTTCTTGGAGTTTTTTCCCGGGGGAGACGCGCGGCTCCTCTTTCCCTCCCTGCCTGCCCCCACCCGTTCCTGGCCGGTGAGGTGGCCTTTGCCGGGGGGGGGCATTGTAAATAATAAATAAATAATTTTGTGGTCGGGGGTCACCACAACATGAGGAACTGTATTAAAGGGTCGCAGCATTAGGAAGGTTGAGAACCACTGGCTTAGAGTTATTTACGTTTTTTCCACTTTTAGAGGGGTCCCATGCCCCTAATCCTAGCAAATGCTGTAGAAGGTTCTGAACCTGTTGGATAAGACAACTCAACACCATGGATAGCCCTTTTAAAAGTTCAGACTAAAATCAGGAGCGGACTCACTGCCTCACTGCCATCAATTGCCGCTATCCAGAATCTCCGCACTGCAACAGAGTCATTTCCTCCAAGCTCCTCTTTCCCATCCACCCTCATCCAGTACAGGCTGAGTTTTGGGCAGCATCCCTTCACACACAAGGCTTCACTTGTCTCCCTGGCACCATGGTGACACGTTGCTTGGCAACCGGCGAGTGAAGAAGGAAGCTGGTTTTGCTGCCACATTGCTGTGAGAGCCGAGACCAGCAATGATGGATGCTGAGCACGGAAAGGTAAGGAGGAAAAAAAAAAAGACAGGATGGGAAAATTACACATGGGAATATCAGTTCAGCTGTTTGGCACAGGAGGGAGCATAAGAAGATGAAGGACCGACTGAAGTGTACAAACAACTTGAAATAATTTTGCAGGTGTTTTCTTCCCCCTCTCTTGAATAGGTTAGAATTTACAATATTGTTCACAGTCAGGGTTGATGCACTACATTTTGCTGCCTGAAGCAGAGTGGCATATGGCAGGCGCCTCCTGTCCGCACAGTAGTCATCCTGCAGAGTATCTAAAGCACATTTATTTTGGTACATGAGTGTTAACAAAAAACCCCAACAAGCACTTCTCCCCATCTCTGGGGCCATTTCCACACGGGTCTGTTATAGCGCGATGATTCCACTTTCGACTTCCTATGGAATCCTGGGGTTTGCAGTTTCGGGAGGGGCCAGCTGGCCCCTCCCGAAACAGCAAACCCCAGGATTCCATAGGTGGTTGAAAGTGGAATCATCATGCTACAACAGACTTGTGCAGAAATGGCCTGGCAGTCAGAGCAATTAAGTAAATTAAGTAGCTATCCTTCCCCAACACCCAAAACTATAGCCCTATGGCAAGCCAGCTCATATTAGAGACAACCCCCAAATAAGGAGTTTGCTCAACCCTTTTTTAAAAAAAATATTTTTATTAAAACGCCGATTTTAAATATATAAAAGAACACATAAAGGAATATGTAACACTAAGATGGAAAACAATAACAGAACAACACTAGAAAGACAAAACTAAACCAACAACAACAAAAAAAAAGAGGGCTAAAAGGGTGTATACATGACTTCCAGCCCCCCAGCTGATGGTTATAAGATATACTAGAATATATGCTTCTTCAGGATTATAAATTTATATAAATACTGCTATCTGCTATACTGCTATGGCGCAGTGGTTGAATGCCAGTACTGCAAGCCACAAGGTTGTGAGTTCGATCCTGCCCGGCTCCAAGGTTGACTCAGCCTTCCGTCCTTTCGCAGGTCGGTAAAATGAGTACCCAGCTTGTTGGGGGCATGTATAGAAATGTTTCGAAATACATGCTATTTGTAAGTTGTTCGCCGCCTCGATCCATATGGAGAGACGGGATACAAATAAATAAATTAAAAAAAAATAACTACAAGCTACAAAACTTCAAAAACCAAAATCAATATTCTTCCCCAGTGATCTGTCAAATAAACAATCCACACGTCCCAGAATTCCTTAAATCTACTCGATGATCCTTCTTTGATCAAAAAAGTCAATTTATCCATATCCGCCAAATAAACAGTTTTACCATCCAGTCTTCTTAAGATGGAATAGCTGGATCTTTTCAGCTCTTAATGTAAAATAGTCTGGCAGCTGTAATCATATACTGTATGATTCTTCCAAACTTCTTATTTGTATGATTATCTATCAGTCCCAATAAGAAGAACTCAGGTTTCAGCTGAATCTTTATCTTCAGGATGTCTTCTACTGATCGACATCCCCAACTCTTTTAAGTGTCTGAACAGCTATGTGTCCATTACAACAGTCCAGGGATGGGCACGTACTGGGAGTAAAGTGGCCATTTTTGGCACCTCTGATCTCTGCACGGGCTGGGCCGGGCCACTATTTTCCATAATCAAACCCTTTCACATTGCACAATTCTAGCACAATGATTCTACTTTAATTTCTATGATAATATCTTTGGGAATTTTGGGATATGCAATTTAGGGAGGGGCTTTTAGAAACCTTATCCACAGATCTCCAGTACCTTACCAAACAACAAATCCCAGAATTCCACATGACACAACCATGCCAGCTAAAATTGGAATCATAGTGTTGTAACTGTGCAGTGTGAAAGAGTGTCCTATCTCAGTCCTGGCACAGCTGATAAACAAAACAAAACAAACTGAATATCCCCCCGCTTGTTACCTACTTCCAGGCAGTAAGCAAGGAGTCATAAATAAAGTCCAACATTAACAAAGTCCTGCAGGGTTTCACGGCAAGGGAGTGTCCAAGGTCAATCCGAGCATTTGTCAAGGCATCCATCAAGGTAGCAGGTCAAATAAGCTCTGACAACTCCTGGAGGGGAAGGACGCCAGCTAAATAGACCCAAAGCCTAGCGCAGTTGTACTTTGATTGATTGTTGCCAGTTACAAATTCTGAGAGAGTGGTGCTGGGTCTCTCTCTGCTCCCTGTGCTGTGCAAAGCTGGGTCTAGATAAGTGTTCTTCTGTATCTGAAGCGGCAGGACTCTCTGTTAGAGCTGGCACCATAACCTATTCTGCTTCCGGCACTGCAACCTTTCTTTGTACAGAAGGCCCTGGCATGTCTTCTGTTTCAGCCTCTGGTATGCCCTCTGCTTCAGACTCTGAGTCAGAGTCCATGCTCTGGAAGCAGGACATGATACCGAGTCCCAGAAATTGCATCCTTTCTGGTCACTCACAGTAGATGTTTTGCATAACTCCCAAAAGAAGATGATGCACCCCCTCCTCAGAAACAGCGTTGTAAGTGCAAAACCACACAACACCCAAAGTTTTCTTTTGCCAAAAAAGCATTTTGTCCCAAAATGGGAAGGAGATCTGAAAGGGTATGAGTTGTATGACATTCTCAAGGGGTACAAGTGCCTGATTCCCACTCCTGCCTGATTCCCACTCCTGGGGTAATTTATACAACAGCCTTGTAAGTTAGGTCAAGCTATGTTATCCCTGTACTCAATCCAAGCTTCAGCATTCTGAGGATGGGAAGTGCATGGACTTTGGATCCTCTTGATCTGAAAAAACAGGGGGTGAGGGGAGTTGAGAATATAAATACTACTTTTGCCTTCCTTGGGTACAGGTGTAAATGGAGAACATCATTCTTCTTGGGACTGAAGGTTCTTTGCCAATCTTGGGTCTCATCACCCTCTGAAGATTGTCTTCTCCATATTTTAACAGGGTGATGGAGACTCAGAGAAAGGAATACTGGCAGCATGGTCCCTACCATTTGGCAGAGTGAGGACGCCATATCAGGCAGCAGATTCAGGGTGTCATGAAAGAGCGACGAAAATCAGGAGCTGTTTAATATGTTACTATTGTATTTTTATAGCCAGGGATGGTGAAGAGATGCTTGTGGGAATTTCTGCCTCTCATTCCAAAGTAACTTGAATAGGCCTTCAGTACCATTCACTTTTACTCAGAGTGGGGGTAAAATTTGCCATTCTGCTTCAAGTAGCAAAATATCTTAGAACATAAGACTCAAAGTGTCAGTCCATACATTGGTGATGGTCTGTTAGCTGTCAACTGCTGGTTCCTTTGGATATTCCAGGGCCATTTCTGCACTACACTGCTACAGGGCTATTATTCCACTTTCAACATCCTATGGAATCCTAGGGTTTGTAGCTTAGGGAGCGGCATTTAGAATTCTTGGCCAGAGAGCTCTTTGACCTCAGTAAACTGCAAACCCCAGAATTCCACAGGATGTTGAAGGTGGAACAATAGCATTATAAGAGTGTGAGATAGAAATGGCCCAGAAAAGAAAAAGAAAAAGAAAAGAAGAAAGGAAAGAATTGTAGCCAACAGGCACAAAAATGGTACCCATCTCTGGCATGCTGGCAAAAATATTGCCACTCCTCCACATCTGTTAGCTTTTGAAGCACCTTTTAAGAACACTGGGCTTAACTTGAAGATTCATTCTGCCCATATGGAAGTAGCAAAGTTTGGAAAAGTCACTTCTTTGGACTACAAATCCAAGAATCTTCAGCCAGTATGACCACTGGTATGCCCCAAGCTGGAGAGCTCCTCCCATCCACACTAGCATGCAGGGCATCAATAAATTTCTTCCAGTTCCACAGGACTGTTTCGTCAGCTTTAATGCCCATCCTATCTAAGCAGTGTCTTCATCTGTAAATTTCTAAGACTGAATATTTAAACTTAAACTGACAGGTGCCAGGGCACTTACACTGGCTTAGACTACCCTCTTTCTCTCCCTTTAACAAAGCAACCAACATAATACCAACGATTTCCATTTTCCACATTAACATCAGAGCGGGCAACAAGCACAGACGTCACTTCTCTACTTCACACTTCATTATCACATCCGCTGCTGCAGAGAAGCATCACTTGGGGAAAAGATTCAGCAATAAGTTGTGTGAGTCAGCAAGTAGGGAGCCAGGTCCCCCCTCCTCCAAATGAGAGGGGATTCTATTATTTGATGACTCATCTTGAGATATCTTGCTCCAGTGAGTGAGGAGAAATACCCCTGGGACCAACCACGAAGCTTCCTTTTGCTCATGCAAAAGCAATTGTCCTGGGCTGCCCTGGCTGGCTCTGACCTTGATTCTTGGAAATAGCAGGATAAATGTGCAGCCAGAAAGCTTAACTTTTTCCCCAGGTCATCTCCTTCTGTCTTCTTGATTTATTCATTTGTGTGTGTGTGGTGTTTTTCCAAGAGGTCATTTGATGCTGAGCCTAGCTTGCTACACTTGATAAGTGTCACCACTGTTATTATTGGGCAGTTTTGTGCACTCTAGTCCCCCCCACAATTTGGTGCACATCAGGGATGGGCAAGTGCACAGAGAGGACATTTTCCCCCAAGCCTCCACCAATGGGCATACCGGTGTTGCCTGATGTGATGGAAGTGATGTAACATCTTTCCACACCACCCTGTTATAGACAGTACTATTGTTCCACTTTCAACCTCCTGTGGAATTCTGGGATTTGTAGTTTCCTGAGGCCCAAGAGCTCTCTGGCTGAGAATTCTAAATGCCCCTCCTTAAACTGCAAATCCCAGGATTCCATAGGATGTTGGAAGTAGAATAACTGCACTATAACAGTGTAGTGTGGAAATGGCCATCACCCCTGGTTTCATTGTAGGCTGATTTTGGGTAGTTTTAAGCCATTTCCGCACGACACTCTTATAGCACGATGATTCCACTTTCAAACTCCTATGGAATCCTGGGGTTGGCAGTTCCAGGAGGGGCCAGCCAGCCCCTCCCGGAACTGCAAACCCCTGGATTCCACAGGAGGTTGAAAGTGGAATCATCGTGCTATAAGAGTGTCATGCAGAAATGTTCTTAGTTTTGGGAGTACGTGGGAATAAAACCATTGCATTTTGCAGCAGTTTTGGCCCATCTAGGGTGTTCTTTTAGGTGAAAAATCATATCAAATAAAAAAAAATTATGAGGGCTGAAAACTGGGGCCCTAACACCTGCATGGGGCCTGTGGGCCACACATTTCATGCACCCCTGCAGTACATGGTTTCACTGGAAGAGACTCCTCTCCAGAGCAGTAGACGAAGTTTCCAGAAGTTCTCAACTACACAAGAATAATGGCTTAAGAGAGAATGTGGGGTAGTGCTTGGAGTGTTGGCCTAGAGGCCCATTCACACCACACACTTATAGTGTTGTCATTCCATTTTAACTGCCATGATTCCATCCCATGCAATGCTAGGGTTTGTAATTTAGTGAACCTCTTTGGCTGAGAATTCTAAAACAGCCAATCCTATGATTCCATAGGACAGAATCATGGCAGCCAAAGTAGAACGAAAGCACTACAATTGTGTAGTGTGAATGGGCTTTAGAATCATAGATTCACAGAGCTGGAAAAGACCACAAGAGCCACCAAGTCCAACTCCCTGCTATTAAAATTCTGAGAGATCACGGACTGAATTCCCACTCAGCCATGGACACCCTCTGGGTGACAATGGAGAAATCACACTCTCCAAGTCTAGGAGGAAGGCAACACCAAACCTCCTCTGAATAAATCTTGCCAAGAAAATCCTAGGAGAAGCTGGAGTTTGGAGGGGTAGCTAATACTCCAGAGGACAGGAGCAGAATCCAAAGTGACCTTAACAGATTGGAGAGCTGGGTCAAAGCTAACAAAAGAAATTTCAACAGGGAGAAATGTAAGGTACCACATTTGGGTAGAAAAACATTAAATGCATAGATATAGGACAGGTGACAACTGGCTTGACGACTGTACATGTGAAAGAGATCTAAAAGTCTTAGTAGACCACAACCTAAATATGAGTCAACAGTGTGATGAGGCTGCTAAGAAAGCCAATGTGATTCTTGGTTGCATCAATGGGAGCATAGTGTCTAGATCAAGGGAAGTGATGGTACCACTCTGCTCTGGTCAGACCTCACCTTTGAATGCTGTGTCCAGTCTGGTGCACAGAAGGATATTCACAATCTGGGTATTGACAAGCTGGATCGTGCCCAGAGGAGGGCAACCAAAAGAGTAAAAGGTCTGGCAACCATGCTTTATGAGGAACAGTTTAGGGAGCTGGGTATGCTCAGCCTGGATAGGAAAAGGTTGACATGACATGATAATAGCCATGTTTAAATATTTGAAAGAATGTCATATAAAAGATGGTGCAAGCTTGTTTTGTGCTGCTTCAGAGACTAGGACACAGAGCAATGGGTTCAAGCTACAGGAAAAGAGATTCCATCTAAACATTAGGAAGGACTTCCTGATGGTAAGAGCAGTTTGACAACAGAACGTGCTGTCTCTAAATGTAGTGGAGTCTCCTTCTTTAAAGGGTTTTAAACAGAGGCCGGATGACCATCTATCAGGAATGGTTTGTTGGTAGAGAGTTGGACTGGATGGCCCTTGTTGCCTCTTCCACAACATGAAGGTACATAACAACAAGGGTTATATATAAGCAACAGGCTGTACTTTAGCCACCCCTGCTATACAGTTTCACTTCAGGAGACTCTTTCCAAATACATAAGAAGTTTCTGGAAGTTCTCCACCAAACAAGAATAACAGCTTGCCTAATACCATCTGTCCAGGGACCAACTCCAACCAAAAAATAAATTATTTTTTTTTAAAAAAATCTCAGGGGGTAAGTGCCAGAAAACGGGCTACATGTAAGCAGTTTGTGACATGTAAGCCATTATTTAAATAATTATTTTGTAATTGTTTTCATGTTCAGAGTTCTTCATATGTCTAGTCTGGCTTTCCCCCCAACCTGGTGTCTCCAGATATATTGGATTATAGCCCCGCTGCTCAGTTAGGAGGTAATTGAAATTGAAATTGTGGTTAAACACATCTGGAAGTCCTCAGTGTAGAGAAAGTTAATGGCAGTAATGGTTATAATAGTCCTGGTTCATTGCCCAGTTTCTTAGCTGCCACATTATGCCAGTGTAATAAATTATCCCCATTTTCCCCAGTTGGAAGTAAAAGGCAGGGTAACAACAACAGCAACAACAGTTTTCTGTACTGCTGATGCTACATCTTTATCCTCATCATTATTTCCACACTGTCCTTTAAGGCAAACTCTGTGTAAGGTAACTAAGAACAGTTTAGTATTAAAACACAACATGCAGAGTATTCAAAATGTAAAAGGGTTAAAATGCAACAAGCCAGCACAAAGATCTGAAAGGCTTAGCAATTTTAAAAAATGAATGTACTCATGGTCCATCTAGAGAGCCACAATGGGACTTGGCAGTTCTCTAGGAAAGCAGTTTCAGAGATATGGGGCCACCAGAGAAATGGCTGCACATCTGAGTCAGAAAGCAAGTCCTGTGAAGCTGAGTTCTAGACCTAAAAGGGGCTCCTTTCTCCTCTCTTTTCTTAAAACGTGTGTGTGTGTGTGTGTGTGAAGGAGAGATGGAGATAATACAGAGGTACACTCCTCATTCAATGTGCTGTACATGTGCTTTGTGCTCAAGCATTTGTGCAAAAAAAAAAAAAAAAACCCTCATAGGAACCAGCTCTGGCTTCATAGAATCATAGAATCATAGAATCATAGAAATGTAGAGTCGGAAGAGACCCCAGGGGCCATCCAGTCCAACCCCCTGCCGTGCAGGAACACCCTCAAAGCACTCCCGACAGATGGCCATCAAGCCTCTGCTTAAAAACCTCCAAGGAAGGAGACTCCACTACACTCCGAGGGAGCAGATTCCATTGCCGGACAGCCCTGACCGTCAGGAAGTTCTTCCTGAGGTTCAGGTGGAATCTCCTTTCCTGCAGCTTGAATCCATTGCTCCTTGTCCTGGTCTCTGGAGCAGCAGAAAACAAGCCCTCTCCTTCCTCTACGTGGCATCCCTTCAAATATTTAAACATGGCTATCATGCCCCCTCTTAGCCTTCTCTTCTGCAGACTAAACATACCCAGCTCTCTAAGTCTATCCTCATAGGGCTTCATGGCTTCCAGCCCCCTCACCATTTTGGTCACCCTCCTCTGGACTTGCTCCAGCTTGACCATGTCCTTCTTGAATTGGGGTGGCCCAGAACTGGACACAGTATTCAAGATGGGGTCTCACCAAAGCAGAGTAGAGTGGTACCAGTACCTCCCTTGATCTAGACACCATACTCCTATTGATGCAGCTGAGAATTGCATTGGCTTTCTTGGCTGCCGCATCACACTGCTGACTCATGTTCAGCTTGTGGTCCATGAAGACTCCTAGATCCCTTTCACACATACTGCTATCCAGCCACATGTCCCCCATCCTATATTTGTGCATTCCATTTTTTCTGCCTACATGGAGGACCTTACACTTCTCTCTGTTGAATTTCATTTTGTTAGCCTTGGCCCAGCTCTCCAATCTGTCCAGGTCATTTTGAATTTTGATCCTGTCCTCTGGCGTATTAGCAACCCCTCCCAACCTTTATGGCTGATGTAAGTTTCTCAGCTTCTGCTCTTCACGAAGGCTTTACACCAGCTGTGAAACATCATCCAGGAGGATTCACAGGCTCATCTGCCACGGTGAGGGAGACACGCTGCAACTTTCACAAGACCAGTGAACCACATACAGAGAATCAGCGAGGCTAGGAATTTAATTTAGCATCACCTTACGACTCACAGACAGAGTGCTTTGGGAAACCCAAGGGGTATGTGTGTATGTACGAAGAGGAGAGAGAGAGAGAGATAGAACGACAAGCGAAGAGGAAGAGATTATGAATCGTTGCCTCCAAGAGAGCCTGTGCCGTCTGATGACGACCTGGAGACTGGCCTTGGCATCACAGCTGCAGCTGCAGGCTGACTGGGATGCCAATCTGCCAGGCTCCCAGGCTGCTGACATTCACAGCAGCTGAATAGCAGCACGGATGGAATTCTAATCAAGAGAGAAGAGAAGAGGGGGGTTTGTGGCTTCCTTTTGGCTTATGCAACCAAAGCAGGAAGGTTCTCCGATGAGGGAACTGCACGAAGCAGGGATGAAGGAGAAGGAGAAAGGCGGTGAGAACGCATTGCTGCTAAAAAAGAGGAAGGTGCTGAGCAGTGCTGGATTTGCAAGCAAGCTAGAGTTTAAGGACTCAGACTGTGAGGAGTCTCTAAATAGAAACAAAACCACTGATTTCTAGTTTTATCTAACTGTGAGAATAATGCACTTTTTTTTTGGAGCTAGCTTAGGACCTCAGAATGTCTGAATTGAGACCAGATACTGAGTGGGTCCTTAAATCCATCTACACACCAATCAGCAGCAATTCACTAGGGTTGCCAGAGTCTTTCCCAGCCCTGCCTGGCTTGGTGTAATGACTTGAATGTTGGACTATGACTGTGGAGACCAGAGATCCCTGCTTAGCCCTGCAATCCACTGGGCAAGTCACATTCTCTCAGCTTCAGAGGAAGGCAAAGACAAATCTCCCTCTGAACAAATCTTGCCAAGAAAACCCCATGATAGGGTTGCAAAAGGTTATAAACAACTTGAAACACAGAGTTGGAAGAGATCACAAGAGCCATCAAATCCAACCCTTTGCCATGCAGGAATACACAAAGTACTCACAACAGATGACCATCCAGACTCTGTTTAAAAATATCCAAACAAGGAGACTCCACCACACTCCGAGGCAATGTATTCCACTATTGAAATGTTCTTACCATCAGAAAGTTCTTCCTAATGTTTACGTGAAATCTCTTTTCCTGTAGTTTGAAGCCATTGCTCCATGTCCTAGTCTTGTGAGCAGCAGAAAATAAGCTTGCCCCATCTTCAATGTGACATCCTTTCAAATATTTAAACACGGCTATTATGTTGCCTCTTAACCTTCTCCTATCTAGGCTAAACATACCCAGCTCCCTATGCTGCTCCTCAGAGGGTAGAGAGGCAGCCTATAAATATAATAAATAAATAAGTAAGTAAGTAAGTAAGTAGGAAACAAACATGTGCTCTACCATTGAGAAATGGCTGGAAATTTTTCTTGATTGATTCTGAAGAAACTGCCTTACCCTATGGGGCCATCTCCCTCTGTATTGTCAGCTCTTAAGTGGCAGCAATGATTGTCCCTGGTTTCAGGTAGGATTCCTTGCTAGCTGTACCTGGAGATCTTTGTAAACCCTTTAGGTTTCCCACCCATGTATTTACCAGGACTGATTCACTTAGTTTCTAAAACCAAATGACATTAGGCATGTTTGACATGGGATGGTGGTAGGAAATAGCCATTAAACCTTGGAGAAGGAGACATCCTTCCATGTTTAAGGCTGAAGAATGATGTAACAAGACATGCACCTGTCTGAGAGAAGAAGCATTGCTTGGAACGGGAGGAAGGAAGGAGGGTAGTGAGATTTAGCTGAAGGTTGGAAGTAGGGGTACACAGCTTTTCTGTGAGAAACTCCTGCAGAGTTTATGCTAAACTTCCCCCCTCCCTCATTGCATGAGAAGCCAGAGGGCTGCTACTAAGAAGAGTTTCTCCCCAATCTGCCTAGCACCATGTGTTATATTGTATGGTCATGCATGATTTCAGCCATGCTGTAACCCTGACCTTTAGGAGCATGAAAAAATTGGAGCAATCAGGTAGTTGGTCCCAATAACATATTAATAATTTAAGCAGGCTTTTGTGAAAAAAATTTCAATGGTCAATTTCTTTACCTTTTTCTTTTCTATTTGTTTTTAGACATAACTTTGCCCTTGACTAAAGCCTACACTGCCAGATGTACAAAACCTATCTCCTCCTGCACATTTTATTCTTCTGTTACATAAAACATGTCCAGCTGCATATTAGAATAACAGCTGAGCAACACGAAGCAGCAGATCCATTGCCTGGTAGAAGCACATATTGTTTGCCTCTGCATATTGTACATTTGTGAATGAAGCTAATATTACCAGCTCCTCTCCACAAGACTCTAGTTTCCAAAGGAAATTAAATAGAAGTGGAATAATTCTTCAAACATCTCAGGGAAGGAGGGAGCAGCCCCAGCAACCCTGTTACGTTAGCTGATTGAAGAAGCTCTCTAAGCACTCCAAAAGGAAATCTGTCCAAGTCCTGCAACACAAGATCTTTAAAATGAAGTCCACAGCAGCTCATGGAGGGAAGGTCATGTGGACAGGCTTGTGGGGAGTAAAATGTAGAGACGAGGAGGTAAGCTTTATAAGATGTCAGAAATGTTGGGCCTTCAACTGCTCCAGTGTAAATGTTGCAAAAGAGAAATGAGCTTAGGGAGTCTTGCAAAATCCTGGGGTCCCTGGATTTTCTAGCCTTGGAGGGCTTTTATTTTGCGTGTGAAGAAGCACGTGTGTATATGTGCAAGTATGCTGAAAAGGAAAGTGGATAGGAAGAGAAGAAAAGCCTAGAAAGCATGGATCTTCTACCTGCAAGAAAATACTCGAGCTCAATGAAGAGGGAGAGCCAGGGCAGAAGCAAGTCCCTTTGAGGCTGCAGGGATAAATGCCTCAACAAGTGAGACTGACAGAACAGAGAGATCTGCAGAGCTTAAGGATTGGAGATGGCACTGCACGTATAGCTCTCAGGCAGTGCTGGGGTAATGATTTTGCATTTTTGCTGGAGGGAAAATGAGCATCTCAGAGAGGAGGAGGAGGAGGAGGAGGCCTATCTCCACGTGATGTGATCTTCTGCTGGCCATCTCCTTCTGCACTCTCTCCTGTACATCACACTGCTTTTGATGCCAATAACCCTTTTCCTTCTATTATCCAACAAGTCAACTTCCCAATCTGCTTCAAATCTCTCTTTAAGCCATACAGCCTTTCTGGAACCACTGCCTAGCCTCATCTCAACCAACCTGTGCCTTCACTACTAACACCCAGTTCTCCCTTTTCCTTTTATTATTCTTCTGCCTCCTATCTTACAATTCTCTTCCCATCTTGTCCTGCTAATTGAAAACACCCCTGACATCAACAGCATCATATCTGTAGCTGGTCCAATGTGACAACCACCCTCTTGAGGATGCTCAGGAAAAAAAACCCTGTAGGTTCTGCAACCCAAAATCTGCCTGTTTCAAATGCAGCTGTGAATTTTTGCCTTCTAGGGCTTCTTCCTCCCATGTACAACTTGCTCTCTCTATCCATCCTCATTCACAGTTGTCCATCCCCATTCAGACTCCTTGTTCCTCTAGACTAGTAAATTGTGTGGGCTCCCAGTATGGTTGGACTACAAGTGCCAACATTCCTCGCAATTGGCAGTGCAAACTAGGACTAATAGGAGTTGCAATCCAGTAACACCAGTAGGACCATGCAATTCCTATCCCTGCTGTAGGTCAGGTCATGCCCTGCAGTGGCCATACTGACTGGGGATGATCAGAGCTGTAGTCTAATACTTTGAAAGGTGTCATGCTGGGGAAATGTAAAGTTGAAGGCTTTCACGGGAGGAATCCATAGGTTGTTGTGGGTTTTCCAGGCTTTGAGGCCATGTTCTATTGGTATTTTCTCCTGACGTTTCGCCTGCATCTGTGGCTGACAGCTGAAGATGCCAGCCACAAATGCAGGTGAAACATCAGGAGAAAATACTAATCGAAGATGGCCTCAAAGCCTGGAAAACCCACAACAACCTATGCTGGGGAAAGATTATGATCCCTCTCCCCCTGCCATACTATCTCTTTTTCCTTAGCCCCTCCTCCCTTCCTCCTGACCTGTTGCCCGTCGCAAGCCTCTAACTCCTGTTTTCCTATCTCCCAGATTCATCTACTATTCCTGCCGACTACTCTGACACCTTTGTGAAAGAACAGCAAGTCTAGCCACTCACTGACAAAAGCTCGATTACAACCACCACAAACTCACAACACAGAGTCACAAAAGTAATACTACTGGGATATCTTTATGTCTTTTCACCTTTCTCTCAATAGATGGAGGTCCACAGGCCTCAGGCAAGTCTTTCTCAACTCTGAGCCTTCAAGATGAGTTAGAGTATGACCCCCATAAACACCAGCACACAGACCACAGATGACCACAGGTGACAGGGCTTGTACTGTAACACAATTGAAGGGCTTGAGGTTGGGATAAAGGCTTACAGGACACCTCTGCTCAGTTTAAGGATTCCAAGCAACATGTTCTCGATTTCCAAAGACCCTCCCCCCATTTTTTATCCAGCAGGAGCTAAATCCAAACCCAAAACAGGTCCAAACACCCTTGCCCAACATGCCAATACCCCACTGCCAGGCTCCTTTTTTTTGCCTTGTCTAGCCAGAACCCACCTGCAACTCAGCAATGTTCAGCTTGTGGTAAATCTTCTCATCATCCCGCCGTTCATCCTGGGGGACAGTGAAGTTGGCCAGCTGAATCTCCAGGTCCAGCACCTGCTGCATCTGTTCTTCTGTGGAAGCTTTCGCTCCGCCCAGGAGCATTCCCAGCTCCACCATGTAATCCAGGTAGGCAGCCAATACCTACCACAGCAAGACAAAGTATCTCAGGGATTTCAGGGCATTTGATTCATTTCAGGACAGCAAACAACTCCTCCCATCCCACCCCTCTCAAAAAACCTCATGCCCTCTTGGTCAGATTTTTCAAGTCATCATGGTGCTCCCATCCTATAATCCAGCAGTGACACAGACACAGAGGCTAAAGAACCAGTGCTGCCAATGGAGAAGGGAGCCCAGAAACACTCTCAACATGGAGATGCCAGAACCTGAAATGCTAGAGGCTCCCATGACCAAACTCCTTGGCTTGAACCTCTCTTGAGTCCAGAACAAAACTGTGAACCTTGAACTCCTTTTGGGGAAAATAGCTAGCATATCCACTTCCAAGAGCTTTGCCATCCATGGAGCCAACATGCCAGTACAAGCAGTGTGCTGAGCATAAGCTCTTGGACAGACAAAGGAATAGAGAGCTTCAGGCCAGAGGTTTTCCCATTTAATTCTGTCTGCCCTGCAAGAAATTGGTGAAATCTGAGAAACTGAGCCCTTCAACCTGGTCTCAGACCTCTCCAGAGCAAGGCGTTCAGTGGGAACTCTCCATGGTGCTCTGAGAATTGTGCCCTGTGCTTGAAACCCAACATATAATGATCAAGATCAAAGAACATTAGACTAGGCCAATGCCATCTTCTTCCAATATTTAAAAAAAAGGAAGAAAGAAAGAAAGAAAGAAAGAAAGAAAGAAAGAAAGAAAGAAAGAAAAAAGAATGACAGCTAGCATGGTATAGTGCTTTGAGGCATTGGACTACAACTCTAGAGACCAAGGTTTGAATCGCCACTTGGCCACAGAAACCCAATGAAAGACCTGGGACAAGTCATACTCTCCCAGCCTCAGAGGAAGACAAAGGCAAACCCCCTTTGAACAAATCTTGCCAAGAAAACCCCATGATAGGGTGTCTTAGGCTTGTTCTAAGTCAGAAACAACTGGAAGGCATACAACAAGAAAAAAGAATAGCTCCCCAAGGAACTGGTATCCTTCATCGTTTAGGTCCGGTGCTGCCAGAGTCAGAAACTATGCCAGTGTATTTTAGTAGATAAAGAGACTGAGCTCAGACTCAGGAACTCTCTGGTTCAACCCTCTCCTCTGGCATGAAATCATCAAGCAAGCCACTCTCTCACAGCCTCACTCCCCATATTTGGTTCCCATAGTGACTCAAGGCTGACCTTTCTCTAAGAGTAGTTGTAAGAATCACAGTTAGACAATTTATGTGCACCACTTTGATCACTTTAAAGACCCAGAGTTTGGAAAATTATTTTTCAGAAGTAATTTGTTGCAGTTATGGTTCTGAGGGCCAAGGAAGGAACCAGTTACCATTTCAATTACAATTTATAAAAGCAAATTGTTGCTTGTCTTTTCAAAAGTGACTAAAGTAATTGCTTTGGGGCTACTTCAACAAATCTGAATGCTACAAGTCACTGGCCTATGGTGCAAACATACTTTCTTCCTACCTAATACCCATAATAGGGCATAAGGCAGAGCACGAACCAGCCCTAGAGCCATGTGATATTCCTCCTCCACTATTCAGTGAGGCCACATCTCCAAAACTCTAGATGTAACTAAATTTGTAGTCAGATTGCAAAAGGAGCAGAGTGATCCCTTGTTAAGGTAATGTCACAAGGCAAGGTAATGTAATAGAAGTAAATAATTACAAATAAGCCAGTATTTTCAGTTAGTTACTTCCAGGCTCAGGAAAACACTATGCATTCCTCCCTCCACATTCACAGTTTTGACCTTCACAAATTTGATTATTCACGAGGCATGTGCTTACCTCCTCTCTCTCTTCCTCCTCCCATTCCCTTGCATTCCCCACCCCAGGCTTGTGAGACTTGTATTTAAAACTGATGTCTTCTCCTTTTGGGTGAGCAAAGCCCCCTCCCACTGTTGGAGGCCTGTTCTCTCCACTTTGTGACTGAGCATTCTGCTGCAGAATGGCTGCTGATTGGTTGGGGGCTCTCTTTGCTCCTACCCCTACTTTCTCAAGATGGCAACTGGAAGTAGCTAAAGTCCCAGAACTCCAGTGTTCTCTGTCTGAGGGGAAAGCACTAGTAAGCCTTTTAACTTGGCTTTTTTCTTCTCCCGGGAATGCCAAGGCCAGAAGCAAAGGAATGGGATGGGGAGTGGAATGGAAGAGGGATCGCCGGGGGGAGTTATTTGCAGTTTTTCCACTTTTGTGAGAGTTCTGCTCTCTGAACCCTTGCAAATGTGGAAGGGTCTCTGTATAGATCAGTGTTACTCAAAATGATGGTCTGTGGATTGGCGCCAGTCCTATTGGCTACTAATCCACAGTGCATAAAGAAACAGCTATAGTCAATGGGCACAAAGACAGTGCCAGTCCCTAACATGGTGGGAGGAAAAACCCTGCCAGTCCTTTACTTCAAAGAGCTTCAGAAGCACTGATATAGATGATGGGAATGATGATGACAATAGTGATGATGATAACAATTTGTACCATACTTGGCTGCCCTACGTGGTGAACTAGAGAACGGCAGCTTTGCATATCTTTCTGGGAGTCAAGTCGGCTCTTGGTTGATCCTGTTCACCCAGGCTGGTCACTCGACAAATCTGTTCCAACTGTCCTACTCTGACCAGGACAGTCTCACTTAATCCTCTGTCATCCCACTTTTTCAGCTGCTTTGCACTGAACTAAAGGGCAGGTAGAGGAAAGAAGTGGATGGAATCCTGCCCCAAGCAAAACCAAACTGCTGCAGTCTCTCCTAGCTTGTGTGTGCTCCCTTATTAATAATCTTTCCCTTCAGGATCACACTCTAATGTTGCTAGGCCATATATGTTCTGGTTTCCCCCTGGGAAATTTTGGAGGCATGTGAACAGGAAGAGCTAGAAAGGGAAACCCTCATCTTCACAGCAGCTACAGCATCACTATCATCATTATCATTCTCCATCTCCTCTGGTCCCTGGCAGAGCCATTGCAATAGCCAAAGGATGAGGTTGAAGCGCCCCCCCCCTTGCCTTCATACCCTTATCTCCCCATCTTCACCTTGATTTGGAATATTTTAGTATTCTGCAGTTCCGTATTTGGCATGGAAGCTAAATACTCCTGAGAATTTCCGCTTTTCATTTCTACATATATTTAAAGCAGGGGTTTTTTGGCCTCTGGTGGCTACTAAGACATGCTCGAAAGCATTTACTTCTTAGTTTAAGGTATTTATATCCCATATTTCAATTTAACAAACATTCTCAAGGCAGCTTCCAGATAATAAAAGCCACACACCATAAAATATACACTAATGAAACAACAGAACAATAAAGCACAATGATAAAAACAGCAGAAAGTAATGTGAAAACCAAGTGAAATACCCATAAAACCCTGCAGAATTTTTTTAAAAAAATCAGCAGCAGTATAAACCATCATTATCACAGTTCAATTAAAACCCTAGGTAAAGGAGATTTATTTTCCCCTGGTGCCTAAAACTTTATTGATAGAGAGCAAACTTGTCTAGGGAGACAATTCCATAGGCAGAAAAAGCCTGATTTCCACTCACTTGACCTGCAAAATTAGGAGCCACAGAAGAAAGTTCTCCCATAGGTGATTTCAAGATCCAGGCTGGCACAAACAGGAAAAGGATTTTATTTAGGTAGCCAGATCTTAAGCCAGAAAATGCTTATGCTAGGAGACACACTGGAAGTCAGTGGAATTGTTCTATCACTATCAAAGTAATTCCCATGTGGTAATGATAATTCCCATCTAGGGCCATTTCCGCACCAGACTGTTATAGTGTTATGATTCCACTTTCAACATCCTATGGAATCCTGGGTTTTGCAGTTACAGGAGGGGCTGGCTGGCCCCTCCCAAAACTGCAAACCTCAAGATTCCATAGGAGGTTGAAAGTGGAATCATAGCGCTATAATAGTCTAGTGCAGAAATGGCATAGGTAATGACCTAGCTCAGTGGTTCTTAATCTGGGGGTCCATAGAGCCCTCGCAAGGGCTCCACAAAGCCCTGCTGCTGGACACCAACAGCAGTGGCAGCAATACGGATGTGGCAGTGGAGGGTGGAGGGTGCCAAAACTGCTCCCTTGTTTGCAAACGAGGGAACAGTTTGGGCATGCACACATGCCTGCTACCATGTCCCTTTTGCCAGGGATGCAGTAGCAGAGAGTGTGGGCACTGAGGGACACGGCGGCAGGTCTGTGCATGTACCCAAACGATGATACTAAAGATCAGCGTTTGAATCCCCACTCAACCATGGAAACCCACTGGGTGACCTCAGGCAACTCATGTTCTCTCAGCCTCAGACAGAGACAAAGGCAAAAAATCTTGGTAAGAAAACATGTGAAAGGGATTTAAAAGTCTTAGTGGAACACAAGCTGAACATGAGTCAACAGTGCGATGCAAAAGCTAAAAAAGTCAATGCAATTCAAGGCTGCATCAATAGGGGTATAGACTTGAGATCAAGATAAGTAATATCACTCTATTACGCTTTGGTTAGACCTCACCTGGAATACTGTGTCCAGTTCTGGGCACCACATTTCAAGAAGGATATTGACAAGCTGGAAAGTATCCAGAGGGTGACAAAAATGGTATCTGGAAACCATGCCCTATGAAGAGTGGCTTAGGGAGCTGTGGATGTTTAGTCTGATGAAAAGAGGGTTAAGAGATGACGTGATAGCCATGTTTACGTATTTGAAGAGATGTCACATTGAAGATGGAGCAAGCTTGTTTTCTGCTACTCCAGAGATTAGGACACGGAGCAATGGGTTCAAACTATAGGAAACAAGATTCCACCTAAACATCAGGAAGAATTTCCTGACAATCAGAGCCTTTCAACAGTAGAATATGCTGCCTGGGAGTGTGGTGGAGTCACCTTCTTTGTAGGTTTTGAAACAGAAGCTGGATGGCCATTTGCTGGGGGTGCTTTGAGTGTGTGTTCCTGCATGGCAGGAGGTTGGACTCAGTGGGCATTATAGACTCTTCCAACTCTATGATTCTATGAAAAAAAACCATGATACCATATAGTCTCAGGTCACTATAAGAGTTTTAACTGTCTTTTTAATTGTAACCAACTTTGAGTCTCAACCTGGGAAAAAGTGGGATATAAATAAAGAAGATGAAGAGTCAGATTTCAAAGGGGAAAGAGACATGATGGCTGGAAAGAACCTCTCCCTGACAGCGGCACTTTGTTGTTTGTGCCTTGAAGTCCCTTTCAACTTATGACAACCCCAAGGTGAACATATCAAGATTTGGCAAGATTTGTTCAGAGGGAGTTTCACTTTGCTTTCCTCCGAGGCTGAGAGAATGTGAATTGCCAAAGTTATCCAGTGCCCAAGGGGGATTTGAATCCTAGCGTTCAGCAGCCTTTAAAAATAAATATTTGAATATTTAAATCTAAATATTTGAGTTAAGTCTTGAAGGTCCCTGGCAAAAAATTATATTTACAGAGTGTCCTTGGTAAAGATAAGACTAAGAACCACTGATTTGGCTCAATTTCTCCTGAGCTGCTGTGTCTCAACCTGGATGGCAACAATGGGAATTATAATCAGACACATCTGGAGGACACAACCAGAGAAAGTTCAGCTAGCTTCAGTTGCAGTTTCTGACATTTAAGGATGACATAAAGGTCAGCTTTTTGTCTAACTACATGTAACTGAAATAATGGCAATTTTCCCCCATTTACCCCCTTGTTTCCATCCTCCTCACTCTGCTGTACCCCTGGATCTATTTCTAGATAGTATGATCTATGGCAAGTGTGGAAAATAAAATTCAACCTGGACTCTAAATTCAATTTGAGAGAAGTTTGATAATGATAATGTTAGAGTCACTGGCCTACATTTTGTTATAAAATTCTACATCTTTAGACAAAATATATGCCTGTGACTCTAGCACTGTTTTTCTTTTTCTCCTGTATTACCTTTGACCCCTTTGCCTGATGAAGAATCCAGTGGAGCTTCAAAAGCTTGCATGATATATTTTGTGCTTTTTTAGTTAGCCAAATAAAGGTATCACTCTTCTGTGGATTTTGGATTTTGTTGTATTTTGCTGAGTGGCTAACACAGCTACCCAAGAATATGTTTCCTAGGTGCAGAATGTTAATTGATTTTTTAAGCACACAATTCACATCTTGATCCAAATTTACATATGCAGTGGTAGTGGTAGCAGTGGAGAAATGGACTGGTGCCGGCATGGGCTGCTGTTTTGTGATTCCTTACCTTCTCATTGGCTGTCTTGTTCAGGTAGTAATCCCGTGAAGGTAAGAAAAGGCCTGACTGATCCAGCTGCCATACACAAAAGGGAACCAATGAATCCAGATGCCAGAATGTCCAGCCCTGACCTGCCCCTACAGATCCTTCTAGTCCCCTACAACACAGGAGAGGGGAATAAATTACCACCCAGGTATCTCCAAGCCAAGGAGAGGAAGCTTCCCATTCCCAGCCAGCAAAGGGCTAGCTTTCCATTAAAGGAGCCACCAGAAAAGAAAGACATCAAATGGAAGTTTTGACTCCAGAACAAACACTGGTCTTTCTAAGGCTTGGTTTTCATTAAGGATCACAGCTGGGAAAAGGGACTCTTTTGCAGAATTGAGTTGTCACCCTAAAATGTATCTTTCCTAGATTCTGTTAAGGGATAAACCTATTTCTGAGATGTATGATGTTAGACTACAGGTATGGGCTCACAAGATTTTAATGCTCCCTTGGACTTGTATGCACACACAGACAGAGAGAGAAACTAGCATATTAGGAATTCTTTATTCCAGGAATGTATTTCTCTCAACAGAGATGCATCTGATCATGTGAAATTCCACCTGCAGTCTGAAGTAATACATTCCAGAAACAGATTTGCCACCTCCATGAGAATGAAGTTTAAGAGATTTCAGTTCCTGAAGGATGACAATAGACTTCACATGGTCATATGAACAATATTCAGTCCATGGCTTTATAGATTCATGATCCTTCCCACTGACTGTCCTTATTTTATCTCCATGCAAAGACTATCCAAACTAACCCTATTGCTTTCTGGCTCTCTCTGTGCCAACACCCTGCAAGTACTTTCTTGTGCTCTCACTTTCAAACACATCAAAAATATCAGGAGAACAGATTTTGAGTCTTGTGCTTCCAATCCTTTCCTGTTATCACCTGAAAGCTTGAGCAGCAGCTTTCTATAACAGGAGATATAAACACTCTGTTTCAGATGAGGCAGCAAATGAGGAGGGGAATGACCCAAGATCACAAGATACTTCATATTCCCCGCCAGCTGACTGTGTTCATGCAACATGACAGGCCAGGGTATGGTTTGCTGAAATCTGTGCTAATGTGTCATGCTGTGCTAAGGCATCACTGAAAAAAGGCCATAATTTGTTAACTAGTCACAAACTAGAAGTACAATCTAAGGTTTCTTAGCTTATCAATTCTGGCTTCTTGAAACTGTGGTTTGTTGTGTCATCCAAACCTACAGTCCTGGCTTGGTCATGGTTGGTCCTTTATCACAGTGAAGACTGAACTGGACACATCCATTCTTCCCTCTTAGTGCTGTTTTCCTATCTTCTCATGCTGCCACTATTTCTTTGTCACATCTTTGCTTCGTACCCCATACCATAGCCTGGGAAAGGTGTTCTTTTGGGTTATAACTTCTATTAATCCCTAGCCAGCAGGGCTACTGACCTGGACTGGGTAATATTTTATACCTCTACCCACAACAAGCCTCATTCTGCTATCCTCTCTCTTCACTCAACACTTTGGCAGATTTGCAAGGTTGACAGCCATGGGAATTTCACCCTCTTCTGATCTAAGTTGATTTCTACCGAAATTATTCTGGATACAGGTGGCGGGTAATATTACCTGGATGATGTTGCTGTTGGAGCTCTTGGAATCTGCACCCACAAAAACAGTAAAGAATGGAGAGGCTCGATAGGTTCCTGACACCAGTTTCAAGACCTCCATGAAGTTAGTCTGATTCCAAGGGCCAGTGATGTTCCAGCCTCCAATCTACGGAAAGCCAGGATGCAAAGATTAAGGATCACAACAGAGAAACTGCCCTTTTCCTTTTGTCTCTTGTAAATGTAAGCAAAGAGTTATCCAATAGGCTGAAATTCAAAGCACTGAAAACAAAAAGTCTCACAAAGCACAATCCCTTTAGGCACTGGGAATTCAGCCCAGCTTTCCATCTGGCTACTGCAGTTTCATGAGATTTTCCCCTACATGTCCGAGTCCTTCTTCAAAATCTTCAAGGCTAAGACCTGGGCTCTGTTTCAATGGCATCTGTGATTTTCAAGATGGTAAAACTTCTACCTGATACTAAATTCCAGGAATAGTTCATACCAAAATCTTATACGCACCTGATTTTTTTTTAACTCTCCCAGTTTCTGGCTCATAAGAAATTCTGTAAAGTCCATAAAGCCTGCAGATGCATAGATCCAGCTATGATAACCCAGTAAAAGATGTAGTGGCAGTATAGTAATGGGTACCAAATTAGCCGATCAGGGGAGAAAAGGGAGTAAGCCATTTATGGATGGTATTAACATTCCACCTATACACTGGGCTACTCTTTTTTCAAAACCTCAATTAAACCAGCAGGCTATAATCCTTTTGGGGACTTGTAGCTTTGGTACATCTGCAGGGAATTAGAATTGGGCAGTTCTATAACGTCTGTACCCAGTAAGGGGCTGCTGTTATGTTACTATGTAGGGGAAGTGGCAAAGGGACTGATGCTCCTTGGTCCCATTGTACACCAAAAGACCAGCGAGGGAGTGCGAACGCACATCACTAGAAGCTTGGCAGAGCAGTGGTTCTTAACCTTTTCTTTTCTTTTCTGGGGACCCCCTGCAAATATATTTTTTTGCCCGAGACCCCTAAGACTTAGCTAAAGATTTAAATATTTAAATTTAGATTTAAATATTCAAATATCTATTTAAATATCCACATATGTGTATGTATATATGTAAAGGTTTCTGGAGACTAGGGCCATTTCTGCACTAGACTGTTACAGTGCTATGATTCCACTTTCAACATCCTATGGAATCCTGGGGTTTGCAGTTTAGGGAGGGGCCTTCCCTAGGATGTTGAAAGTGGAATAATAACGTTATAACAGTCTAGTGCAGAAATGGCCTAGGATTCAAATCCCCATTCAGACACTGGGTGACCTTGGGCAAGTCACATTCTCCCAGCCTCAGAGGAAGGGAAAGGCAAACCCTCTCTGAACAAATCTTGGCGAAAAAGAAACTCCTGTGACAGCTTCACTTTAGGGTTGCTATAAGTCAAAGGTGACAACAACAAAGGGCCACTAACAGCCCGAGGTTCTTTCTAGCCATCATGTCTCTTCCCTTTGAAAACTGACTTACGGCAACCCTAAGACAAACCTATCATGAGGGTTTTCTTGGCAAGATTTGTTGTCTTTGCCTTTCTCTGAGGATGAAAGAATGTGACTTGCCTGAGGTCACCCAGTGGGTCTCCACGGCCAAGTGGGGATTCAAATCCAGGGCCATTTCTGCACTAAACTGTTATAGCGCTATGATTCCACCTTCAACATCCTATGGAATCCTGGGGTTTGCAGTTTAGGGAGGATTCCATAGGATGTTGAAAGTGGAATAACAGCGCTATAACAGTCTAGTGTGGAAATGGCCCTGGTCTCCAAAGTGATAGTTTATAAACAAGGGGGCAGTTTCTTTTCTTTTTTATTAATTTTTTTAAAAAGCTTTATTGTTTAAAATACACATAAACAAGGAAAAAAAGAAAGAAAACATAACAAATACACACATATTTAACAAAAAACCAAAACATACAAAACATAAAAGGTACAAAAAAAACCCCAAAATTTTACATATTGCTTCTGCATTAATCTTTTCTTAACATTCCAATTTATCTCGACTCTTATTTACTTATATATACATATTAGAATTGCTTTTTTTTAGTACTTCCTACTTCAACTTTAGAGCGGATTACTCATTTTTCTACTTCAATCTTGGTCCTACAATCTTTTTTTTTTTTTTGATCTCTAATCCTTGAGTATTTTTCAGAAATCCATGTTCACCATTTTAATATTGTCCCATGAATTCTTATAATACTTTATTGTGTTTTCCCATTGGTAAACAAGGGGGCAGTTTCAGCACCTAGAACCCTCCCTGCTGTCATGTCCCTGTTGCTGCTGGTGATGTCCAGCAGCAGGGCTTCGCTAACCTCCTGCAAGGGCTCTGCGCACCCACAGGGGTCCCTGGACCCCAAGTTAAGAGCCACTGTGGTAGAGCACAGTAGTAGAGCTCTTGCCAGCACTTTGCTAGGTTTCTTCACAACTCACTAATATGGTTTCTTAGCGCCTCTCCTATGTAGGCTTCTGGAGACTAGGGCCATACAGGAGCCCTGGTAGCACAGTGGTTAAATGCCAGTACTGCAAGCCAAAAGGTTGTGAGTTCGATCCTGCCGGGCTCCAAGGTTGACTCAGTCTTCCATCCTTCCGCAGGTCGGTAAAATGAGGACCCAGCTTGTTGGGGGCATATATAGAAATGTTTCGAAATACATGCTATTTGTAAGTTGTTCGCCGCCTTGATCCATATGGAGAAGCGGGATACAAATAAAAATTAAAAAAAAAATTCTGCACTAGACTGTTACAGTGCTACTATTCAACTTTTTAAGCATGCACAAGTTACGTAACACAGACCACAATAGAGGCCTTTCATCATAGCCATTACTATACTATATCTATCAATAACTATTAGCCATGGTAATTTATCTGCCTCCAGTCACTGCTCTTTCATTTATAATTTACCAGCAGAAGTGTCATTGACTTTCCACTCTGCCTGGAACACTACATCCCACAATGTTTTGCCCACATCAGTGGCTGTGATAAAACCGAAACAGGTGACGCCATATGCAACATATTCATTGTAACTTTTACAGAGGGTGCCATTCAACGAGAACCATTGTTGTTGTTTTGCTCAGTCTCTTAATTAGCCCTAAAACTCTTTTGTAGTTAAATTTTCCTTTAAACGAAAGAAACACATGCCATTGTTTTTAAACCTTCCTCTGTACCATCTTCAGTTCCAAATGTCCTACTGGTTGCTGCCAAAATAGCAGTGATCATAATTATTTTTGCACAATTTTGGAAAATTAGCACTAGTCAATTGCAGCATTGTAGTGCTGTAAAAACCAGAATGTAAAAATTAAAATTACAGCATAATAAGATTATGCCTCATTTTTGCTTCCATGAAAAAGAGATACAGCATTACAAAACTTTTTTAAAAATTCTGCTCTGTATGGCTTGGGTCCAGGTTATCCGAAAGACCGTATCTCCTTATATAAGCTAGTGTGAGCTTTAAAATCTGCAAGAGAGAGCTTTCTCTCAGTCCCACCACCTTTGCAGGTGCGGTTGGTGAGGACTCAGGAGAGAACTTTCTCTATGGATGCTTCCAGGCTGTGGAACTCCCTTCTACATGAATTGTGGTTGGCACCCTCCCTGCTCTGACAGGTAAAAACATTCTTATCCAGGCAGGCTTTTGAAATTCAATTATGGAGCTGTTGTGCTTGTGTAAAGTAGTGTGCTGTATTTTTAACCTTTTATTGAAACTATGTTCTAAGTGTTTTTAACTTGTCTTTAATCATGTTTTTAATAATATTGTTATTTAATTCTTTTTAACTTCTGTAAATTAATGCCATGTAGAGGAGGAAGAGGGCTTGTTTTCTGCTGCTCCAGAGACCAGGACAAGGAGCAATGGATTCAAGCTGCAGGAAAGGAGATTCCACCTGAACCTCAGGAAGAACTTCCTGACAGTCAGGGCTGTCCGGCAGTGGAATATGCTGCCTCAGAGTGTAGTGGAGTCTCCTTCTTTGGAGGGTTTTAAGCAGAGGCTGGATGGCCATCTGTCGGGAGTGCTTTGAGGGTATTCCTGGATGGCAGGGGGGTTGGACTGGATGGCCCCTGGAGTCTCTTCCAACTCTACATTTCTATGATTCTATGATTCTATGTTTTAGCTGGATTTTTTAAAAATTATTTTACGCTGTTTCCCCCTCTCAAACAGAGGTGTATCTAGGGTGGGGCAAAAGGGATGCATGCCCTGGGCACCAGTGCCAGGGAGCACAAAAATGCCAAACCCCTCCTCCCACACGGGCCTGGTCCCCCACCACTCCCACCACCCCTGCCAGAGTCTTCCTCAGCTGGGGCAGCGGTGGCGACAGCAGCAGCAGCCCTTCCATCCAGGCTTGGCCTCACCAGGGTCTTCCGTGGCCCGTGGCAGTGGTGGCGGGAGAGGTAGCACCTAGGGGCACAACTTCCATGCTTGCCCTAGGTACTGCTGAATCTAGATATGCCACTACCCTCAAATGTCTTCTAGGGCTCTTGGGGTGCAATTCTGCTCCACCTTTGACTCCCTATGGGCCATTTTAATCCCAGGAGAGCCTTCTATAAAAAGGAAGTGAACTGAAGTAATTTCTGAAAGACTTCTTGCTTTTTTTGTTTTTCTTTTAGGGCCTCTCCTGGGACTAAAAGAGCCAAGGGAGGCAAAAAGAAAGCTAAAATGCCCGACACATATTCTAGGAAGATTTGGGGGCAGAGAATCTTTTGGATGATTTTTAATTATTTATTTATTTATTTATTTATTTATTTATTTATTTATTGTGGGGGTATGTGGTGTGGGCACAGGCACATCCTCTGAGGTTTCCTGGGACAACAAATGCTGTCCTCTAAGGCCATTTCTGCACGTTATAGTGCTATTATTCCACTTTCAACATTCTATGGAATCCTGGGCTTTGCAGTTTAGAGAGGGGCATTTAAAATTCTCACCCAGAGAACTCTTTGGCCCCAGTAAACTACAAACCCGAGAATTCCACAGGATATTGAAAGTAGAATAACAGCACTATAACTGTAGTGCAGAAAGGCCCTATGTCTCTGGAGACCAGAGTTTGAATCCCCACTTGGCCATGGAAACCCCCTGAGTAACCTCAGGAAAGTCACATTCTGTCATGCTCGGAGAGAAAATGCAGGATGATGATGGTGAGATGACTGCATTTTATAAAATTGAGTGAACAATGCATGGCCTTTCCAGATTAAAAACTCTATTGTGGAAGAGCCCTAAATGAAGAACCATGCAGGATACATCTGAATACTCCATGTAAGGCAAAACTACAGGAAATGGCCATCACCCCCATAAGCTGTTTATGGATTTCCATGGCTACTGAAAGATAATTGTTGTTGTGTTGGTGGTGGTGTGCCTTCAAGTCATATTTTGACTCAGGGCAATCCTACCACTGGGCTTTCTTAGCAAGATTTGTTTTGAGGGGGTTAGCCTTTGCCTTCTCCTGAGGCTGAGAGAGTGTGACCCACCCAAGGTCACCTAGTGAGTTTCCATGGCTGAGCAGAGATTTGAACCTGGTCTCCAGGGCCATAATCCAATGCTCAAACTACTACCCCATACTGGCTTAGGTCATATGAGCCAGTAAGACATTTCTTGCTGTTTGATGGTTCTACCTATTCAGTGTCTCCTACTTTTTCAAAATAACATGAAAAGTGCCCTCTGCTGAGTTTATGCCCAATACGGCACAGCTGTAAGAGCAGAGAACTGTCTAGCAGTCATCAAAAATAATAATAATAACTTTTTGGACAGTTAGTACAATCCATTGACCTTCCTCATCATGGGGATTTTGGGAGTTTTAATCCAAATGGTAGTATCTCCAGTTCTGGTCTCGCTTGATGAACCAAGAGCCTCCAGACTTCCTGCCCCACTGGGGGCCTTTCCACACTACACTGTTCTTGTGCTATTATTCCACTTTTAATATCCTGTGGAATCCTGGGGTTTGCAGTTTAGGGAGGGGTATTTAGAATTCTCAGCCAGGGAGCTCTTTGTCTTCAGTAAACTACAAACCCCAGAATTCCACAGGATGTTGATAGTGGAATAATAGCACTATAACAGTGCAGTGCGGAAAGGCCCTAAATTGTGATCGTTTCCCCGCTAGGCTCACCTTCTCAATGAGATCCATCAGCGGCTGGGAGCCCAGCTCCTCAATCTTCTGCTCCTTCAGGCAAGACAAGTAAAAACGCTGGGTCTTCCTTTCTGCCTCACTGCTAGAGTTGAACGTGGCATTCTCTGGAGAAACAAACACATCACCTGTGAGTAGGAATATGAAGGCCTTGGGAAAAAGGCGGAGAAAACTGGCTGTCAGAGCGAGGACATTTTGCCTGCAAACCTTCTCGCCACCAAAATAAAATTTTGGAAAGATGGGCATGAGGAAGGATTATGTACTTTTTTCCTTTTAGAATGATGGATAAAATATTTAAGACAAGGCATTTATATATTTTGTCGTTATGCTTCAGCTCTGATTTAGGGCAATCCTATAAGAAGGTTTTCTTGGCAAGATTTGTTCAGATGGTGTTTGCCTTTGCTCTCCTTCGAAACAGAGAGTGGGACTTGCCCAAGATCATCCACTGGGCTTCCATGACTGAGCAGAGATTTGAACCCTGGTCTCTAGAGTCCTAGTCCAACATTTGGACTATTATACCACATTTCCGCACTAGACTGTTATAGTGCTATTATTCCACTTTCAACATCCTATGGACCTGGGGTTTGCAGTTTAGGGAGGGGGCTCAAAGGCCATCCCGAAAGGCCCCTCCCTAAACTGCAAACCCCAGGATTCCATAGGATGTTGAAAGTGGAATAATAGCGCAGCTCTCCTTCATATATTTAGTCCTCCAAAATTATTTCTAGAAATTATGTAAGAAGAAACTTTCAGATAATACTATAAGCAGAATCTTATCATTGCAGCAACTGCATTGAGTCGCCAAGACCTCAGCAGGGCAGCTGATGAAGGGGACTCATAGGAGTCACTCATCCATAAGTCAAAGTCAACTTGAAGGTAATAATAGTAACAACAACAAATCACTGCCATTCTTGGTTTTGAATTTCCCTTTCTCTGTTCTTTTAAAGGAAATGACCAATTTATACCTGCTTGACACTATCGGGGAACTAAAGGAGACAAAATAATTTTTTAGTTTACTTCTGTTTTTATTGATTTTATTGACTTTCTGATTTCATTGATCATTTCTTCTATTTTTATTGATTTTGGGGGGTTTTGTTTGCTCCTTAGAAATCAGCAAAACCAAGGAAGATCTCAAGGAAGATGTCATGCCCTGCTTTCAGAGCATGGACTCTGACTCAGAGTCTGAAACAGAGGGCATGCCAGAGGCTGAAACGGGGCATGCCAGGACCGGCTGTACAGAGAGAAGTGACAGTGCCCAAAACAGAACAAGAGGCAGTGCTAGCTCCAACAGAGAGCCATGCCTCCTCAGATATAGAAGAACACTTACCTAGACCCAGCTTCGCAGAGCACAGGCAGCAAAGAGAGAGCCAGTGCCTCTCTCCTCAGAATTTATAACCAGCAACAATCAATCAGGTCACGGCTGCGCTAGGCTTCAGAGCTATTTAGCTGGCGTCCTTCCCCTCCAGGAATTGTCAGAGCTTATCCGACCTTCTACCCTGCTGGATGCCTTGATGAACGCTTGGATTGATCTCGGACACTTCCTTGCAATGGAACCCGGCTAGACTTTGTTTATGTTGGACTTTATTTTAGACCCTGTACTTACCGCCTGGAAGTAAGTAATGAGCTGGGAGCTATTTAGTTTGTTTTGTTTATCAGTTTTATTAGCTGTGATACCGGGACTGAGATAGGACAGAAGATCAAGATCTTGCAGCTCTATTTGTAATAATTTTTTAAAAAGTACATTGATTTGTAATTATTTTGTGCCTAAACTATATTTTCAATGCACTAAACATAAACATTTCATGTCAAGCTAAGTTACATAAGATCCATTTTATGTTCCTGAAGTAACAAAGTGACTTCCCATCTATCGTTTTAAACTGCCGTTAAGTCCAACTTAAGGCAATCCTATGAATGAGAAACCTCTATGTCACCCTATAATCCACAGCCCTGCTCAGGTCTTGCAGATTCAGGGCCGTGGCTTCCTTGCTTGAGTCAATCCATCTTGTAATGCAGACTTCCTCTTTTCCTACTGCCTTCCACCTTACCAAGCATTATTGTCTTTTTCTAGTGAGATGTCTTCTCATAATATGTCCGAAGTATGACAGGTTCGGTTTAATTATCTTGGCTTGTAGAGAAAGTTCACACTTCATTTGCTCTAGGACCCCATTCACTTGTCCTTTAAGCAGTATGTGGTACCCCTAGAACTTTCCCCCCAGCACCACTTTTCAAATGATTTGATTTCCTTCCTATCAGTTTTCTTCACTATCCAGCTTTCGCGGCATACATAAAAACCGGAAAGACGATGACATGGATAATCTAACTTTAATTTTCAATGATGTATCATCACATTTCAGGATCTTGTCTAGTTCTTTCTGTAAAGCAGAGCTTTCCAAACTTTTCATGTTGGTGACACACTTTTTAGACATGCATTATTTCATGACACTGACCCTTTTCGCACAGCATTTGCTATGCAAAAGGGCGCTTGGAGCATCACGCGATTGTGAGGAGCGATCTGCATGATGCGCTCACAATTGCGCGACACTCCAGGGTAGGGCAGGTACTGCTCACACACTTTTCATTTTCGGCTTCCAGCCGAAAATGGTGGGTGATCACGCATTGCTCCAGGGCTCCATGCGCACTTGCTGTGCGTGCGTAGCCTCCGGAGTTGCAGCGGTTGTGCTTCCTGCCCCAGTGCAGCCTGGGAAACCCCCAGGCTGCGCTGCAGAAGGAAGAGGCGGGGCTCTTGCGCTGCCTGATTGGGAGCAGGCAGCTTGTGCGGAGCTGAAGCAGCAGCGATGCAAGAGCCTTTTGCTGGAGGCTGCTCACATGATCCCCGCGCTCCAGCGCTGAGAAAAGGTAAGCTGCTGAAAGGGCCACAATAATTAGTAAGTAATTCAGTAAGTGGAGGCAGCCCCTCCACCCAAGCCTGGCCCACCATTGCCGCCCTCACCGGGGTCTTCCTCAGCACAGGGTGGCTGCAGGAGAGGCAGCATCTCCACCCGAGTCTGGTCCACCACTGCTGCCCTCGCCAGGGTCTTCCTCAGCCAATGGCAGTAGCAGCGGAGTGCAGCCCCTCCACATAAGCCTGGCCCACCACTGCCCCCACCCAGGTCTTCCTTGGCTTGGGGCAGCAGCAGCAGCAGGAGAGGCAGTCCTTCCACCAGTTACATTTGCACAACACACCTATACACTGCAGGCAACACACTAATTTGTCGTGACACAGTGTGGAAAGCTCTGCTGTAAAGGGTGCTAATATCACTTTTGTTTTTCAATTTTTCCAAAAAGTTCCAATTTTTTTTTCTAGGAAACAAACCCAAACAAACCTGACCTCTCGAAGCCTCATGGTTTCCAGAGGTCAGGAAAATTATACCTCTCTGCCTGTGAAAGGGTAGCATTTGGAGCAGGCAACCACAAATTCCCTTCCGGATCTTGATAGCCCAGTTTCTTAAGGCATTGCTAAACAGCGGTTCCAGTTCAAATTATATAAAAAGAGGCTCACGACTAGGCGAAATCTCACCTAGCAAATGCTTCATGATGGCCTGGTTCTGATCCCAAATGTTGTTGAAGGTGCTCCACTTGGAGCGGCCATCGGGCAGTGGGTTCCGCTTGATCCAGCCGCCACAGGCATACTGGTAAAAATCATCACAGGGATTGGTCTCTCGGTCCAGAGCTTCCAGGATTTTACCAGCTACAATGATGCAAGCCTCGGTCAGGCATGTGGTGTGCGAGGGATCTGAAAGAAGCAAACACACACACACGCACAGTCAGAGTAGCATTCCAATGGGATGTTAAAAGGGCTGCCTTGTTCAGAATATGGCTTAGACCTGGGCCATTTCTGCACTAGACTGCTATAGTGCTCTTATTAGGCCCCTCCCTAAACTGCACACCCCAGGATTCCATAGGATGTTGAAAGTAGAAGAATAGCACTATAACAATCTAGTGTGGAAATGAACTCACTCTCTGCTGCTCTAAAAGGCACAGCTAGAATCAAATGGGAGGGAATTGCAGGGAAGCAGATTTGGGTTGAAAGCAGGAGAAAGGTCCTAACAAGCCAGAGGTGTTTGACAATGGAACGTATTGCTTCAGGAGGTGATGGCCTTCTGTCAGTGGAAGTATTTAAGCAGAAGCTGGACATCCATGTGCTACAAATGCTGTAGCTCCATTCTGCACTGCAAAAGAGAGGGACGAGCCACCGTAGTGTAGTGGCTTGAGTGTTAAGACTACCACCCTGGAGACCAGAGTTCAATTCCTTGCTCAGACGTAGAAACCCACTGGGTGACCTTGGGCATGTCTTAGCCCCAGAAAACCCTGTGATCAGGTCACCTTGGGGTCACCATACGTCAGAAACAACTTGAAGGCACACAGCAACAACTGCAACAACAACAGACAATTTCTTAAGTTCCTTTCAAGTCACCATTTCTAGGGCCCTTTTTGCATGGCAGTTTACAAGTGAAAGGGCCCCTTGAGCGTCGCGTAAATGTGAGGAGCGGTCTGCATGATGCACTCCCATTTACATGACGCTCAAGGCCCTCACACACAGCAAACGTGCATTTTTTTTATTTTCGGCTTTTAGCCGAAAATGACCCGCGCTTGCGCAACGCACACGGGCCTGGGCTGCACTCACCTGCCGTGTGGAGCCTCTGGAACCGGGCCAGTCGCGCGTCCTCTCCTCAGTGCAGCCTCCAACTCCCAGGCTGCACTGCAGAAGGAAGAGGTGGGGCGCGGGCAAGGCTCTCAAGTGAGCAGGAAGGAGCTGCGGAGCTGAAGCAGGAGGCTTGCGAGAGCCTTCCTGCCCAGGCTTTTTACACAAGGACCCCAACCCAGCAGTGTTAAAAGGTAAGGTGCGAAAAGGGCCTCGGTGTTCATTGCCTCCTCCATTTTATGGGCTAAAGACAAGCTCTGAGAACCAATCAGAGGAGATGCAGAGAAGGGACAGAGGCAGGGAACTGGAGCATCCTTACAGATGACAGATTTTGCCTGAAGTGGGACAGGCCACAACTAAGAGCTGCATGATGCCTTAGACTGCCACAGGCGTGCTTAAAAGGAGAGTGCCATTCCCCCATTCCTTGCCATAACATCTAGGATGCTCATCATGTGCCACAGCATTGTCAGACTGAGATCCTTTTCGCACCTTACCTTTTCGCGGTGCTGGTGCGGGGCTCGCGCAAGTAGCCTCTGGAGAGAGGCTCTCACGTCCAGGGTCCTTCGGCTCCGCACGAGCTTCCTGCTCACGCGAAAGCCCTGCCTCTTCCTTTCACAGTGCAGCCTGGGGTCTTCCCAGCCTGCACTGGATAGGAAGCGTGACCGGCCTGGATCCCAAGGCTCCACACGCCAGGTAAGTGTGCGCTGGGCCCCGGAGCGATGCATGAACACGCAGCATTTTCAGCTTCAAGTTGAAAATGAAAAAATGCTGCACGGCCCATGTCAGGCCCTTGAGCGTCGCGCAAATGTGAGTGCGTCGTGTGGACCACTCCTCACATGTGCGCGACGCTCAAGGGGTCCTTTCGCATCGGAAATGCCATGCGAAAAGGGCCTGAGTTTCTCCTCTCCTGCTCCATATCATTAATGGTGGAAAGTCATGTCAGGGTAGCATAAGGTAGCTGCTCAGAGCATGTGCAGAATGCTGACAGGGCAGCAATGTCCAGTTGCAATCAAGCGGTGTCAGACAGGCCAAAAACGTTCCAGAGACTCATAGAGATAAACTCAGGGCTATTTATTTAGTTAAGCACACTGAGGTTAAAGTTAGGGCTTCTGGCAGCACGCCAAGAAGCAATAAGTAAGACGAGAACAATAAATCAGCAGGTAAAAACACAAGCTGGCAGCATGTCTAGATACGTTCCACAAATCGGTCAGCAGAGCAGCATGACCACCAGAAACTGACCCAAATGGTAAAGTACAGTGCCATACCCAAACCTCTCTAAGGGTTTAACATCACCCCAGACCCAATCACATTAACAGCAGGCAACCTTCTCATGTTGACAAGGCAAGACCTTCCAAGGCTGGCTAGCCAAAACATTCTTTCAGTTGCACTCAAGGTCACATCACCTCACTCCCCGACAAAGTCATGGCATAAAAATGATGGTGTGTCAGGCCCTTACTTCTCCCACATTGGTGTGGCAATTCCCAACCTGATCAGGTGCCCTGTCTTTACTACACAACTTGTAGTAAAGCTTGTAATACCACCCTTGTGTAAAAGGGTGAGGATTTTCAATGGCTGTTTAGAACTACTCAATAGCTTTCTGGTAGTGTATTGTCTGTGTTACCTTAGATACTGTATACAACTAAGCCGAATCAGTATTTATAAAAAATAAACTGTAACATTTATTTAGATAACAATAAGAATCAAGTATTAAAGTTCATATGCAGGTGAAAGTTAATACAGTTCTTCAGTGCACTTTTTAGACAGTTCACTTGTATCTTTAGACAAGGGCTTTCCAAACAGTGTGCCATGACACATTAGAGTATCACCTGAAGTGTGTAGGTGTGTCGCCTACAATCTTGGAAATATATGTTATTATTTATAAATCATATATTTTTAAAAATTTATGAAAGGTTTTCATGAGATATGTTGCGTCCGCATACATTTTGTTATTACAATTTATGGGGTTAGTTTAACCTCCGGTTTGCTAGTAAAACTGAATTACTGTGTCACAAAATGATGCGTGTCTAAAAAGCGTGTCACCAACATGAAAAGTTTGGAAAGCTCTGGTTTAGACTCTCAGATAGAGCACAAGTATCATATAACAGCCCTTTGGCTACACTCCCAACAAAAGCTCAAGAACCTCAATCTAGATCACACTCTCTGACCAGATTCTACTAGGGTTCCTTACTCTTCTGCTTCTCACTAGGCTTCCATTGAGAATTAACCTTTCCCACACAGTCACACTCTCTGGCCCTTTTCACACGCAGTTTTTTTTGTGCGAGGGCCCCTGGAGCGTCGCGTGAATGGGAGCGTCGGTCCGTACGACGCACTCCCACTCACACGACACTCACGAGCCTAAAGCGGGCTGCGCATGCATTTTTTATTTTCAGCTCTAAGCCGAAAATAGTGCGTGGTCGCGCAATGCTCGCGGGGCCCTCGCGCACTTACCTGTGTGTGGTGTGCCGAACAAGCCGGCCCAGTCGCGCTTCCTCCCCCAGTGCAGCCTACAGCTCCCAGGATGCACTGCGAAAAGAAGGGGCAGGGCGCTAGCGCAACGGTCGCGCAACTGGCAAGGCGCTGCGGGAGGCAGAAGGGCTGCCATGAGCGGCTCGCGCAAACGGCTGCTCGTGTGAGCGCCGCTCCCCACTGCCGCAATGAAGGTAAGGTGCGAAAAGGGCCTCTGACTGGCTCTCTACGCCATAGCTTTTTGCTAGGAATCTCACTGAAAGACCAAAAATCAATAATCTATACTTGGCTTTATATAATTTTTTCTCTCACCCACCAGCCCCACCTACTTACTACTGGGCTGGGTTTCCTCCCAAGGAGCTATTCTGGTTGTCTAACAACCTGCGTCCAGATAGCCACACGCCTAGAACTCTGTTATAGATAGAATGCACAGGGAGAGCTCTTTAATACAACAAGGGTTGGACAAAATTTGCAACATATCATGACTTAGCTTGCTCTGGGCAAAATCGGTCAAGCAGAATGATGCAGATGTATCATGTAGTGGTTTGTGCATTGGATGAGGTCTCTGGGAGAGCAGGGTCTGAATCTCTGCTTAGCTGTGGAAACCCACTGAGTGGGCAGGTTACCCTCTCTCAGCCTAAGAGTAAGGCAATAGCAAGTCTCCTCTGAATAAATCTTGCCAAAAGACCCCATAATTCAAGGGTGTGCAACTGTGGAAAGTTAGGGGGCCACATTAGCACCCTAGCAGAACTTGGAGAACCACATCCATACCTGCCCTGCTCCTGCAAAAAAAATAAAAAAAAAATAGTAAAAAAAATAATAATCAATTTTTCATCCCCAAACACCTTTAAGGGTTCATGGGAACATTCTCACCATGTTCTGGGGTCTTCTTGGAACCCTAGAGGCATTTTGAAGTTAAAAAATGTTTTTGAAAGTATTTGCAAAAATTTGTTTTGACCCCAAGGGGCCTCCAAACATGGTGGAAATGCTCTTGACACCACCTAGAGGTCATTTTGGGGCATTTTAAAGCCAATATTTTTTTTCCCAAAGCAAATATTTTTGAAAAAAATGGATCCCGGGGTCAATTTGGTGTCCAAGGGGACACAAAACAATCCTGGCAGCCATACTTTGCCCACCACTGCTATAGCACGGCTGCCATATATCGGAGTGAACTTGAAGGCTGCAATTCCCACGTGCAGCCTGGAGGTGAAAAGGCCACAGCCGGCCCTGCCCAAAAGACAGCTTATCCACCTTTAGAGACGATCTCCTACAATACACAAAGTCAGAAGGGTCTTCAAGGCACAAACAGTCTGGGTTTGTGCAGGACAAGTAACAAAATGAACTCACTTTGGTTTTCACTGACTATTGTTTGCTTTTAGTGCTACTTGTTAGCCACCTCGAGTTTTGGTTCTTTAGGGGGAAAGTAGAATAAAAATGCAATAAATAAATAAAATAAAATAAACAGCAGCATAGCATGTAACTTTTGCATATGAATGCTTCCAAAAAAATTGCTTGGGAAGACAACCGGTCATAAAGTCATGTGCAGCTGCCGGTCATAAAGTCATGACTAGTCTGAATCTGTGGTCATTTCCGCACTAGCCTGTTATAGTGCGACCGGATGGCCCCTCCCGAAACTGCAAACCCCAGGATTCCAGAGGAGGTTGAAAGTGGAATCATCGTGCTATAACAGGCTAGTGTGGAAATGGCCTCTGTGTCCCACTTGCAGCATCAATATACTATGTGAAGATATGGATGAGGGCCTTTTCAGCTTTGGCACCCCAGTTGTGAAATGCCTACTCCTCGAAGTCCCAGATGGCACTCATATTGGCTTCATTTTGGCGCCAAGTAAAAATATGGCTATTTATTAAAGTTACAGAATCATAGAATCATAGAGTTGGAGGAGACTACAGGAGCCATCCAGTCTAACGCCCTGCCATGCAGGAACAAAGTCTTTAGGGCCTGATTTATTCCAGAATGTACATACACATAGTTTTAAATTGTTTTACCCTTTTTCAAGCTGTTAATTGCTTTCAGGTTCAATTATTTTTATTATTTTAAACTACTAGCATAGTACAGTGGTTTGAGTTTGGCACTAGGACATTAGGAGTCCGTCCAGGATTCAAATCCCCACTCGGCCATGGAAATCTACTGGGTGATCTTGGGCAAGTTACACTCTCTCAACCTCGCCAAAGTCTGACAGTCTCCATTTAGTCATCTTGGCTTCTGGAGAGGAGTCAAGTTTGATTTGCTCTAGAACCCATTCATTTGTCTTTTTAGCAATCCCGGGTACCCATATGTAGAACTCTTCTCCAGTACCACATTTCGAAGGAGTTGATTGTCTTCCTAACAGCATTCTTCACTGTCCAGCTTTCACAACTGTACAAAGCAACTGGAAATACAATGGCAGGGACAATCCTAGCTTCGTAATTCAATGATGTATCTTTACACTTCAGGATCTTGTCTATTTCTTCATAGCTGCCTTTCCAAGTCCTAGCTTTCTTCTGATTTCTCCATTCTGATTAATGACTGAGTATGGAAAATCTTGAACTATTTCATTGTATCCATCATCTACTTTAAGGTTATGTAAGGTTCAGCTCAAGAGTTGCCATAAATCAGAAATAACTTGAAGGCACATAAGAACAAAAACTGCTTACATCAGCTTTATTTCTATTCCACCTTATGATCTCTCAAGATAAAACCTTTTAATTAATAAATAGCCCAACACACGCAAATGAAGCAACTATATACTTACTCCAGCTCTACCGCTCTCTCTTCCTTTTTTTATTTATTTATTTATTTTTATTTATTTATTTGTATCCCGCCTCTCCATATGGATTGAGGCGGCAAACAACTTACAAATAGCATGTATTTCGAAACATTTCTATACATGCCCCCAACAAGCTGGGTACTCATTTTACCGACCTGCGAAAGGATGGAAGGCTGAGTCAACCTTGGAGCCGGGCAGGATCGAACTCACCATCTTGTGGCTTGCAGTACTGGCATTTAACCACTGCGCCACCACGGCTCCTCTGTTATTTCTCCTATGTACAATTATAGATTTTAAGCTCCTTGGGGTATTCTCTTGTACCCATAAAGAGCTTGAAATACTCACGTATCCATCAGTTAAAAGTCCTGCTGTTCAGTCAGCACAAGGAAAATGCAAATCTTTGCCTGAGACTGTGACTTCACAGTTTGCCAGCAAACAGGATAATGTCAGAAGGGACCCCTGAATGGAGGAGGTCTAAAATCCACCTGATTTACATTGGAGGTGTCGTTAAGCTCTCGCTATCTCTCCAGTCCAAGGAGAGGAAAATTAAGATCCAAGGGATGCATACAAGGCCCCAGATCCCATTTTGGGGGCCACTGAAGACCCTGCCAATTCCCCTATGGACCCCTGACCCCTCATTTAATCTTAGGTGAGATTCTTGTGTCATTTTTGCCTAGAAATCATGGCCATGGTCTACCCAAAATGCGTGAAAATGTATGAAGGCACCCTCCTACACACATCCATAGAATCACAGAATCATAGAAATGTAGAGTTGGAAGAGACCCCAGGGGCCATCCAGTCCAACCCCCTGCCATGCAGAAACACCCTCAAAGCACTCCCTTTGACAGATGGCCATCCAGCCTCTGCTTAAAAACCTCCAAAGAAGGAGACTCCACCAGAACCTTCACAAGCTATTTTTCAGCCATAATCCAACCAAAATTAACAGGAAGTGACAAACTCTCACTTCTAGCCACTGGGCCAGTATGTAACTGAAAAAAGTAGGTATTTCTGGACACCATCAGATGAATGAGACCTGCAGGGTGGCAGTGATGGGAGATTGTGGCCCAATTGCACACTGTTGCTCCAATTCCAAAACTTGTCCTCCTTCCTTTATGAACAGAGTTGGTCTCTCAACCAAACCTAGAGTCTTCAATGGTTCCAGATAGGGATGGACCAATCAAATCCTCGAATCTTTGGCAGGAATTCAAGATTCGGAAATCCGAATTTCTGTGCCAAAATAGGCAAATGGAATCTTTCAAATCTGCCACTCAAACAATTTGTTGGAGACCGGGACGCCTAAAAACTTGGGAGACCAGGATGCCTGAAAACTTGGGAGATCGGGATGCCTAAAAACCTGGGAGACTGGGACACCTGAAAACTTGGGAGAGCGGGACGCCTGAAAACTCAGGACCAGGACAGGATCCCACTCCTCATGTGTTCCCCCACCCAACGTAGGCACAGATGATTGGCCGGCAAACCGGCATAAAGCCTCGCATGCCCTGGAGGCCACCATTTCTCCCTCCTGCTGCTTGTGCCCCTAGTGCTGCCTCTCCCTGCTGCTGCCTCCCTCTGCAAAGTAATTTTGGGATAGAGATTGGGAGGTGAGGGACAGAGGAGCAAAACTGATTTGTGTGGGGGTCTAGGAACTTGTGGGAATGTCCCAAGGAGTTCCAAGACTACAAAAAGGAGTTCTGGGTTCCATGCAAGCCATGCCAGCCATATTTTCCCCTTCACCAGCTTTCTTTGGTCAGTTCTGGGACTAAGATTGTCATGATGCCACTTCCTCTCTTAGGCCCTTTTCGTACACCGTTGCTAAAGCAAGAGTGCCCCTTGAGCGTGGCGTAAATGGGAGGAGCGGTCTGCACGACGCACTCCCATTTACGAGACGCTCAAGAATGCGGACCGTGCATGCACCTTTTCATTTTTGGCTTAGAGCCGAAAATGGTGCGCGGTTGCACAATGCTCCCGGGGCCCACGCGCACTTACCTAGTGTGCGGTGCGTCAGGAGCTGGGCCGGTCACACTTCCTGCCTCAGCACTAGCCTGCAATTCCCAGGTTGTGCTGCAGTAGGAAGTGGCAAGGCGTTTGTGTGGTGCTCGCGCGACCAGGAAGCTGCTGCAGAACTGAAGCAGCGGGGAAGCGGCAGTGTTCCTGCTGAGGCTTCTTGAGCGAGCGCCTCCTCCCACCTCCGTGAAAAGGTAGGGTGCGAAAATGCTGTAAGTTTCTGTGTCTTGAATATATGAATACTTCATTTAACCCGTTTTGAAGCTCCCTTTTAGAAAGTCTTTTTATGCTTCTCAACCCCTTTTCCTCTTTTTCTTCTGTCTAGCTGCAAGTTTATAAGCAGCATTGCCGTTGGAAGGGTTGCAAAGGAGAGCTGGAGAAACACAGACTTTTGGTCTTGTCTGTGGTAAACAATGAATGCCAAAAAGCCTGAGTTGGGAAAGAATTAGATTCTACTCTAGCGGATTCGATAGGAGGAGTGTGTGTTGCCTACAACAAACAAGGCGAACAGTAACTGCCTCCAGAATCTTTATTGAGCATGCATTAATCTGTATTATTTTTTGATTTGAGACTGGAGGGTAGGGATTGGGAATTGTTGAGACAGGCCTAGAGATTTGACTTGAGTTTCCCTTGCAGGACTTGAGGGTAGAGAATTGACTGGACTAGAGGCTTGTGTGTGTGTGTGTGTGTGTTTAAGTGCTTTCTTTGTTGCAAGACTCGAGACTTGACTTTTGAGACTGCAGGGTGCAGAACTGAGATTGTTTGCTTGTTTGTGTGTTTTAAGTGCCTTCCTTGTTGCAGGACTTGAGACTTGACTGGAAGATACAGTCTTCTTGAGATTTCAAGGACAGCTGAACATTTATTTGCATAGCTCCCTTGCAAAGCTCTTTCATACACAATTCTGGGGTTTGTAGTTTTACAAGGTGTCACAGCCTTCTCTGCCAAAGTTTGCTGGTGCATCATCAAACTACAAACCCCAGGATGCCAGAAGGAGCTATGCAAAGAAAAGCCAGTTTTGATCCAGATTATCTCTGTACTGTAATATGTGGTCCTGTTTACACAGGCAGGAAAATGTGGGATTAATCCACATTTTCCTGCCTGTGTAGAAAGGGCCTTCTCTGAGGAGATCCTGAGGCAAAACTATGACAATTGTCCTGGCTAGATTTCTTCAGAGGGAGGTTTGCTTTTGCCTAGGCTTTTGCTAAGGCTGAGAGAACATGTCTTGCCCAAGATTATCCTTCTTTCCCTGGCTTTTTAAACTCTTTTTAAAAAAAGGATTCGAAAGATTCGAGATCGTGAGATTCGTGGATTCCCAGAACATTCCAGGGATTTGGATCCGGATTCGGAAAACTCTGGATTTGTCCCATTCCTAGTTCCAGAGCTGAGGATGAAACGAGATGCATGCATAACAATCAGATCTCCTACCTTTACTGTATTGAATGCCCATAGCAATGACTGAACTGAGCAGCAGAAGCGCCATGAAGAGAGAAATAGCACAGAGCAGCAGCTTCAGCTGGGTTCGAGAGCTCAGACGACTCAATAGTGGGGCATCGGTTTTCCTGAAGCCCACCTGGAAAGCAAAAACAGAGCCCAGAAATGAAAAGAAGCGCAGCAAAAGTCATGTAGGACACTGGAAATACTATTTTCAAAAGTGTGAAGAGCTTCTACCTGTATTTATTTAAGTCTTTTTCTACAGAAAGTCCTGATATTTTAGGAAAATGGCCCCCAGAGTAGCTTAAAGAGATCAGCAAAAAGATAGCCCCTCCCCACAGGCTTACTATCTAAAAGACAAGATGCAGAACGGGTAAGAAAAGGTGGGAATAGAGGAGAGGGACAAAATAATGCAAACACAGGCATCAGTTCTTAGAAGCTGCAAGAAGTGCCCCAAAGCAAATATGCTCACTAAATTCTGGGCTTTGAATTACTGATCCTGATGCCCTGGGCTGTTTCCCACCTCCCGGTAGCTCCCACAGCCCATGACTAGTGAGGCATTGGATACCACAGCTTCCTTATTACCATCCCTAGAAGTTCATAATGGTCACAGATAGGATCTTTCTTGGAACAACTGCCTTATTCCTTTTCTGGAGGAGCCACTGCACAATGGGAGAGCTCACTTTTGCAGTTAACATGGGCCAGGGTTCAACCCTTGGTCTCTCTAAGCAGGGCTGGGAAGACACCTGCCAGAAACATTTGAAAGTCACTGCCAGATATCATAGGTGGGCAACTCCAAGAAGTCCAAAGGGTACATGTAACTCCTATGAGTTTGGTCCAGTGGATGAGGAAACCCTAAGGAAAAGTCTATATTTGCTGGCAGAGCTCAGAAGGAGAGAAACAGCTGGAGAAGAGCTGCAGTTGCTAGAGATATGCTCTTTCATCTTGAATAAGGTAGTGGTATTTTCAGCTGAATAGCCAGAGTGGTATAGTGCATTGTATATTAGACTATGACAAAGCAGACTACAGTTCAATTTCCCACTCATCCATGGAAAGAAACCCACTGACTGACCTTAGGGATGTCACATGCCACTTCTGCACTAGGCTGTTATAGCGCTATGATTCCACTTTCAACCTCCTATGGAATCCTGGGGTTTGCAGTTTTGGGAGGGGCCGGAAGTGGCCACATGGCCCTTTTCGCATTGAGGCTTCTCGCGCGAGGGGGGAGGGCGGCTCACGCGAGAAGCCTCCTCCGGGAGGCTGCCGCTTCCCCCTCGTTCCTTCCGCAGGTGCTTCCTGCTGGCGCGTCCGTCGCACTAGCGCCCCTTCCTCCCTTCCGCAGGGGCCTGTGGGAGCTGTAGGCACTGCAGAGGGAAGGAAGCGCGACCTGGCCGCCTCCCCGAAGCTCCGCACAGCAGGTAAGCACGCATGGGCGCCGGGAGCGTTGCGCGAGCGCGGGTGATTTTCGCTTCGAAGTGACGCTCCCACTCCCACGAGGCTCACGGGGCTATTTCGCGAGAGAAAGCCCGTGCGAAAAGGGCCATGTCTCAGTCCCAGAAAATCCTGTGATAGGGTAACCATACGTTGGAAAAGACTTGAAGGCACACAACAATAATGAATTTGTAGTTGTATATTCAGGGGGAACAAAATAATAACTTCTTTGTAGTGCAGTTTCTATATTGCATTTACTTCTGTTCTGTATGTTTTACTGAAAGCTTTAGAATTGCATCCAAATGCTGCAATACTACTGAGTAACACAGGTAGGCGAGTCCTGAAATCAGGTCCTGCCCTGGTACTTCATTGAATGGACAGAACTTTGGGGAGAGTGGATATGTGGCAAATTTAAGACATAATCTGGAGTGCTGTTGTCAAAAATATATATTGGGACTAGTTTGCAATATTCAATTATAGGCCATTTCCGCACTAGACTGTTAAAGTGCTATATTGCTGCTGCTGCTGCTGCTGCTGCTGCTGCTGCTGCTGCTGCTACTACTACTACTATTATTATTATTATTATTTAGTGCTATTATTATTATTATTATTATTTAGTGCTATTATTATTATTATTATTATTATTATTATTATTCTGTTATAGTGCTATTTTTACTATTAGAAGGATAATCTTGGGAGAGACATACTCTTTCAGCCTTAGCAAAAGCCTACGCAATGTCTTAGGAATAATAGGAATAATAATAATAAGAATAAGAATAATAGCAATAGGCTTCAAAGGCCCCTCCCTAAACTGCAAACCCTAGGATTCCATAGGATGTTGAAAGTGGAATAGTAGCACTATAACAGTCTAGTGTAGAAATGGCCATAGTTGGCCAAAGAGAACCCAGGAAGAGGTACATGCACGTCTTCCCATTCCACTCCACTCCCTCTCTCCAATTTGTGGATTGACCCATTGTGCTGTTTTAAACTCAGTTTAGGCTGGGGGTATTTTTTTCAAAACTGGACATGGCCTACAATTTGGGGGAAGGGAGCTTTTTTCAATTTTTTTTTAACAAAACGGGTTTGGGAGGGCTTGAAAATATGATAAAATTGTCTTCCCCACTTCCTAAAGCCGGGGAGGAGGCAAAGTGCAACCGCCAAAGGCTGTTTTTGTGGTCTGCACAGGTCAATCCTTTTTCAAAAATATGTTTCAAAAATATTTTTTGTCCCTAAATGCCTTGTGGGAGCCTGGGGACAATTTCACTTCATCTTTTGGGAGAGGGCTTGGTCGTTTTAAGCCCAGAAGGGCATTTTTTTTAAACATAAAGTGAACTGCGAGTGACTTCTGGATCATTTCCTATTTTTGAAAAAAGTTTTCTCTTGGGCTATTGGTTCATAAATATGGCAAAATTGCCTCCCATGTCCCTAGAGGGCACTGTAGGGTAAAAAAAAAAAATTACAGGGTGTGTATGGCAACACCCCACACTCTCCTGGGGGAAGACAGCACGGTCCCCTAGCCCTAAAGGCTGCCCATTCCTCTTTTGGAGGGTACAGGGGGGGTTTTTAAGTTAAAAAAGTATGTGGTGGGGTCACCTATGGGGCTGTCTCATTCAGGCCATAGTTGTAGGTAATGCTGAGCTAGATGGAACTATGCTTGTCTAGAAAGCAGCTTTTAATGAAGAAAAAAGACAGAAAAAAGGAGGGAATACAGATGTGGAAGAGAGTCCAAACAGAACTAATAATAGATTTGGATTTATGTAATGTGTTCAAGGGTTCAAAGCACTTCATATCTATCCTCTTATTATAATCCTTAAAAGTATCATGACTTGTCCAACTATTAGGTAGGCCCAGTGTTAGTCTCTCCCCATCTCAACTCAAAGAGGGGGAGGCCAACCCTAAAGAAAGAAAGTGCCTTGATTAAAGCAATTTCAAGAGGTTGGGGCAGAGGTGAGTTTCTTCGTCACTCCATTCATTGACTAATCTTGATGCTGCCAAAAGAAAAGGATATGCATTCCAGGTTGTGACCGCTGATGGCGTCCATGTCTGGGGAGCGGTGACTCTGCATCAGGTTTTAGAGAGTTTTCCAAGCTGTCATTCCGCCTTTTGTTGTTATACGTCTTCAAGTTGGCTCTGGCTTCTGGAAACCCTATCCTAGAGTTTGATATACTGTTGTAGTACCGCCTCGATCCGTCGGGAGAGGCAGGATATAAATAAATTTTATTTTTATTATTATTATTATTATTGTTGTTGTTGTTGTTGTTGTTATTATTATTATTGACAAGAGTCATTCAGAGGCGGTTTGTCATTGCCTGATTCAGATGCTGAGAGAATGTAGCCTGCCCAAGGTCACCGTGTGGGTTTTCATGGCTGAGTGGGGATTCGAATCTCGGTTTAAAGTCCTAATCGAACACTCGCACCACGACATCATACTGCACCCTTTGTTGCTGTCAAGCGCTATCAAGTTGTTTCTGACACATGGCAATCCTAAAGCAACCTATCATGGGGTTTTCTTGGGCTGAGAGTGTGCAACACCCAAGGTCACCCAGTGGGTTTCAACGACTGAGCAGGGAATCAAATCCTGGTCTCCAGGGTTGGAGTCTGGAGCTCAAACCCTACATCATGCTGGCTTTGATTTACCACTACCCCATGTCGTTTTGGCACCCTGGACAGCGCCTTTAAAACCCAGAACAGCTAGAAGCCTCTCAGGGAGACACATGATAGGCAAGATCAGTAAATTAAAATCATGTAAATTAAAATCAGTAAATTAAAATCAGGAGCCGTGGTGGCGCAGTGGTTAAATGCCAGTACTGCAAGCCACAAGGTTGTGAGTTCGATCCTGCCCGGCTCCAAGGCTGACTCAGCCTCCCATCCTTTCGCAGGTCGGTAAAATGAGGACCCAGCTTGTTGGGGGCATGTATAGAAATGTTCCGAAATACATGCTATTTGTAAGTTGTTCGCCGCCTCGATCCATATGGAGAGGTGGGATATAAATAAATAAATAAATAAATAAAAATGTTCCTGCATCTAAGGAAGATGCTTAGTCTGCCAAAATGTACCTATTTTAAAAAATCAGGGCCCTTTTCGCATTAAGTCTTCTCGCGCGAGCGGGGGAGGGCGGCTCGCGCATGAAGCCTTCTCCGGGAGGCTGCCGCTTCCCCCTTCCTTCCGCAGGCGAAGGAATGAGCGGGGAAGCAGCAGCCTCCCAGAGGCAGCGGCGGCTCGCGCGTCCGTCCATTCCCCCCCCCCGCGCGCGAGAAAGGAGCCTATCCCCTCCACCCCCCCCGCGCACGAGAAAGGCGCTCCTCCCGTTCGCCCCCGCGCACGCGAGAGAAAGGCGCTCGTCCCGTCCGCCCCCCGCGCGCGTGCGAAGCAGGACGTGTCGCGTCCGTTGCGCGAGAGCCCTGCCCCGTCCCTTCCTTCCGCAGGGGCGGAGGGAAGGAAGCGCGACCCGGCCGGCTCCCGGACGCTCCGCACGAGAGGTAAGTGCGCGCGGGCGCCGGGAGCGCTGCGCGAGCGTGGGTGATTTTCGCTTGGAAGCGAAACTCAAAAAACCCACGCTCGTGCCGCTTCAGCCCCATGAGCCCGGCGGAAGTGGGAGTGCGTTGTGCGGAGCGACGCTCCCACTCCCGCGAGGCTCACGGGGCTGTCGCGTGAGAAAAGGCCCGTGCGAAAAGGGCCCAGGTGGCAGTGCTAAGAAAAAATATTCTACATCACCACCACTATGACACACATCTGAGCCTATAGACGGCCATTCCTAAACCAAACAAACAACATCAGAACTTATTGGAGTTGTACTCCAATACGTCCAGAAGGCACCAAGTTTAAGAAGGCTAGTTTACAGGGCCTTATAGGGACAATGGTCTGAATCCGTCCTTCAGGTACCACATCACTCTTCTTCTGTGCACATTTGCCCTTCCAGCTTGTTTCTGAGGACGTGCAGCTCCCTCTCTTCCTGTGAGTTGTTTTGCAAACTTGCAGCTGACATGGCTGGGAGGAATCTAAAAGTCCTCTAAGCAGCCTTGCCTGCCCTTGTGAAGGGGACATCCCTGCAAAAGAGAGAAGTCTGTGGAAGCTTCCAATCACAACTCTCCAGGACTATGGCCAGGTTTAGCTTCTGTGACAGAGCTTCCTAGTGCAAAGTTTTCTTTCTGTACTCCTGTTATCCTACAGCCATAACAGGTCAGGTAGTAAAATCTCCTGTGCTGTAACTCTGGAGTTGGAGATACTCAGGACCGAATGTGTTTCCCATATTTAAACAAGAACTTTTTGCATGTAAAAGGAGAAAACTCCAAACACTGGTGAAGGGCTCTATCCTAGCTTTCTTACCAATAGATCAACCTCCCAAGATTCTTTTGGAACGATCATGGGGAGCACTGGAGAACACAAAGCCTCCCAGTGCACATACACACTGAAGTTGTAAAGATAAAGATCAGTTTTCATGTGATCATCTTTTTTTTGCTTGTTTGTTTTTGCACAAAACCTCCAGAATACATTGGCTTGATTTGGATATCAGCAGAAAAAAAGGAGACTATGCTCCACGTGTTTATGGAATGTCCAAGTTTATTCTTTAAAAAGCCCAACGCGTTTCGGCCTGTTTATAAATTAATTGGCCTTCTTCAGGGGCATAAATCCAATCTATAACAGAAATTTCTAGAGTTGCCGCAGCACTCCTTTTATGAACTGGACTAATATGCAATAAAGAAGCATATCATAAAAGCAACCTAGTCTTTTTTTTTTTTCCTGCTGATTTATTATATGTGCTTTCCAGTACTTATTCCTGCTCTTGGTTTGGATATCAACAATTCTATCCTTCAAACAATAAAAACTCAGACTCTTAAGTTCCCTATCTCCTCCTCAGATTCACATACTGCTTCCCTTTTCTACTTTCTGACTTCTTCCTACTCTAGTATGACGTGATATTCAGATGGCCAAACTATGGTTAGGCCTGCTTCCAAAGTCTTACAAACAACTTCCATAACTTCACATCATGGTTTGAAAAAAGACTGGGGAACCCTTGGTCCCGAAGCTGAATTCAGAACTCCTAGAATCCCAAGCCAGTTTGAGTGTTGGACCAAGGCCAGTTCCGCACTGGACTGTTATAGCACTATTATTCCACTTGCAACATCCTATGGAATCCTGGGGTTTGCAGTTTCGGGAGGGGCTGGCCAGCTCCTCCTGAAACTGCAAACCCCAGGATTCCATAGGACGTTGCAAGTAGAATAATCGCTATAACAGTCCAGTGCAGAATGGGTCCAAGACTCTGGGGAACAGGATTCAAATCCCAACTCAGCACTCTGAGAAGCAGTGGGTCACATCTAAGCACTCCCCCACCTCTAAAAATACAATCCCCCCATCATTCCAGGGAGGGAGCCCTGGTGGCGCAGTGGTTAAATGCCAGTACTGCAAGCCACAAGGTTGTGAGTTCGATCCTGCTGGGCTCCAAGGTTGACTCAGCCTTCCATCCTTCCGCAGGTCGGTAAAATGAGGACCCAGCTTGTTGGGGGCATGTATAGAAATGTTTTGAAATACATGCTATTTGTAAGTTGTTCGCCGCCTCGATCCATATGGAGAGGCGGGATACAAATAAATAATTTAAAAAAATTCCAGGCATTCACAAACAGAAGCAACTTCTGCTTGCTATTCTCCCTGATTTTCAATCACAAAATGATGTAGTGTGGCCCACAACAGAGGCAAGGACATGTAAATTTGCCTTCAGCTTCTCCACATATGGTTTGGGCTTTCAAAGCTCAACACAGCACAGATATTGTAGCCAACTGTGGCTATGGAAAAATCAGAAATTGGCAAGGAAATCCACATACAAAATAGGGAGGGGAGGTCACCGTGAAGGTGAAAGAACATGAACCAGACTGTTGTGACTGAAAAATTTCCTTCTTTTGTGAGGTTAATGCCTGCCATACATATGACACAGGTATGCATAGGATCCATGAACCTATCAGATACACTAAATGGATGTCTAAGAAAAATAATGTGGCCATATCTTAGAGTATAGGTGGTTAACTTCAGGCTTTCCAGGTATTTTGGTCTTAAACTCCAAGAAGCCCTGGAGAACATGGGCAATGGTAAGTGTCTGGAGAGCCAGTAGTTCCCCATTTCTACCCTAGGGTTCAGTTTCCATTCCAATTGCAATATGCAAACAAAAAGAATTTTGTTAAGAACTTAAGCAGAATCTTACTGGATTATCTTAAATATTGATCAGGTTCAAACACAGTGATTCTAACCAGAGATTGCAAAAATTACTTGCTTGGACTACAAATCCCAGAAACCTCTCGCCAGCATGGGCCCTGATCATTCTGTCTTGAGGATTCTGGGAGCTATAGTCCAAAAGCACAAGTCTTCCAAGCTATGAGCCAAATACATGCACCTAGAAAGCTCAAAAACTGGGCAGGATGGAAGCAATAATCTTCTGTTGCTTGTCTATAGCATTTCATTGTCAGAGGTATACTGCCTCTGGTCATGGAGGCTTAGCTAACATGGCTAGCAACCTATCATGGAGGCATCCTGCATGCATAATCTGATCTTTTTTTTTAATGGCTAGATTCAAAAGTATAAATTATTTTTCTCCCATAGTCACTCTCTTATTCGAATGAAAATAACTGTCAGGACACCCTGAGCCTAATCCTATTGTACATAGAATGACGGCTTTCGATGCTCCCTGAGGGTCTGGGTTTACTTTATTTGTAAATATTTTTTTCCACGTGTTTTTTATTATTGTTGTGTGCCTTCAAGTCATTTCTGACTTATGGTGGCCCTAAGGCAAACTTATTGTGGGGTTTTCTGGGGTGAGAGTGTATGATGCACCCCTACTTACGGTACCTTTAAAAAATAATCTGAAAATACTTGTACCCTAAATGGGGCTTATGCTTCCCATCTGATTTTGTAATTAATTCCTACATAAGCACCATATCATCAAGAATAAGATCTTTGTTGCTGAGAGTATTAAATTTATCCCATAAAACAAATCACCCTGGTTTTGTCTCAGGATTAAAGTGCATGATCACAAATCACCAGTACCATCGGTGACTTTGGAGGGACATAGCAATGAAAGGGTTTTGCCAAAGCTGTTTTGCACAGGCTTTATGCAAACTCGTTCAATCTCTCTTCCATTCCTGCTGGAATCAGATCTTTTTCTTTGATCATCTCCCTCCTTCTTACTCTCACCTTTTCTCTCCCATCTCCTGTTTGGCTCAGCAGCTACATTCTGCACAGTAATCATTCAAGCAGCAGAGACACTCCTGTTATTATTAATTTAACATAATAATCATGTTGCTAAGCAGCAGCAGGGGCAAGTCCTCTGGGAAGACACAAGGAGGAAAACAGAGCATATCCTGGACATAGCTTCCCTTCCCGATTGTTCAGTCTAGACTTTGACCACACGATCCAGCCTACCTCCACGCCATCAGGAGAGGTGCTCCCATCTCCAGTAGTGTCCGGCGCTTCCTCATCTTGGAACATAGCTCGTTTGTACTCAGCCATCTGAAAAGAGAAAGCATACAAGAGAGAACATTACTAGTAGTGAAATTATTGAGCAAGGGTTGCAATTCCCTTACAATCTCATTCTTAGGCCATTTCCGCACTCGGCTGTTATAGCGCGATGATTCCACTTTCAACCTCCTCTGGAATCCTGGGGTTTGCAGTTTCGGGAGGGGGCCGGCTGGCCCCTCCCGAAACTGCAAACCCCAGGATTCCAGAGGAGGTTGAAAGTGGAATCATCGCGCTATAACAGCCGAGTGCGGAAATGGCCTTTATTCTTTCCTGAAGGAACACTAGGATCTGTGGTTTTATTAAAAGGGAGGGGTCTCTCACAAGTGAACCCTTGAAGTGGCTATAACTGATTCCATTTCCATCTAACTTGCATTTAAATTTAGAGAGCAGTGCAAGCCAATATATGCCTACTCAGAAGTAAGCCCCACTGTGTTCAGTGGAGCTTAGGCCATTTCCGCACTAGACTGTTAATAGCACTATGATTCCACTTTCAGGATCCTATGGAATCCTGGGGTTTGCAGTTTCGAGAGGAGCCGGTGGGTCCCTCCCAAAACTGCAAACCCCAGGATTCCATAGGACGTTGAAAGTGGAATCATAGCACTATTAACAGTCTAGTGCGGAAATGGACTTAGTCTCAGGCCATTTCTGCACTACATTGTTATAGTGCTATCATTCCACTTTCAACTTCCTGTAGAATTCTTGGGTTTGTAGTTTGCTGAGGCCAAAGAGCTCTCTGGCTGAGAATTCTAAAGGCCCTTCTCTAAACTGCAAACCTCAGGATTCCATAGGATGTTCAAAGTGGAATAATAGTACTATAAGAGTGCAGTGAGGAAATGGCCTCAGATAAATGCAGATAGAATTGCAGCTTAAGGTTTTTTTACTTTCAAAACTTTTAGCAGGGGGCCATTTTGGAAAATGAGCCTTTCTATGTTAGATCATGAGCACACCACGCAATTATAGAGCTATCATTCCAGTTTAGGGTGAGGACATTTAGAATTCTCAGCTGAAAAACTTTAGTGCCAAATCAAGCTACAAATCTCAGGGTGTCATGGGATGCAGCCATGGCAGTTGGAGTGGAATCACAGGGCTTTTCCATACTATACTGTTATAGTGCTATTATTCCACTTTCAGCATCCTGTGGATTCCTGGTGTTTGCAGTTTAGGGAGAGACTTTTAGAATTCTCAGCCAGAGAGCTCTTTGGCCTCAGGAAAGTACAAATCCCGGAATTCCACAGGGTGTTGAAAGTGAAATAATAGCAATTTAACAGTATAGTGCGGAAAGGCCAATAGTGTTATAATTCTGCAGTAAGAAAGGGTTCTGAGTCTCTCTTGTTGAAGAGCCAGATGCAGCTTGGTTTACTCATGACCTTTTGATAGCTTTGTCCACAATAAAGCTGCTTTTGCCTTTAGCTATTTCCTGTGCGGAAACCTTTTGCCAAACTATGAAGATTCACAGATATAAACCCACTAACAAGTATAAGGCATAATGAAAGACACCTGGAAGTACAGATTTGTGGAAGAAGTATTTAGAAAACACTGACATGTCTACTCACTAGAAACACTGTCACTTTCCCCCCATTTTTTAATTTTTAACAAGACAGATTCAACAGATGGTGCATCTCCTAGCAGGAAAATACAGTGACAGAGAAAGAAGCACTGAGTGAAATTCTTCCTAATAGAATCCAAATGATGAGCCAGTGCGATGTAGTGGTCTGAGTATCGGACAACAGCCCTAGAGACCAAGTTGAGATTTCCCACTGGAACATGGAAACCCACTGGTTGACCTTGGGCATGTCATACACTCTCAGCCCTAGAAAACGCTATGGCCATTTCCACACTAGCCTGTTACAGTGCTATTTGAAGGGATGCCATATAGAAGAAGGAGAGGGCTTGTTTTCTGCTGCTCCAGAGACCAGGACAAGGAGCAATGGATTCAAGCTGCAGGAAAGGAGATTCCACCTGAACCTCAGGAAGAACTTCCTGACAGTCAGGGCTGTCCGGCAGTGGAATCTGCTGCCTCGGAGTGTAGTGGAGGCTCCTTCCTTGGAGGTTTTTAAGCAGAGGCTTGATGGTCATCTGTCGGGAGTGCTTTGAGGGTGTTCCTGCATGGCAGGGGGTTGGACTGGATGGCCTGTGTGGTCTCTTCCAACTCTACATTTCTATGATTCTATGATTCTATAATACCACTTTCAACATCCTATGGAATCCACCCGGCCCCTCCCGAAACTGCAAACCCCAGGATTCCATAGGATGTTGAAAGTGGAGTCATAGCGCTATAACAGGCTAGTGTGGAAATGGCCTATGATAGGTTCATAGAGTCACCATAACTCAGAAACAACTTGAAGGCACACAACAACAGAATTCAAAGACATAGCCCTGTTAATCTGAAGCAGCATGCAAAGTGAACTTGTGTAGCATCTTTGAGATGGAGAGAAAGATGACAGCCATTTCTGCAATACACTGTTACGGTGCTGTTATTCCACTTTCAACACCCTGTGGAATTCCGGGATTTGTACTTTCCTGAGGCCCAAGAGCTCTCTGGCTGAGAATTCTAAATGCCCCTCCCTAAACTGCAAACCCCAGGATTCCACAGAATGTTGAAAGTGGAATAATAGCACTATCACAGTGTAATGCGGAAAGGCCCTCACTGAGAGCAAGATGATATCTGTCTGTACCTAGACAAGTGTCTTAAAGAAGATGATGGATTTCCACTCTGTCTGGCTGAATCTGGTGCTTTCCATGGTGGTAGAATTCAAAGACATAACTGTGTTAGTCCAAAGTATTATGCACAGGGATCTTGTAATATCTTTGGGATGAAGTTAGCCTTAAAGGCGCTATGAGATCACTTTGCATCCTGAATACCTGCCTGTCATAATCTGTTAAAGGCTGAAAAGATTCTGTGAAAGCAACCATTTTGTCACAGCTCCCTGCTGCAAACAAAATTGTCTTCAACCTGATGTTAGAATGAATCATTTTTCAAAATATTTTCTCTCCCTTATGGCTGTGATTCTGTTTTCTTCACACAGCACAATATGAGCATTTAAAGACTTGTCCAATACTTCCCAATAATTGACTCTCCTCCCACTTTTGGACAAGCTGGCATAGCAGATATTAGAGCACGGCTTTCATTATTCAAAAAACAAAAAATAGTCAGATGTAGCATGCCAGTTATTCAAATTCTACAAATTCAAAAGAAATGACTCCAAATCAACCTTCTTCAGCACGTGCTTTCTCACACAGCATTTTTGAAATAAGCTGTTACTAAATTCAGTCTCTCTGCTTGAATAAATCGCATTTGACTGACACTGGTCCTCTTTTCACTTCTAGGATTGCCAACTTTTGAATCTATTCCCAAAGGTGTTTATTTAATAACTGATCTGCAAGAACTAGCTCTGTGCCAAGGGAAGTCTTCCGCTTAAGCTGTTGCAAAGGCACAAAAGCAGAGCAGGCAATAACTTTCCTAAACTGTTGGCAACCCTCTTCATGTCCATTGTATTCAACGCACATCTTACCAGGACCTCCCAGAATTCCTTTTTCCTCTGCTATAAGAGATATAGGCAAAACTCACATAACAACATCTCTGATAGTGAAGCTCCTTTTTACAAAATCTTTCCATGCCTGTCTAGCCCCCTGTTTCCTCCTTGCCCTCTCTCTAGCTGGAAGTTTTTTTAGCAGCACCGGCACTGGGCAAATGGCAAAGGAGGACTGGAGATAGATTTTCAGAACTGGGTTGCAACAGCATGTCTATAGGAAACAAGGTAATAAAGCTTGAGCTCGGAAAAAGTAGGATTCTCGTCTAGCCAATCCTCCAGTGGCTGTGTGCCTGCCTAGAAGAGGAAAGATAATCAGCAGCTGCCTCCAAGATCCCTTACTAAATAGGCATGAATAGCCGAACATAAAGAAAAGGGGAAATCTAACAATCTTGCCTTACCAACTAGTGCCAGCACATTCAAATGGCACAGACATATCAGTTTAGCCACCAGAATGGAAATCATATGAAAAATGGAGGCTGGTGAAAGAAAGAAAGAAATCACCCTGGGTACATTTTGCAAGAAGCCTTGAAGCCTCTGTGTGCATCTGCCTTCAAGTTAAGAACACAAGAAGAAGCAAGATGGATCCAATAGAAGATCTGTCTAGTCTAGCATTCTGCTTCCACACTGCTGCCTATGGGAAGCCAAAAGCAGGACTGACATGCAGGAGTGTGTATGTGTGTGCATATGCACATCATCAAGTCACTTGTCGACTTATGGCGATCCCATGTGTTTCATAAGGTTTTCTTACGCAAGGAATACTCAGAGGTGGTTTGGCCAGTTCTTTCCTCTGAAATATAGGCCATTTCTGCCCTAAACTGTTAAGAGTGCTATTATTACACTTTCAACATCCTGTGGAATTTGGGGTTTGTAGTTTCCTGAGGCCAAAGAGCTGATAATTTTAAATGCCTCTCCCTAAACTGAAAACCCCAGGATTCCATAGGATGTTGATAGTGGAACAATAGCATTATAATAGTGTAGTGTGGAAATGGCCATAGCCTACAGCACCTGGTATTTCTTGGCAGTCCCCCATCCAAATACTAATCAGGGCTGAGCTTGGTTAGCCTTCAAGATCAGAGTATAGAAAGTTCCCAACCATTTGTTTATTTATGCAAGGCTTACCTGACCTGGTTGTTTCACTTCACATCTGCATGCTGTTAGTTTTGAATAAAAAATCTGTGGAAATGTTTCGAAGTGCCCTCCTTTTCCATGTTGCAGGAACCATTCCCTATTCTCTCCATGCAACTTCTCCCTCTGATAGCAAATTTTCTGTTAATGCCCAGGAACACTTCTCCTTCATTAACCGAAGTATACCTGTACTTAACATTATCTCTGCTGCTAACGCTGGTCCCAAAGGATTATTCATATAGAATCATAGAATAATAGAGTTGGAAGAGACCCCAGGGGCCATCCAGTCCAACCCCCTGCTATGCAGGAACCCACATCAAAGCATTCCCAACAGATGGCCATCCACAGATAGCCATCCAGCTTCTGCTTAATACCCTCTAAAGAAGGAGACTCCACCACATTCCGAGGCCGCATATTCCACTGCCAGACAGCTCTGACTGCCAGGAAGTTCTCCCTGAGGTCCAGGTGGAATCTCCTTTCCTGCAGCTTGAATCCATTGCTCCTTGTCTTAATCTCTGGAGCAGCGGAAAACAAGCCTGCTCTCTCCTCGACATGACATCCCTTCCACTATTTAAACATGGCTATCATGTCACCTCTTCAACTTCTCTTCTGCAGACTAAACATCCCCAGCTCCCTGAGCCGTTCCCCATAGGGCATGGCTTTCAGACCCTTCACCATTTTGGTCGCCCTCCTATGGACACATTCCAGCTTGTCAATATCCTTCATAAAATGAGGTGCCCAGAACTGGACACAGTATTCCAGATGAGGTCTGACAAAAGCAGAATAGAGTGGCACTATTACTTTCCCCAATCTGCACACCATACCCCTATTGATGCAATCAAGAATCACGTTGGCTTTCTTGGCTGCTGCATCACACTGCTGACTCAGGTTCATCTTGTGGTCCACCAAGATTCCTAGATCCCTTTCACATGTGCTGTTATCCAGCCATGGGTCCTCCATCCTATATTTGTGCATCCCATTTTTTGCTGCCTAAGTGCAGGACCTTACATTTCTCTCCGTTGAAATTCATTTTATTAGCTTTGGCCCAGCTCTCCAATATCTCCTCCCTTCCCAGCCGAGGCAGTTTCCCCCAGTTTGGTCAAAGGGAGGCCTCTGTCCCCAAGAGTGAAATGGCCTTTCATCCCCTGCCCGTTGCCATGGCTGTTTCGCTCACTGCTTCATCATCAGTATTCCTGACAAGTATCACATTTGCTTTCTAGCAGCTCGGCCTCTGTTTCTTGGCAACCTGCGGCTCTATCCCCTAGCAACATTGCCACCACTCCTTCCGTGATCTCTGCACCTTTCCATTTTTGCCCAATACTGCTTTCTAAACTAATGTTCTGAGTGCATCAGCAATCCCTAGAAACCTGACAACGCTAGAGAAGGGCAGTTAGTAAAGGCTGAAAGCAAAAACACCTTAAAATGCAAGTCCGACGCATGGTGCAGGTAGTTCAGTCACAACGTGAAAGCCATTTTGAACGGCTCATTTGCACCAGCTTATCACACAAAGTCCACCAATTTCCTCCGTAGGAGGAATATGGAGAAATCACATGGAGACAGAAATCAGGACGAAGAGAGCCTCTGGCTACTGATACGAATGGATACGAATCCAAAGGGCATTATCTGAATGAACTGTTTTAATTATTCCCTTAAATCGTTTAACCAATTATTTCAACCAAACAATTTTGATTAGTATACCTAGAGACTCTGTGTCTTGTGAGCCACCCAGAGAACATAATGCCATGGGATGTCGTGCAAATATCATAAATACATATCCCCTATTTTATCCTCATAGCAATCTTGTGTGGTAGGTTAGAGTGAAATATTAGCTTTGTTCACAAGTATCCTTTTCCTCGTGCAAAATACACAAGAAGGGGTAGTCACAGGGGAATATGGTCAATGGATGTCAAACTGTTTGGCCCTGTCCACATTAGTGACTGTGCAGAGATGAATGTGTGAACAGAGCTTCAGCTACTTGCCCAGGGTCAACCAGCCAGCTTCACTTCCGCACTAGACTGTTATAGTGCTATTATTCCACTTTCAACATCCTATGGAATCCTGGGGTTTGCAGTTTAGGGGCCTCAGAGGCCCCTCCCTCAAAGGCCCCTCCCTAAGCTGCAAACCCCAGGATTCCATAGGATGTTGAAAGTGGAATAACAGCACTATAACAGTCTATGCGGAAATGGCCTGGGACTATATCCAATGCTCTATTTAACCTATCACCCAACTCTGGCTTCATATTGGCTACCTAAATAGTTTCAAGGGATAGCCAGTCATCAGTTATATGAGATCCATACACAGAGAATCAAAATATAATTCAGTTTTAAATGTTATCTTTGCTTTAGTTTTGTTGCTATCATTATGTGCTGCTGGCTTCAACTTACTCATAGAATCATAGAGTTGGAAGAGACCCCAGGGGCCATGGAGTCCAACCCCCTGCTATGCAGGAACACCCATCAAAGCATTCTCAACAGATGGCCATCCAGCCTCTGCTTAAAAACCTCCGAAGAAGGAGACTCTACCACACTCCGAGGCAGCAGATTCCACCACTGGACAGCTCTGAGCGCCAGGAAGTTCTTCCTGAGGTTCAAGTGGAATCTCCTTTCCTGCAGCTGGAATCCATTGCTTCTTGTCCTGGTCTCTGGAGCGGTAGAGAACAAGCCTGCTCTCTCCTCAACATGACATCCCTTCAAATATTTAAACATGGCTATCATGTCCCCTCTTAACCTTCTCTTCTGCAGACTAAACATACCCAGCTCCCTAAGGCGTTCTTCATACGGCATGGCTTCCAGACCCTTCACCAGTTTGGTCACCCTCCTCTGGACACGTTCTAGCTTGTCGACATCCTTTTTGAATTGAGGTGCCCAGAACTGGACACAGGATTCCAAATGAGGCCTAACCAATGCAGAACAGAATGGTAATAGAGTGGTATTTTCTTGATGCCTTCAACTTTAGTGAGTATTATTGTCTTTTTCAATGAGTCTTGCTGTCTCATGATATGCCCAAAGTACAACAGCCTCAGCTTAGTTGTTTTGGCTTCTAGTGAGAATTCAGGCTTCACTTGCCTTCAGACCCATTTATTTTTCTTTCCAGAGGTCCATGATATCTATAGAACTCTCCTCTAGCACTTCATCTCAAAGGAGCTGATTCTCTTCCCATCAGCTTTCTTCGCTCTCAAGCTTCATACACATAAATAGAAAGCAGAAATACTGTGACAGGAATCATCCTGACGTTGGTATTCAATTATAGATCTTTCCCCTTGAGCATCTGATCTAGTTCCTTAATGGTTTTTTTTTTCTTCCCAGAGAACCTTCATAATAAGATGGGACATGGCTTTGGAAATAAAATTAAAATGCACATAAATAAAGGGGAAGGCAAACAGAAATGAAAAGTCCAAAATAAAAACAAACGGTCCTCAGCTGAAGAGAAGACAACCATGACTCAAGCCATTTCTGCACTGGACTGTTATAGCACTTTGATTCCACATTCAACATCCTATGGAATCCTGGAATTTGGAGTTCCGGGAGGGGCAGCCGGCCCCTCCCGAAACTGCAAACCCCAGGATTCCATAGGATGTTGAATGTGGAATCAAAGCACTATAACAGTCTAGTGCAGAAATGGCTTCAGTGCCAGTAGTTCACCAGCAGAACGGCCAGAACTAGGCTTCCCTTGACCTAGATACGTTTTTATAGGATCCCCAGTCTATCAGCAGCCTATAATGTGAAAGCCAACCAGACCCCCAGATCTGGGAGAGATACAAAACTGACTAATATCAATTAGAAATATGAGGGTTAGGAACAGGGCAGGGAAGAGAATTACTGAATCATAGAGCTGGAAGAGTCCCCTAGGGCCATCGAGTCCAAGCCCCTGCCAAGCAGGAATACACAATCAAAGCATTTCTGACAGATGGCCATCCAGCTTCTGTTTAGAAACCTCCAAGAAGGAGGCTCCATCACACTCCCAAGCCCTGTATTCCACTCTCAAACTGCTCTCACCATCAGAAAGCACTTCCTAATGTTTAGATGGAATCTCTTTTCCTGAAGTTTGAAGCTATTGCTCCGTGTCCTAGTCTCTGGAACAGCAGAAAACAGGCTTGCTCTATCCTCCACGTGACATCCCTTCAAATATTTAAACATGGGTTCTTAACCTTTTCTTCTTCAAGCTAAACACACTCAGCTCCCTAAGCACAGGTCATGGTTTCCAGGCCTCCTATCATTTTGGTTGCCCACCTTTGGACATGTTCCAGTTTTCCAATATCTTCCCTGAACTGTGGTGCCTAGAACTGGACACAGGATTCCAGGTGAGGTCTGACCAAAGTACAATAGAGTGGTACTATCACCTCTCTTGACCTAGACACTATACTCCTTTTCTACAACCTTTCCCATTCTGCCTGGGGGTCTATGTGAGTTGTAATCCAAAAAGGGAACTTTTCCAAGCACTAGAGAGTGCTGAAAGCCAACCACCTTCCTTAGGCCCCTTCCCTTGGCACTGCTTAAAATGTTTCCCTGTTATGCTGAGGGCTGGCAAAACAGGATGGACGAAAGTGAGGAAAACCACAAGTGAATCTGAGGATCTCAAATGACATGTTTTCATAAAGTAGGCACAGGCTTGTCATCAAACCTGAACCGCAAACCATCCAATATCACAGGCTGGAGTGGGTATCTGTTGCTCTCTCCTGCAGTGCTTACAGAAAGTGGGAATATCTGGGTGAGAAAGCAGTAATTTTTGGAAGGAGGGAGGAGAGACAGGTGTAAATAAATATTCTTTAGCCTTTATATAGAGCCCAAACTAGAAATCCATCTATTGCTATATGAGACCTTCAATGAAGATTTACAAGATGGAGGAGCATCCATTGATTCTGGACAGGAGAGAATGAGACCTCAGAGCAAGCAATCTGAAGTTCTGTCTTCCCTTGGTAAAGTTTGTTGTTGTGTGCTTTCAATTCGCTTCTGATTAGTGGTGACCCCAAGGCAAAACTATACAGCGTTTTCTCAGCAAGCTTTGTTCAAAGGGGGTTTGCCATTGCTGACATCCCAGGCTGAGAGTGTGTGACTTGCCCAAGATCACCTAATGGGTTTCCATGGTGGAGCAGAGATCTGAATTCAGCTCCACCGGAGTCCTAGGCCACTTCTACACTAGCCTGTTATAGTGCTGTTATTCCACTCTCAACATCCTATGGAATCCTGGGGTTTCCAGTTTAGGGAGGGGCCTCAACCGCAAACTCCAGGATTCCATAGGATGTTGAAAGTAGAATAAAAACACTATAGCAGTCTAGTGCAGAAATGGCCCTAGTCCAACATTCAAAGCAGTATACTACACTGGCTCTCTTTTTCCAAAGGATCTTCGACAACTTGCATTCTCCCCCATCCCCCCTCCAAAAAAACCAGTAGAAACTAGAAACTCCTGAGCTAAAGGGTTGATTGACCACTTCCCTATGGTCAAGCATGAAGAATAACTTCATTATCGCTCTTGTTTCCCCAAAGTGTTAAGACCCCAGAAACCAGGAACATTTCTGCACGACACTCTTATAGCACGATGGTTCCACTTTCAACCTCCTATGTAATCCTGGGGTTAGCAGTTTCAGGAGAGGCCTGCTGGCCCCTCCCAAAACTGCAAACTCCAGTATTCCATAGGAGGTTGAAAGTGGAATCATTGTGCTATAAGAGTGTTGTGCGGAAATGGCCCAGAATGTAGTCGAGAGTATGAGGGGAAAGATAGACTGCCCCCTAGTGCTCAGAAAAGGCATGGGCTGCTGAAGTCACCCCCAAACAGTGAAGAAATGAATATTTCACATTTCCGTCCCCCTCCCTTGAGCATGAAGTACTCTCTCCCAGGGCTCTTCCAGGCTGGTCTAAAGAAGGCGAATTCTTATGTGATTGAGCTCCCTGAGTGTTCCTAGCTCTTGTCTCCTCCACGTCCACTCCATTCTTTTTGTGGGCTCTTTGGCCCTTTTCTCATGGCATGGAAAATGCCATGCGAAAAGGGCCAAGAGCCCACAAAAAGAATGCATGATGCACTCACAATCGCGCGACGCTCCAGGGGCCAGCAGGTGCCGATCGCGCACCTTTTCATTTTCGGCTAGAAGTTGAAAATGTTACATGATCGCACATTGCTCCCAGGCCCCACACACACTTCCCTGGTTTGCGGAGCCTCTGGAGCCGCACCGGTCATGCTTCCTGCCCCAGCACAGCCTGGGAAACTCCCAGGCTGTGCTGTGGAAGGAAGAGGCGGGGCTCTCGCGCAAGCAGGCAGCTTGTGCGGAGCCAAGGGACCCCGGATGCAAGAGCCTCTTGCTGGAGGCTGCTCGAGCAATCCCTGCACCCCATCGCCGGAAGAAGGTAAGGTGCGGAAAGGGACTTTGTTGCTAATTTTGGGATCTGCCCTTGGGCTCATCAGGGGCATGGTTTGCTGAGAAAGTACTATTTTTTGAAGGGCAATTTTTCTCCTCTCTGAATTTTTACCAAAAAACAAAAACAAAATAGAGTTATAGTGCAAAAGTGCCATTCTACTGATTCACTACGTTACTACAACTCTAAATGTTTATTATTACAAATATCGATAAAGAATAATAAACTGTTGCAGCTGGTACTGGGAATTGTCCAGGAAAACAGAACTGCAACAAATACTGAAACTCTCTGACACTTTTGCCCAGCTGGAGTTGTGAAGAATTTTGTATGGATCTCTCCATGATCCACTTCTCAACTCTGCATCTCTCTTTTAGCCTCCCCAGGATCCTGCTCTGTCTCTGGAAAAGGGTGCAATGGACACCCTTGATTTTCCTACCAAAGAGCAGAGGTTTAGAAAATGGCATTCTTTGCAAAGTTACATCTTGGTTAATGAATACTGGGAGTCATCATCCAAAGAAGAAAGTAGATTTTCCAAGCTCTGAAGAGACACAGATGGATAACCTGCTCTAAGAAGAGGCTGCAGTTGTGTTTCTGTATGAGTTACTGCTCTGTGCTAACATTTTTCCAGATCAGAAGGCAATGCCCAACATCTTTGGCTTGCCTTGGAATACCCAGTGGGGGGGTGGGGGTGTTTCTCAAAAGGAAGAAATTGTGACTCTTGTACACTTTAAAAGTCAACTCTGTGTGTGTGTGCGTGCGCGCGCATGCGCGCACGTGTGTGTGTGAAAAGTGATTGATGCCTTATTTAGGGGAAGTCTGGATACCTAGTAATCCAACATTGGCCATTTCTGCACTAGACTGTTACAGTACTATTATTCCACTTTCAACATCCTATGGAATCCTGGGGTCTGCAGTTTGGGAGGGGCCTCAAAGGCCCCTCCCTAAACTGCAAACCCCAGGATTCCATAAGTGCCCAGCAGAGATGAGAGATGGCACATGTCCTAATTAGAACTACTCTTGGATGGTAAGAGAGTTCTGGGGCTTTTAATGGCAGAAGCTACATTCTTTCCATTAAACCAGGGATGTGAATCCTGCAGCCCTCCAGATGTTCTTCAACTGCAACTCCTGCCAGGCCTAGCCAGCATAGCTAAGGTTGGGAGGTACAGTCCAACGACACTTCAACAGCCACATGATTCCCACTCCTATATTAAACCCAAAGACCCAAATCACCTAGTGTGTTTCCATGGCCCAGTAGGGATTTGAATCACAGAACCTCAGAGTACTAGTCCAGCACTCAAATCACAATACCACACTAGCAGTATAATATGCATGCCACCAGATCGTTCAAAGATCTCAGTTAGTGCAGTCAGTTAGTTTTGGCCCCTCCCAAAACTGCAAACCCCAGGATTCCATAGGATGTTGAAAATGGAATAATAGCGCTATAACAGTCTAGTGTGGAAATAACCTAAGCTAGGGGGAGTTAGGCTGTACCAACAATAATTGCAACAACTCTATTCTTTGCTCAGATCCCAACTGGAATATTGTGTCCAGTTTTGGGTTCCACAGTTCAGGAAGGATATTAACAAGATGCAATGTGTCCAGACGAGGGCAACCAAAATGGTAGAAGGCCTGGAAATCATGCCCTCTGAGGAGAGGTTTAGGAAGATGGGTATATTTTGCCTGGAGAAGAGAAAGTTAAGAGGCAACATGATGGGTGTGTTTAAATATTTGAAAAGGTGTCAAACCTGTTTTCTGCTGCTCCAGAGACTAGGACATGGAGCAGTGGCGTCAAGTTTCAGACAAAGGGATTCCATCTAAACATTACGAAGAACTTCCTGATAGTAGGAGTAGTTTAGGGGTGAAAAAATTCCATTATCATGGAAGCAGTCACTAATAATATTAATTTTAAAACCAAATAAGGATCCTATGGATCCAGGTTCTTATAGACCAATATCTTTAATAAATCAAGATGCAAAAATCTTGACAGCAATAATGGCGAAGAGGTTAAATAAATTTATTTATAAGTATATACATAAAGATCAATGTGGTTTTATTAAGGAAGACAATGGCAAATTTAATAGGGAAAACGATAAATAAAATAAATATAAGGGACAGAGATAAACAAAAAGCTGGAATTTTAGCCCTAGATATATTTAAAGCCTTTGATTGTGTGGAATGGCCGGCATTAAAAACAATTTTAAATAAAATAGGATTAGGAGAGAGTTTTAAAAAGGGTTAATAAATCAATTGTATTCACATAATACATCTGTAGTGATGGTAAATGATGGATTTACAGAACAGATTCAAATAACAAGAGGAACGAGACAAGGATGTCCATTATCTCCAGTTTTATTTGCAATAGTTATAGAAATGTTAGCGAATGTGATAAGAAATGATGAGAATTTGGAAGGAATTGGAGTTAAGGAAAAAAATAAAATAAGCTTATTTGCAGATGACACATTGTTGACAATTAAGGATCCAATTGAAAAGATAGATAGGATAGATAAACATTTAATAGATTTTGGGGGAGAAGACGGGATTAGAAATAAATTGGGCCAAATCAGAAATAATGTTATTTAATTATACTAAAGAAGAAGTACAAAAATTTATAAGTAGTAAAAGAGGATTACTTAAAATAAAAGAATCAATTAAATATTTAGGAATAGAGATTACAAAAAATTTACAAGAATTACAGGAAAAAAATTTCAAGAAATTAAGATTAGAAACAAAAAGGAAATTAGAGGACTACAAAAATATAAAGCTATCGTGGTTTGGTAGAATAGCAGTGGTAAAAATGAAAATTTTACCTAAAATTAACTTTTTGTTTAGAATGTTACCAATAAAAATATCAGAGGAAGAATTAAAGGAGTGGCAAAAGATATTAAATAATTTTTGTAATGGAAATAAAAAATCGAGGATTAACAAGAAATATTGGTATAAAAGTCAAAAAGAAGGTGGCCTGGGACTTCCAAATTTAAAATGGTATTATTATGCAAATCAATTGAGATATATCATAGAGGGGGTTTCAGGAAAGGGTGATTTAGATTGGTTAGAGATAGAAGATATGAATATTGAGACAAAATTAGAAAATATATTTTTTAGGAATTTTTCAAAGAAAGAAATGGAGAAGATAGAAAATCCTTTTATAAAAAATATAATAGAAATATGGAAAAAAATAAAAGAAAATTAATACCGAATATATCAATATTAACTCCGATAGTGATGATGGAAAAATTTCCAATAAATTTAAGAGAAATAATAGAGAAAGAAAAAAAAAAACAAAAAATTTATAGATTAAAAGAATGGATGAAAATAATGATAAATAAAGATAGAATGAAAGAGAGATTGCAGGAAACTAAAATATCCTGGTTTAATTATATACAATTAGAGCAATGGACAAAGAGTATGAAAAGATATGTTAAGGATTTTAAAGAATATACTAAATTTGAACAAATTATTATTCAAAGAGAAAATATGCAAGAAAATGAAATACTAAAAGGTATTACAAGTGAAATATATAAAATATTAGCAAAAGAACAAGAAGAGGATTTTCTTAGAAAAATATGGGAGGAAGAGATAGTACAAAATATAGATATACAAGAATGGAGAAAAATTTGGAAACAACGTCATTTAAAAAAATTATCAATAAGAATAAAAGAGAATTATTATAAATTAGTGTGGAAATGGTACTTGACTCCAGTGAAATTAAATCAAATAGATGAGAAATATTCAAGATTATGTTGGAGAGGATGTCAAGAAATTGGTACATATATGCATATGTGGTGGAATTGCAATAAGATAATGGAGTTTTGGCAAAAGGTTTTTAAAGAGATAAAAGAGATTATAGGAGCAGATATACCAGTATGTCCAAATATTGCATTGTTATCTATATATGATAAGGTTGAGTGTACTCAAGTAAAGAAAGAATTAATAACAAATTTGTTAACTGCAGCGAGATTAATAATAGCAAAAAAATGGAAAGCAAATGAAAAATTTCAAATAGAGGAATGGTATAACGAAGTGTGGAAAATCGCAATTAATGATAAACTAACATGTAGAATTAGGTTTATGAAAGGTTTGGTTAAAGGGAATGATTTTGAAGAAATTTGGAAAATATTTTTGGATAAAGTTTTGAAAAGAGATAGTAATACTACCCTGTCAAAAGAAGAATGGCAATTTTGGAAAGTGGATTAAATAAAAAGTTGGCTCTGGGGGTGGGTATTTTTTAGTTTTAGTTTTGTTTTTCTTTTATGTTGTATATTTTGTAATTTTTAAAAGTAGGTGTGTGTGTTAAACTTGTGATTTATAGATTTAAAAGGATAAGTGATGTCAATTTTTTTTTTAAAAAAAAAAGTTAAAAGAATTAACAATAGAAATAGATTAAAGGGGATGTGAAAAATATTGAATTAAATGTGAAATTATAATAGTTGAACAGATTTATAAATTTAAGGGTAAAGGTGCAAAATAACAATGAAAGTTAGTATTGCTTAAGAGAAGAGAAAAAAAGAAAAAGAAAAAAAATTATTTTTTTTTAATTCACTATTATGTATATCACATGGTGTTTAATTTTTTTTTCTTGTTTTGTATTTGTGATTTAGTTATATAATTAATAAAAATTTAAAAAAAAAAAAAAAATAGTAGGAGTAGTTTGATGGTGGAATGTGCTGCCTGGGACTGTGGTGAAGTCTCCTTCTTTGGAGGTTTTTAAACAGAGGCTGGATGGCCATCTGTCAGGAATGCTTTGATGATGTATTCCTGCATGGTAGAATGGGGTTGGACTGGATGGGCCCCCCGGTCTCTTCCCCGCTCTACGATTCTGTGATTCTATGGTCACTTTTGCACTACACTGTGATGCATCATTCCACTGTCAACTTCCTATGGAATCCTGGGGTTTGCGGTCTAGGGAAGGGCATTTAGAATTCTAGCCAGAGAGCTCTTTAGCCTCAGGAACCTACAAACCCCAGAATTCCACAGGATGTTGAAAGTGGAATAATAGCACTACAACAGTGTAGTGCAGAAATGATCTTCGATTCTGTGTTCTGGAGGAGTTGTTTGTGGGTAAACAGGAGAACCATCTTCTGCTTGGAGTCTGGTCACTGATCAGGTGGTGACAATCAGTTGCTCAAGAAAGACAGATATCATAAGGATTCAGAGCTGGATACACTTTTTCCTGTATGTTGAGTTTTCAAGTTTGCCATATCTTCAGATGGCTCGGAAAACAGAAAACCTAAGCTGTTTTTTTTTCCCTACAATCATTAACGTTTTGTTCAACACTGGGGAAAGGAAAGAAACAGATGACTTTTTCTTTTTGTCATTCTTGCTTCCGCAGCATCCCAATGGCAAAGCGCCAAGACCTGGGAAGGTGTCACCTTCACCCAGTCCTGTACACAGGGCTTTGCAAATAAACAAAACGCCTTGCTGAATCAGGAGACATGCTCGATTTTTGCTAGGAACAAACATTTGGCAGCAGAAGGAAAACAAGAGTCACAGAGGAAAGTTCCTGGGAACCATCAGCATCTGTGCATATGCTTCTTACCAATATGTTGACAGTTGGGAGCGGGGATACCCACCCCACCACCCACTAGACCAGCTTGAGGAATACCCGTCGCCTAGAAAAATAAACTCATCCACTCCTACCCTTCCTGCAAAAGGCTGTCTGTCTGCATGCAGAGCTTATGGAGGGAAACTACGCCCTCTCCCTTGGACAGCCAAAGCCACCAGTGGCTATGTTAGCTAGGGGATTTTGGAAGCTGTAGTACATAAAGTAGTAGTTTTACATTCGATCCCCACCTCACTGCTCCCCTGTTCTTTTTTCTGTCCTTTGGAGTTCCTTGGCCTCTTTTGCTTGCCCACAATGCATTCGTGAAAATTACATTCTGGATTTTCCAGTGGAGATTCCAGTCTCGAAGTTTTACCCACCTTATTCCTAAACACCTAGCAGTGACATCTCTCTTCCTGGAAATTAGGTTCTTCCAGGAAGACAAAGGCCATTTCCACACTACAGAGCTTTTATTCCACTTCCAACATCCTATGGAATCCTGGGATCTGCAGTTTAAGGAAGGGCCACAAACACACTGGCTCTAGGGGGCTACATTAGCCTTCCAGGGGACCCCGGAGGGCAACACCTCTCTACCACACTTGCTCAAAAGAAAAAATCCTTTTTGCCCCCAGAGGCCCTCTAGGGATTATGGGAGCATTTTTGCCATGTTTTGGAGCCTTCCTGGGCCATTTAAGGGATGGGATAGGCCTTTTTTTTAACAATAAGAAGTGAGCAGAAGTCATTTCCAGATAATATCTTCTTTGAGCAAAGGTGTCTCCTGGGCCTAAATTGGTTCAACTGCAAAATGTGGTGGAAATCCCTCTGGGGAAATTACGGGGCACAGGGAAGAAGAAAATTTTAGAAAAGAATGCAGAGTCGTTTGTTTTACCCTGAGGGGTCCGAGGGGCCTCCAAACATGGCATAAATGCCTTTCACATGCCCTAGAGAGCATGTGGGGGCATTCTGAAGCAAAAAACAAGTTTCTTGGGGGAAATGGTGAAAAATGACCCCTCGGAAGCCCTAGGGGCCACATGAAGCTCATGGGCTGCATGCAGTCTGCCCACCCCCACTTTACAACGTGCAGCTGCAGGGGACGAGAACCACTTATAACATCATTGGGCACAGTGCATATTCATGCAGAATCACAAAGTCTAACCTGTATACTGTGTGAGCCAATGGTATACTCATGCTTCAGGATCTCTTACATTACTCAGGTAGACGATTCCTTGGCACATAAATCTACATGGAAAGAATCTCCTGAAGGGACAGTTTCTAAAACATTTTTGTTTTCTAAAAAATTCCCAGAATCCCATAGTCAATGTGGTCAGTAACATTTCCAAGCTATACACAGAATCATAGAGCTAGAAGAGACTACAAGGGCCCTTAAGTCCAGTCTCCCTTCTGCCATGTAGGAAGACACCATCAAAACATTCCTAGAAGATGCCATCAAGCCTCTGTTTTAAAACATTCAAGGAAGGAGATTCTACCACATTCCCAGGCAGCATATTCCATCTCAAACAGCGTTTACCATCAGGAAGTTCTTCCTAATGTTTAGATGGAATCTCTTTGCCAGAAGTTTGAAGCCATTGCTCTATATCCTAGTCTCTGCAGCAGCAGAAAACAAACTTGCTCCAACCTCTTTATGATATCCCTTCAAATATTTAAACATAGCTAACACGTTGCCTCTTAACCTTCCCTTCTTCAGGCTAAACATACCCAGCTCTCTTAGACATTCCTCACAGAGCATAGTTTCCAAGCCGTTGACCATTTTGGTCACCCTTCTCTGGACACATTCCAACTTGTCAATATCCTTCCAGAACTGTGGTGCCCAGAACTGGGCATAGTATTTCAGGTGGGGTCATAGGTGTATAAAATCTTAAAGCCACTGTTTTACGGTTACAGTGACATACCTCTGATGGGCCAAATTCATGTCACCAAATGTGGACGGTGAGTTACTGTTGTGTGTCTTAAACTTCAACTTATTTCTGACTTAAGACCTTCAGGGAAACCTATCTTGAGATTTTCTTTGCAAGATTTATTCAGGGCAGATTTACCACTGCCTTCCTCTGAGGTTGAGAGAGTATGGTTTATCCAACATCACCAGGTGGGTTTCCATGGCCAAATGGAGGCTTGAACCCTGGTCTCAGCATGTTGTAGTCCAACACTCAAACCACACACTGAGTTGACTTTGGGGTCAATGAGGGGGCAGGCTTGTTCTCTGCTGTTCTCTATTGGTCTGAAGTTACATGAGAGTAGATTTTGATTGAACATTAGAAGGAACTTCTTGACTGAAAGAGCGGTTTGGCAATAAAACCAATTGCTAGAGAGGTGGTGGGTCTCCTTTTCTAGATGTCCCCAAAAGGAAGCTGAACAGTCACCTGCTGGGGATGCTTTGGCTGCATTGGGTAGGAAGGGAGACTTGATGACGTTCCAGCTCTCTGATTTTGTGAAATCATTGTTTTACATCGGAGAGTACCAAGATACCAGACTCTGAGGACCTTTCCACATTGCACAATTGTATCACAATTACCTCACTTTAACTGCCATGGCAACATCCTATGGCATTCTGAGATATGCAGTAAGATACAAAGGGAAATAAAGCTAGCAAGCCCTTGACTTTATGAGCTGTTGATTTTATAGAGATCCTGTGTGGTCAGAGACTGAGGGCCCTTTTATACTACACAATTACAGAGTTATGATTCCACTTTTACTTTCATGGCTGCATCCTTTGCAATCCTGGGGCCTGTTCACACTACACAGTTACAGTGTTATATTCTCTTTTACTTGCCGTTGCAACATCTCAGTTTAGGAAAAGGCATTTAGGATTCTCAGACAGAAAACTCTACAAGCCCCAGGATTCCACAGAATGCTGCCACGGCAGCCTAAGTGGCATTCAGTGCAACATTTGAACAATGTGAATGAGCTCCTGGAGTTTGTAGTTTGATCAGAATTCTAAATTCTGCCTCCCTAAACTGAAAATCCCAGAATTCCATAAGATGGGACCATGGCTGTTTAAACTGGACTTATTGTGCTATAATGGTGTAGTGTGAAAGAGCCACTCAAAGTCCACCTGCACCTCTGGAAAATTTCTTAGAGAATCATAGAATCATAGAGTTGGAATAGACCCCAGGGGCCATCAAGTCCAACCCCCTGCCATGCAGGAACACCCATCAAAGCATTCCCAACAGATGGCTATCCAGCCTCTGCTTAAAAACCTCCAAAGGAGGAGACTCTACCACACTCCAAGGCAGCACATTCCACTGCCGGACAGCTCTGACCATCAGGAAGTTCTTCCTTAGGTTCAAGTGGAATCTCCTTTCCTGCAGCTAGAATCCATTGCTCCTTGTCCTAGTCTCTGGAGCAGCAGAAAACAAGCCTGCTCCCTCCTCAACATGACATCCCTTCAAATATTTAAACACGGCTATCATGTCCCCTCTTAACCTTCTCTTCTGCAGACTAAACATACCCAGCTCCCTAAGCCATTCTTCATAGGGCATCTCCCTACACAGGATGAACCCAGTTTACTTCTCATGAAGAGAAAGTGTAAGACCATACCCCTGAATTGCTCTGTTTATTATTCTAAAATAACAATACCAGTTGCTGTTCTCATCGCTGCCCTAGATTAGATTCTGCCATTGATTATGAATACAAAAGACACACGCATGCTTTTATCGTTCTTTCATTGCAGGGTGGTTACAAAGCTTTACAGGGTAACCCATTAGTGGTCTCTGGTCTTGAATGCATGTTTCGAGAAAATCCAGCCGCCCCAAAGCAACGCATCCATGCCCTCCTACCCTCCCTAAACAGATTCCTTCGCTTGGCACCAGCAATCTTCTGAAACCTTATGGTGGGAGTAATGGGTAGCTCTGCTCCACATGTTGTTGAGCTGTCACTCCCATCAGTCCTAGCCAGCAAAGGAAGTATGGGAGCTGCAATCCAGCAGCATCTACAGGACCACAAGCTTCCCCTATCTCTACTGTTACACATCACCAGGTCCTTAATGAGGAAGCTTTGGGATGCCACCGACCTCTCTAGGCATGGTGCCTTTGAGAAATCACAGGGATCCTCAACAGCAGTGTTCATGAACACTGACCACTGTTGCTTCCAGATGCCCAGTGGCACCACAGAAGAACAAAGAAACAGATGTCTGAGGCTCATCAATGCTGGTTAATTTGGGTTTTGAAGGCGCAGAGGGTTGTAAGCATACTGGATGATTAACATTTTTGGAACTGGCAAGAGAGGAACACCAACTTTGAGATGTGGCCTGTAGATGGTTTAGGCAAAGAGAGAGAGGCCAGTTGGAAGGGCATTCCAGGATGCCAGCATAGGGTGGGGAGGGGAGGGGATGCCATCCTGTACACCAGGGGTTCTTAACCTGTGGGCTACAGACTCGCCAAGGGTCCATGCATGGGCTTCAAGGACTTCACAAACTGGTTACAAGAAAAAAAAAATAACTCCCCTTCCCTGTTTCCTTCCTATTGCTTCATATTTTTGCTATCATTGGGGAATTTAAGACAAAAATGTAGCCTTTTCAGCAGAGCATCCTCTATCCTGTGTAAAAGAGATCAATTTTTGATGCAACAAAACAATTGCATGCAAAATGCTGTGCATATATGTACAACGACAGCGTTTTTCTGGAGAGGGGTGTCGATGGCTTTCAAAGGGGTCCCTGACTCCCAAAAAGAGGAAGACCCACAGCTCATACATATAGAAGTAGCCATTACTGAAGTGGATTAACCATAAGGCTGGGGTTCTACTTCTTTGCACATTATTACTCGGCAGTAAATCTGACCCAACTCAGGAGGGACTTGCTTTTTAGACCCAACACAAGATCTCCTGGGTAGCAGTAAACAGCATGGTGTGTGTGTGTATGTGTGTGAAGAGTTAACAATGCCACACCTCAAAAGGGACCCAAATCAGGGAATCACCTCTCTGATGCACTTCATTTCAAGGCCATTTCTGCACTAGACTGTTATAGCGCTATGATTACACTTTCAACATCCTATGGAATCTTGGGGTTTGCCGTTTAGGGAGGGGGGCCTCAAAGGATTCAGGATTCGTAGGACGTTGAAAGGGAGTAATAGCGGCATGACACTCCAGTGCGGAAATCCAAAAATGTTCTGTGTGCGTGTCAGGCGCAGTCTATGTGCATCTAAGAAGCCTGCGATTTCCGCACTAGCCTGTTATAGCGCGATGATTCCACTTTCAACCTCCTCTGGCATCCTGGGGTTTGCCCCTCCCGAAACTGCAAACCCCAGGATGCCAGAGGAGGTTGAAAGTGGAATCATCGCGCTATAACAGGCTAGTGCGGAAATGGGTGGAGGGACAGGCGAGACGGGGAGCACTGGAAGACCTTGGTGGGGGTGAGGAGGGGATTTTTTTTCTCTACCCCCCCCCCGCTGCCAGCCACCCCGCACACTTCCCCGATGCGTTGCCCGTTCCTGGCGTCCTCGGGGGGCGAGGGCGGGGAGAAGAAGGGGGCGGCTGCGCGGGGTTTCGCGCCTCCGGGCGGCTTGCGTGCCCCTCGGAAACCCACCCCCCAGCCGGCCCACCGCCCCCAAGGGCCCCGATCCCCCCCCAACCCCGAAAGTAACCTTCTAGGGAGAAGCTCCCGGACTCACGTTGCCGCCGAGCTCCTGGAGCGCAACGTTCATGCTGCCGATCATGGGCGAGGAGGAGGAGGAGGAACCGGGAGCCGCCGCCGCCGCCGCCTAGCTCCGCAGCCAGCCGGGAGCGAGCCGGGAGGCGGCGGCGGAGGACGAGGAGGATGCCGCCTCGTGGGCCATGCTGAGCTGCTGCGCCAGGGGGGCTGCGATCGGCGGCAGGGCGGGCGGGCGGCGCCGAGCCCGCCTCTCTGCCCAGCGCGCCCCGAGGAGCGAGATGGAAAGGGACCGCCGGGAACCAGCCCGCCCCCTCGCCGCCCCCGCCCCCGCTGCGGCCCCCGGCGGGGAAGAGCCCCCCGCGCCCTTCCTGGAAGCGCCCGCCGGCGGGAAGGTGGGGGAGCGCGGGCCGAGCGGGTGGGCTCCGGCGCGCCCCTTCCTCTCCCCGCTCCCCGCGCCTCCGGCCGGCGGTGGGCGAGGAGGGCCGCCGAGCGAGCCTCCACCTGTCGGGAACAGGGAGTCCTTGGCGCAAGTTGCTTTGCCTGGGGGTGGGGGGGAATAATGATGTCTTTTTCAGGGTGTTACCCCCCCACTCCCCTTATTGCATGCAGGGATGCAAACATGTACGCGCAAGTTCCTAGTCCTCAGGGGGCCGCGCACGAACGCCGCCGCCCAAGCCCGTTTCCGCACTAGACCGTTATAGCGCTATGATTCCACTTTCAACATCCTATGGAATCTTGGGGTCTATGGAATCCTGGAGTTTGCAGTTTAGGGAGGGGCCTTTGAGGCCCTTCTCTAAGCTGGAAACCCCAGGATTCCATAGGATGTTGAAAGTGGAATCATAGCGCTATAACAGTCTAGTGCGGAAATGGCCAGTGTGGGATTACTACCTATCCAGACTTCTGCGCTCAGGTTTTGTTCTGACTGTGGCCATTTCCGCACTAGACTGTTATAGCGCTATTATTCCACTTTCAACATCCTATGGAATCCTGGGGTTTGCAGTTTTCGGAGGGGCTGCCTGCCCCCTCCCTAAACTGCAAATCCTAGGATTCCATAGGATGTCGAAAGTGGAATAATACGCTCTAACAGTCTAGTGCGGAAATGGCTGATGTCCTCGTGTAAACGCCCTGATCGTTTCGCCTTAGGGTCACCATAAATTGGAGAGGACTTCAAGGCACGCAGCAACAATCACACGGCCTGATCCTCTATGCCTAGGGAGGTAAGAAGAGCTTTTGTGCACTTGTTCAGGGGCACTCCTTTTCATCAGCTCTTGCTCGCACCCAAAAAACAAATTCTGGTGTAGGAACTGCAAAGTGGGCTTGTGGAAGACAACTATACATCTCACAAAAAAACAAATTCTGGTGTAGGAACTGGAAAGTGGGCTTGTGGAAGACAACTATACATCTCACTGGATATATGAGATGTATAGTTGTCTTCCACAAGCCCACTTTCCAGTTCCTACACCAGAATTTGTTTTTTGGGTGCGAGCAAGAGCTGATGAAAGGGAGTGCCCCTGAACAAGTGCACAAAAAGTCTCTTCTTTACCTCCCCAGGCATAGAGAATCAGGCTGTGTGATTGTTGCCGCGTGCCTTGAAGTCGTCTCCAACTTATGGTGACCCTAAGGCGAAACTATCTTACTGGATAAAGATAATGGAGTTATCAACGTTTAGCTCAGGAAATCAAAATTCAAGCTCAGAAACAGATCTAGTGTGCCAGCCTGAAGCGTGATTTATTGACCAGTGCAAAACTGTTGTGGACTCCCCAGTCCCCCCCTCACTTGGTCACTTGTATGAGAACTTGTATGAGAGCCCTGGTGGCACAGTGATTAAATGCCAGTACTGCAAGCCACAAGGTTGTGAGTTCGATCCTGCCCGGCTCCAAGGTTGACTCAGCCTTCCATCCTTTCACAGGTCGGTAAAATGAGTACCCAGCTTGTTGGGGCATGTATAGAAATGTTTCTAAATACATGCTATTTGTAAGTTGTTCGCCACCTTGATCCATATGGAGAGGTGGGATACAAATAAATAATAATAATTGTATGAGAACTCTGACCCTTCTCTCGTGCTGACCCTTCCCACTTTGACTAGTCAGTTCTCCAGATTTGTGGGTTTGACTTTCATGGATTTATTTGCAAATTTCTCCAACCCCTCCCCTCCCCAGTGCTTCTTTTCTGGGGGAACCTTCCTCCTCAGCAGCTCCAATCAGGCCAGGCAGTGCTTTAAAAACCTGCCTCTGTTCCTCCTCTCTTCCCCCAGTTGCTACCTGGCCAGCTAAAGATGGATCACAGTCCAATTTCTCAGCATCACAAACCCTCTCCTGATGACACCCACCCACCCAAGGAAGGAGATGGGTGAGAGAGAGGAAGTACAAGACCACCTTGCCAAACCACCCACTTCCCTCTCCTTTCCCTGACCTGATTGGACGCTAGATGCTCCCTCCCCACCATGCCTTGCCCCTGTCCCACAGACACACGCACACACGCACGCCTTTTGATATTTGCAACTTCCCCACTTTTTTCAGGGTCTTCCTGCTCCCCTAGGAAACCTAGAGGGCCCACTGTACTTTATAACCCATTGGTTCCTAGAAAATTATCTGAACTCCTGAGAATGAGACATTTAGATGAACCAACAAAATTTTCTCAGCATGGGCCCTGGAAGGGGGAGTCAGAGAGGGATTTAGCCCCCCATGACTGCACCTGGGGTGGGCTGACCCTGATCTGGCCAAAATGGACTGCCAGGACTCCTCTGTAGTTGTGCTTCCTCTGGCCCTATCAATCAGATGTGTATTTGATGATAAAGCACTAAGAAAGGTCAAGACAGCAATTGTCATCAACCCCCCAGCCCCAGGAATAATAATGGCTACCTCCAGTCAGTCCTATGCATTCTTATTTGGGAGTAAGCTACATTGAACATAAGGAATGCATTTCTGAGTATGTATTAGACTTGGAAGAACCTAAGGAGGTTTCAGTGATAATTATAGGAAAAGTAATTTGCCTTCCCCCTAAAAATAGGCAAAGTTAATTATAACCTGCCTGTCAGTATTGAGCCCCCCCCATGAAAAACAGTTCTGAGGTCCATGTTCTCAGGGCCAGCCTGGCTTGTCTACCAGTAGATAAGAGTTGGCTGGCCAAGTTTGTATCTAAAAGCACCAGATACACAAGATACTAAAGGCACCAGATCTCACTTGGTTTTGGAAGTGAAGTAGGGTCAGCCCTGGTTAGTACTTGGATGGGAAACCACCAATGAACAGTGGCAGAGCTTGGTGTGTGTGCAGGGCAGGGTGGGAGGGGGCAGGGCTACAGCACGAGGGACCGGACCACTGCGCGGGGGCATGACCAGGGCAGGGTGGGTGGAGGCAGGGCTACAGCACGAGGGACCGGGCCACTGCACGAGGGCATGGCCAGGGCACATGGGGGGGCATGGCTACCGGCTGGAACGCCCCAAAAACATTGTCATCCGGGGCAAATTGCCCCCCTCCCGCCCCCATGTCCCTACACAACTGCCAATGAATATCAGGCGCTGTTGGCTATATTTCACAGGAGGGAACTGGCAAAACCACCTCTGAGTATTCCTTGCCTAAGAAAACCCTATGAAAGTCACGAGGTTGCCATAAGTCAACAGGAGGATTCAAGGCATGCAGACACACACTTGGGTATCTATAAGCCACCGACTACTCAGAAACTTGTTCCACAGGTATGTGAGGAGAGCTGGATTGATAACATACACATAATTATTTGTGCCTTTCTATTTGACACAAGGAGTTTTCAGCTCATGGTCTCCACCCACGAAATATGTGAGTGCCATCTAATGTAGTGTCTGTAGAGTTCTCCTCCAGAGCCATATTTCGAGACAACTCATTTAAAATGTGGTACTGAAAGAGAGTTCTACAGATCCCATGGAAAGATACAAATGTTTCAAGAGTAAATCAAACCTCATTTCTCCCTATAAGCCAAAATGGCTATCATACTTTGGTCAAAGCATGAGACAATGTGACTCACTGGAAAAGAGGATAATGCTCAGTAAATGGAAAGCAGTAGGAAAAGAGGAAGACCACCTTAAAGATGGATGGAAAGGAAGCCATGGTTCTGAGCCAGCAAGACCTGAGCAGAGCTGTTGATGATCTTAGAAGTTTCCCATTCATTCTTGTTGTGGTGGTGTTTCTTCGAGTGATTTCCAACTTCTGGCAACCCTAAGATGAACCTCATCACAAGGTTTTCTTGGCAAGATCTGTTCAGAGAGGGTTTGGTGTTGCCTTCCTCTAAGAATGAGAGAAAGCAACTCTCCCAAAGTCACCCAATAGGTTCCTGTGGCAGAGCAAGGATTTGAACCTAGAGACCTTTCTGCACAACACTATTACAGTGCTGTTATTCCACTTTCAACATCCTGTGGAATCCTGGGGTTTGCAGTTTAGGGAGGGGCCTTTAGAATTCCCAGCCAGAGAGCTCTTTGGAAACTACAAACCCCAGAATTCCCCAGGATGTTGAATGTGGAATAATAGCACTATAACAATGTAGTGTGAAATGACCTTAGTCCCACACTCAGACTACTATACCACCTTGGCTCCTATCTCAGTTGTAGGGCCACTATAAGTCAAAACTAACATGACAGCAGTGATGTATTTAAGTCTTTTACTCCAAGTCTCAAGTCAAGTCATAAGGCTGTACCTTCAAGTCTCAAGTCCTTGAAGATACTTTCAAGTCAAGTCTCGAGTCGAGTGTCAAGTCTGGAAGCCAACTTTTTACCCCAACCAAAATGTCAGAATTAATGGATAGAGTGAAATAAATTCAGTTTTAACAATTTAAGCAGAGTTGGTTCTCCACGTTTGCAATTTTGCCATCTGCAGCTTTGGAGTGGTGAGTAGGATTCTATCTTACTCCCCATTACTGAAGATGCAAAAGATTTAGAAGGAAGAATCCTTCTTCTTCAAGCCCATTGCCTAATACTCTTTCTGTTCCCCTCTGAGAAATGCACCCTGCACTCTGGGGGCGAGTCTTGTCTTTTGCTCTTAGGAAACATTTTAAAAGGCTCCTTTGAGATGCAGCGGGGACAGGCTGCTAAGCAGACCTCAAGCCTGCCTCAAGCCCATTGCCTAACCTGTTTGCTGTTCCCCTCTGAGAAATGCACCCACACTTTGGGCTTGAGAGAGATTGCCATGTGACTAGTAGGCAAAAAGAGACGGAGGTGTTGTTCAAAGTCGTAAGATTTCTGGATGAATGCATTATGTTAACTGAACCAAGGGCATCAAGTCAGTCATTAAAAATATACAAGTCTCGAGGAGTCGAATCAGTGCATCATTTATGGCCGAGTCGAGTCTGAGTCAAGTCACTGAAGCGACTTAAGTCCGACTTGAGTCTGAGTCTATCAACTTGAGTCTACATCACTGCTTGACAGCAAATAACAACAAAACTAATATGAACTTAGGCCTGGGTGCTTAACTGACTCCTTTGAGACACATTCATTTTGACTGCTTCCACACAGGCAATTTGGTCTGAAACTGCTACTTTCACTTATTCCCTTTTTTACTTACTGGTTATCAAGACAATCTTGCCATCCTGTTGTTTTCCATTTTCCCCTTATTTCTGAGTCGTCATTTGTACTTAATCTGCAGTTGCAGCAACAACCTCATTTGTGTGAACATGCAAAATTCTAAAGGCGTTCTATGGTGTTCTGTGTATTGGATCTTCCTTGAAATTTCTGCTTCTGCAATTGCTTTCTATTCAGGATGGTAGCAAAGTGGCATTACCAAGGAGCTGATGCCCATGGTTGCACCCTACTTAGTTGCTGTTCCTCACCTCTGAAATCCATCAATTCCTCTTCTCTCTGTGTGCCACTTTTATTCTTCATTTCCAATCATCCCTCGTTTTCAGTGTTATTTTGCAGTGGGCAGTTTTAATAATGGTATTTTGCGACTCAAACGTTTTAACAGTGCTGTTTTGTCTGGGGAGGGGAAAGAAGAGAAATAGCAAGAGAAAACCAATAATTACAGCAAGTATTTTATACTCAAGTGTCTCTTCCTAAGTACAAAATGTAAGGTGAGAATTGTTTCTGAGTCACAGGGAGGTAGGTGCCAGGGAAAGGGTTGGCTATCGCTTATTAGAAAATGTCTGCAGGTAATAACTAGAGACTATGTGTACCACTGAGAGCTAAATTACACATTTCTAATACTTTTATTTTTAGTTATTGAAATACTGAATTTGGTTCTTTTCAACAGAGAGCTCCCACAGCAACTAACAATTTCACAATAAAGTTCAAAACAAATAAAGGCAAACAATTAATCACAAAACAAATGCACAGGACAGCAATGGAAACAATAAATAAAAAAGCAGTAGAAGAACAATATAACCAACAAAAATAGCCAGTTGACATGTTAAAAGGCCTCTACCAGGTGTCTTCAACTGGTGTCCTCCAGTGGGAATACAGCTGTCGTCATTTTGGGCCAGCATGTCCAATGATTGCGCTGATGAAGGACAACAGTAGTTATAGCACAATACATCTGGAATCCAGCTGGTTGGAGGAAGCTACTGTAAGCATATGGAAAAAAAAACCACTTTCTGCCTGTTATTAAATATTAATAGGGTTGGCACCAGGCACGATCCTCTAGAGCAGGGATGTCAAACTCAGATTCATTTTGGGCTAGTATTGTAAGCAAAGGCGGCTGCCTTATGGTTGCCCTCAAAGGGCCAGTTGTATTTGTAAGACTATATAAATGCATCTACTCTTTTATCATATTAAATAATTGCCTCTGCATTCGATTATTGCTGGTTTTTAAATTGCCTTCCCTCTGCATCAACTTTTCTTTTCTTGGACATTTTGGGGATATTTGATAGTAGTTTATTGCCCTCTGTAAAGTGACATGGAATTGGTCAGTATATCCAAAGTGTGCCACTTTCTGCTCCCCAGAGCCTCTCTGTGCCTCTTTTTGCCCCCCAGCCACAGCTGCAGGAGAGGTGCAAAGGCCACATGAATGGCCTGGCAGGCTGGATTTAGCCCGTGGGCCTTGTGTTTGATAGGACAAAGGCTTTCCAGATTTAGGATGCCTCAACCAAAAATTCCCTTTCTCTCTAGGGCCATTTCCACACTAGACTGTTATAGCGCTATGATTCCACTTTCGACGTCCTATGGAATCCTGGGGTTTGCAGTTTTGGAAGGGGCCGGCTGACCCCTCCTGAAACTGCAAACCCCAGGATTCCATAGGACGTCGAAAGGGGAATCATAGCACTATAACAGCCTAATGCGGAAATGGCTTAAGAGAGTTGACAAAAAGTGATGTTGAACATTGAAGAGTCAAGTGGTAGAATGCACAGCTGAGTACATTTTGCTCAAACTTTGTTAGTGTATCTTTTTCTCCAAAGAATTCAAGATGCCATAATGGTTTTCTCATCAATGAAAGAAACCCAGTGTAAGCTTCATGGCTGAGTTAAGAACATAAGAAGAAGGAGGAGAGATCCAATAGAAGGTCTGTCTATTCCAGCATTCTGTTTCCACACTGTTGCCTATGGGAAGCCAAAAGCAGGACTGGCATGCAGGAATGTGCACGCATCTCTATGCCTTCAAATCACCTGTTGACTTATAGTGGCTCCATGAGTTTCAAAGAGTTTTCTTAAGCAATGAATACTCAGAGGTGGTTTTGCCAGTTCCTTCCTGTGAAATATACCTTATAGCACCTGGTATTTGTTGGTGGCTCCTCATCCCAGTACTAACTGCCAGGGTGTTAGCCCTTCGGGGGAAATTCTACAAAAGCTAAAACTGTTAGGAATCAGCCTTCCTTCATCAGAGTAACAGAAAAAGCATGTCCTAATCTCTTTGTGGCTTCCCTGAACTGAGACTGATTTAGAAAGCAAAACAAGGCAGGCAGTTTCAGGTTACAAACTTATGAAAAGTTCACTAATTAATTTTACAATTACATATGCGTTGGAGAGACTAAGTTTTAATTACTATCAAAAAGATTAGATAAGATAGCAGCTTCATTCCTAACTCACCATCTTCTTGGTGGAGAGGCGAAGCATGATCAGAGGAAAGGTAGTAGAAGCAAAAATGGCAAAGACAGCAAAGAAAGAGAAGCATGGTCTTTTATGTAAGGGCAACGACCCCAGGGTCTATTCTGGGTCACATGGTCTGGGCCCCTGGATACTATAGTCATGCATTTAAATAATACAAAGAGCAAGAGTTGCGGCTTTAGGTGGGAAGGCAAAAGGCTTTGACGTGCAAAGGAAAAAGAAACTCTAAGGCCATTTCCGCACTAGCCTGTTATAGCACTATGATTCCACTTTCAACCTCCTATGGAATCCTGGGGTTTGCAGTTTCGGGAGGGGCCGCCTCTAAAGGCCCTTCTCTAAACTGCAAACCCCAGGATTCCATAGGATGTTGAAAGTGGAATCGTAGTGCTATAACAGGCTAGTGCGGAAATGGATTCTATATTGCTTCTGTTAGGCTTCCTGGCCAGTGGTTTGAGCATTGAACTCTGGAGACCAGGGTTTGAATCTCTGCTCAGCCATGGAAACCCACTGGGTGACCTTGGCCGAGCCACACTTCCTCAGCCTCAAAGGAAGGCAAAGGCAAACTCTCTCTGAACAGATTTTGTCCAGAAACAAAATGACTACAAGGCGCACAAGAAAGACAAATCACTGGCCATGCTGGCAGTCAGCAATGGTGGACGTTCGCAGGCTTTCCAGCCTTTCCCTTTTCCAATCTTCTTAAAAAAAAAAAAAGGAAGGAAAGAAAGAAAGAAAGAAAATGTTGCAATGTTGGGACAAAATTATTTGGGAGCCTGTTGCTTCCATGTCACCGAAATTCATGGATTTGCCATAAGATTCTGGAGACCAGGGACTGAACCGTCACTCAGCCATGGAAACCCACTGTGTGATCTCAGTCGAGGCACATTCTCTCAGCCTTGGAGAAAGGCAAAAGCAACAAATCTTGCCAAGTAAATCCCCATGATAGGTTTGTCTTAGGGTCACCACAAGTCAGTTTTCAAAGGGTAGAGACATGATGGTTCTAAAGAACCCTCTTCTGTCGGTGGTACTTTGTTGTTGTGTGTCTTGAAGTCACTTTTGACTTATGGCAACCCTAAGGTGAACCTATCACAGGTGGGGGTTTTTTTGTGCCAAGATTTGTTCAGAGAGGCTTGCCTTTCCCTTTCTCTGAAGCTGAGAGACTGTGACTTGCCCAAGGTCACTCAGTGTCTGAGAGGGGTTGTGAATCCTAGGCCATTCCCGCACTACACACTTATAGCGCGATTATTCCACTTTCAACATCCTATGGAATCCTGAGCTTTGCAGTTTAGGAAGGGGCTGGCTGGCCTCTCCCTAAACTGCAAACCCCAGGATTCCATAGGATGTTGAAAGTGGAATAATTGCACTATAAGAGAGTACTGCGGAAATGGCCCCTGTCTCCAGAAGCCTTTAATAAACAGCTAAACATATGAATATTTAAATAAATATTGGAATATTTAAATCTAAATTAAAATATTTACATCTCAAGTTAAGTCGTGGGGGACCCAGCAACAAATTATGGTTACGGGGGTCCCCAGTAAAGAAAAGATTAAGAATCACTGGGCTAGAGCCCTGTTCTCCTCTCCCAGTATTTTGAAGCTTGATGAGTGCCCTCTGCTGGATAAATAAAAGCAGTGGATAAATAAAAGTTTTTCAGAAGAACAGTGGCTATAGGTAGGCAGCTTTTTCCTCAAAAAAGCACTGGGCATTGCTAGGAGAAAAGCAGTGTTTTCTGACCTGGTGCCTTCCAAATATATATTCGAACAGTGGTCCCACATATCTTCCATCCCCCTGATTTAACAATCCCACTTAATCCTCTGTCGTCCCACTTTTTCAACTGCTGTTAGAATGGTCAGTTTCCCTCTCCACCTCCCATTTTCCCGCTTTATTCTCAGCATGCTTCAAATGCTGCAAGCTAAGCTCAAAATGCAAAAATAGCTGAGACTCAATTAATTCAGCAGGGAGGAGAGGGTGCCCTTCCAGTCGACTTAAGCAGAAGCAAACTGCTGCAGCCTCTTTTAGTTTATGTATACACTTCATCTTTATTAATTTTTTGGATCTTGTTCACGCTCCTGTTATAGCGCGATGATTCCACTTTCAACATCCTCTGGAATCCTGAGCTTTGCAGTTTAGGAAGGGTCTGGCTGGCCTCTCCCGAAACTGCAAACCCCAGGATTCCAGAGGATGTTGAAAGTGGAATCATCGTGCTATAACAGGCTAGTTTAAGGCCCCTCCTTAAACTGCAAACCCCACGATTCCACAGGATGTTGAAAGTGAAATAACCACACTATAAGAGAGTAGTGTGGACATGCTCCATTATAGTTCTGTTATACCACTTTCAGCATCCCATGGAATTCTGGGGTTTGTAGTTTACTGAGGCCAAAGAGCTCTTTACCTGTGAATTCTAAATGCTCGCCTCCCCACAAACTGCAAATCCCAGGATTCAACAGGACGTTGAAAGTGGAATAAGAAACCTATAACAGTGTAGCGTGAAATGGCCTTAGAGCCTGGATGGGGTCTAAAATAGTGGTTTGGGAAGATACCTTGTCCACAAGTTACCTGTTGACAGGAGTGATCGGTCTCTTCTTTATCAACCTGTTCGTGGGGTGGGAGAGAGAAAGGGATGGGTTCATGGAGGGAAGGAGAGGGGGTCTCAGAAGGGGTGACAGAAAGAGAAAGAGGGGAGCTAGACAGAATGAGAGGAGGGTAACCAAAGGATTGGGGAGACAGAATGATAAACAGATAAAGAGATAGAAAAGATATAATAAGCAAGTGTTTAAGCTAGAGGTGGATCTTTTCTTGACTACTCTCAGATATAGAACTCTAGCTTTGCTCATGGCATCCTGTTGTTACTGTAGTTTCTAGCCCGGACTTGGGGGAATATTAGATATCACTTTGATATCAATAATTTGGCCTTCTTTACCTATTCCTCTCTATGTGCTGCGAGGTCCCCCAGACAAGCTCGCAGACAGGCACGGCCACTAATTGTCATAATATTCCAAACAATACAGGCAGGCCAGAAATAGCCGTCCCGCTGCTTCAGGAGACCTCATAGGCAAGTACTCTATTATGTATGCAGGCTACTTACAAAGAACTCCCTGCCCCGAGCAGGCAGCTTGATTAGAAGAATCCTCATCTGTCGAGCACTCTGTGTTTGCATACTGGCTACTCCTTTGTCAATTCGCACTTAACTCAATCATGCTGAATTCTGACCTTTCGGAGGCTTTGTCTCCAGCCCAAAACTCATTGTTTTCCCCAAGTACGGACTAACCAACGGCCACATTTTCCCCTATAAAAACCCCTGACTTTGAGAGCTTCATCGGATCGCTCCTGACTTCCATCCCGCCTTGCTGCCGCTTTGCTTGGCGAGCCTTCCCCTCAGTTCCACGTACTGAGACTCCATACTTCCGAACTTCTGCTGCAGGGGCTTTAGGACAGGTGTAGTATTACCCAAACCAACAATTCCTCTTAAAAATCCCTCTATCCCACTCCAACCTTTATTTCTATAGTTATCTGTGTGAGTGTGCTGCATACACTGTTTGATTGTATTTTAATAAAACAATTACTATTTCACTTCTGTTTGCTCCTTGACTCGGCCTGACCCCGTAGACATTGAGTAAAAGATTCTGCTCCGTTACCGTGCCTCTCGTATTGCTAGCTTGTGCTCTGTGCTAATTTCCCCAACTTATATAATTGAGAGCACATTTAGGTGTCCCTCCTGGGACCCCCAGAAAACAGGGTAACACTGTGCTGGTGGCTCAGAACATTTCAACTGGGGGTGGACAACTACAACACTCCAAAGACCATTGGGCTGCAAACTCCAGCATCCCACATGATTGGCTATGCTGTGTAGGACTGATTGGAGTTACAGTCCAAAAACCTCTGGAAGACCACACTTGCCCATTCTGGATTTAAAGCCACAAATCTCTGGGCTCTTATCCAGCAACCCTTATGCCTCAAAACTGCAAATGCATTGCAGGAGTAGGTTAGCAATGGAGCTGTCAAGGTGTGAAAAGGATCTGGGTGGTCTTTGTAAGATCAAGAGCCAGGAAAGTAAGCTCTTGCCAGATCTATTTAATTGGTTGATCAGATCAAGCTGCCTAAGATGGAGTGAAAGATGGCAAGTTATTCCATCAAACCAGATGCAATAGCAAGGAAGAAAGAAGAGTACAATGCTGGTCAGTAAATATCTGGATTTGCAGAGGTAGAACCTGGGGAAAGCTGCACCAGATAGCAAAAGCTAAGAGGCCAGCAGTGACAGCTTCTGCGCCAGTGAATTGGTTAATATGATCTGTGTTTTAGTCTGAACTTTAAAGAAGCTATAGAAAGTGTAGAATCTATTTTTGGGAAAGGAGAGTGTACTTCTTTCTGGGTTCTTCTGGGCCAACTATAATTGAATATGGCACACAGAACTGTGCTTTAAATCTCAATGTATATATTAAACAAGCATTAAATTTGACATGTCTACTGTCTAGAGAGTTTTGTGCAAGAAAGTGTCAAAGCAGGACCTAATTGAGGACTCTTCTGCCTGTCCTACTCAGGCAGGTGTAAATAAGAATTTGTTGCAGCAATTCATTTTAATTTTTTAAAAATGGTAATGGTTTGAATATACACATAAAGAGCAATGCCTTAAAAGGCTACACCATAAGAGCCTTCTCATGTTTAAAAGTCTTCATGGAAAGTTTTCCTCTCTGTCTTCTTACCCTCACAGACACTTTTGCTGAAGATAGAAGAGAAGGCCTTTGCAGTGACAGCTGTAGGACTGTTTCCCAAAGAGGTCCCCTACTGGCTGATCTTCCATCAATGGACAAATTATTACTGTTGTTGTTCCTGTTACTATTATCAGGTAGGCTGTGGGCTGAACTAGGACTCTCAGAGACTAAGGTTCAAACTGTCACACACCCATGGGAATCCCACTGAGTGATCTTGGGCAAGTCGCACTCTTGTTGCAGAACAGAGATAGAGACCCACGGATTAAGGAAAATTGTTTATTTGTCTCAGTGGGATCATTCCCGAAAGACGAGCCCCGCCCCTTCATATTCACAGCAATTTATACATTTCCAGTGCAATCATCACATGCTCAAGAAAGAAAACAGATCTGTTGTACGTAAGTTCCCACCAGTGTCTACAAATGTTGCAAATCTTCTGTAGCACAGCCAAGGCTAGTGAGTCAAGCCAAACTGATAACATTCCATTATACAAAGTTTCATTGTCTTTCCTTCAAACATAGAGGGACTTCAATTGCAGAGGAAATTAACTGCTTTTCCCTCACACCCAGAGGTCATCTAGACTGACCTGAAACTGTCTCCACCACACTCTCTCAGCTGCAAGGGAAGGCAAAGGCAAACCCCTTCTGAACAAAGCTTGTCATGAAAGCTCTAGGATTGCATCACCATAAGTTGGAGCCAGCTTGAAGGTACATTACAATAAAAAAGCTTAGAGTGGCTGATTGGATGCTATGAAAGGAACTTTTAATGAAGATTTGAAAAAGGAAGGCAGGGGAAGGAAAGTAAGGGCATTTTCGCCCTATACTGTTATAGTGCTATTATTCCACTTTCAACATCCTTAGGAATTCTGGGGTTTGTAGTTTCCTGAGGCCAAAGAGCTCTCTGGCTGAGAATTCTAAGGGCCCTTCCCTAAACTGCAAACCTCAGGATTCTGTAGGATGCTGAAAGTGGAATAATAGCACTATAACAGTGTAGGGCGGAAAGGCCCTAACATTACCTTTAAAGCTAGGAGTCTTGGAATCCCGGGATTTGCAGTTCAGTAAGACACTAGAGTTCTCTGGGTGAGAATTCTGAACACTCTTTCCTAAACTGCAAATCTCAGGATTCTGTAGGATGGAACCATGGCAGTTAAAGTGGGATCGTACTGCTATAATCATGTGCTGTAAAAGGGCCCTGTATGAGGTGTACCAGGAATGGAATGAAATCTGCAAAAGCTCTCACTCTAGCTGGTGCGAGGAGGTTGGCTCACATGAACATCCCTGGCTGAAATGTTAACAGTTTGGGAGTCTTTTTGGGTAGCAGAGGAGTAGAGTGGACAGCACATATGAGCAATCAGTCTGTGGACATGTTACCCTGATTACTGGGGGTCCCGGGAGGGACACCTAAATGCGCTCACAATTAACTAAGTTTGGGGAAATTAGCTAGAGCACAAGTTAGCAATGTGAGAGGCAGGGCAACGCAGTGGAATCTTTTACCCAAAGTCTACTGGGTCAGGCCAAGGAGCACACCAAGTTTAAGAATAATTGAGATTTTTATTAAATACAAACTGTGTATGCAACACATGCACTCAGATAACTATAGAAAATAAAGGTTGGAGTGGTATGGAGGGATTTTGAGAGGGATTTTCAAATTGGGTGATATGACACCTGTCTTGAAGTTCGGATAGATCACTGCGAAGGTCTGAAATTGCACAGTCTCAGCCAATATGACTGAGGGGAGGCTCACCAAGCAAAGTGGCAGCAAGGCAGGATGGAACTCAGGAGCAATCGGAGGAAGGCCTCGGAATTGGGGGTTTTTACAGGGAGAAATGTAACTGCAGACTATTCCGTACTTGGGGAAAACAATGAGTTTCGGGCAGAAGACAAAGCTTTGGAAAGGTCAAAATTTAGCATGATTGAGTTAGGTCCGAATTGACAAAGAGGTAGCCAGTATGGAAATGCTCAGTGCTTGGCAGTTGAGTATTCAGCTTGCCAGGTTGCCTGCTCGGGGCAGGGAGTTCTTTGTAAGCATCATGCATACATAATGAGGGTGTTTGCAGAGAGATCTCCTAAAGCGGCAATCTGGCTATTTCTGGCCTGCCTGTATTGTCTTGGGATATCGCAGCGTTCGATGGCCGAGCCTAGTTCTGTGCTTGTCTGGGGGCCTCACAAACATGTGGAGAGGGGTGGTGGAAGACAGCCAAATTATTGATATCAAAATGATATCTATGTCACCTTAAGTGCGGCCCAGCCATGGCAGTAACAGACATTTCTACCCTACGCTGTTATAGTGCTATTTTTCCACCTTCAACATCCTGTGGAATTCTGGGGTTTGTAGTTTCCTGAGGCCAAAGAGCTCTCTGTCTAAGAATGTATAAATGCCCTTCCCTAAATTGCAAACCTCAGGATTCTGGAGGAGGTTGAAAGTGGAATAATAGCACTATAACAGTGCAGTGTGGCAATGGCCTGTACATACCAAAGAAAAACTCCTATAATTGTCAATGTTTGGTGTTGAGAACAAGAACCTGCCACATAAGAATCAAAACTCTTATATTGGGAGCAACCAGAATGGAGATTGCCAAATTTTGTGGAAATTTTAAGGGCATTTCTCTTTGGCATTGAGCTGACAGAGCTTGGACAGTTTGGAAAAACTGACTTATTTTGCCAAGCTTCACAGAGGAGAATTAACATTCGCTCTCCTTTTGTCCTTCACATTGCGGATCTTACACCAGCACAAGGTGCACTGGAACAGAACTTCAGGTTTTGGGGTCATAGAATCATAGAAATGTAGAGTTGGAAGAAACCCTAGGGGCTATCCAGTCCAACCCCTTGCTATGCAGGAACACCCTCAAAGCACTCCCAACAGATGGCCATCCAGCATCTGCTTAAAAACCTCCAAAGAAGGAGACTCCACCACACTCCATGGAGGCAGCCTATTCCACTGCCGAACAGCCCTGACTGTCAGGAAGTTCTTCCTGAGGTTCAGGTGGAATCTCCTTTCCTGCAGCTTGAATCCATTGCTCCTTGTCCTGGTCTCTGGAGCAGCAGAAAACAAGCCCTCTCCCTCCTCTACGTGGCATCCCTTCAAATATTTAAACATGGCTGTCATGTCCCCTCTTAACCTTCTCTTCTGCAGACTAAACATCCCCAGCTGCCTAAGCTACTCCTCATAGGGCTTTATGGCTTCCAGACCCTTCACCATTTTGGTCGCCCTCCTCTGGACTTGCTCACATCTTTCCTCATTACATTATTATAGTGCTATTATTCCACTTTCAACATCCTACAGAATTCTGGGATTTGCAATTTAGGCAGGGGCTTTTCGAATGCTCAGCCAGAGAGCTCTTGTGCTTCAGGAAACTACAAACCCCAGAATTCCATCGGAGATTGAAAGTGGAATAATAGCACTATAACAGTGTAGTGTGGAAATACCCTTGGAGAAATATCTTTTGACGTTGAATGAAACATTGCATCCTTTTGTAACAACACGAAATTGTAATCAGGTTTCCTCTTTAATCATAGCAGCAGCGTTTTAAAGCGTAATTGCTTCTTATAGGCCATTTCCGCACTACACTCTTATAGCGCGATTATTCCACTTTCACCATCCTATGGAATCCAGGGGTTTGCACTTGAGGGGGAGGCCAGAGGCCAGATGCCCCTCCTGAAACTGCAAACCCCAGGATTCCATAGGCTGTTGAAAGTGGAATAATCAAGAGAACTGGGTAAAGTTATGCCAAGAGTAAAGTAACGTGTAATAAACAAGATAAAATATAACAGTTTGGCAATGAAATTGCTCAAGGAAGAGATATGACAATGAAGAGACAAGTCTACAAAAATAAAAGTAATCTGAGTAAGAGATCTCAGAGAAAAAGCAGAAATAAAAGCAGTTCAAACGAGGGGAAGGAAAAGAATAATACAGAAAGATAACAATACAGGATGGGAGAAAAAAGACAGACGAGGGAATATAATAAAAGTTGAAGCGATGTAAATATCTGGGTAGATATGAATCGATGTACAGATATTCTCTCCCTTGTTTTATTCATATCTTGGAAAATGATGAATATGTTGTTGTTGATTAATCCGAGTGTTTGATGTTTCTTTTTTAATAAAAATAATTTAAAAAAAAAGAAAGTGGAATAATCGCGCTATAAGAGTGTGGTGCGGAAATGGCCATCGTTGGGAGGGGGAATTGCTATAATGGGGAGGGGAGGCTGTGCTTTCCCTTTCCCCTCTGATGGGCTTTTAAATGGTTTTAAATGAGCGGTTTTGCAAACATGATCATGTGTTTTAATATCTGAGCCTCCTGTGTTTTTAGCTGTGCCTGGTTTCAGACGCGTGTTGCAATAAAGAAGCAATACCCGTGTAATGACGTAAACGAAGCTACCCGCCTCGAGCCCTGCGTTCCCGCGGGTTCCTACTGGGGAACGACGTCACCCTCCCTCCAGTCAGAGCTCCGCCCCCTTTAGGCTCCGCCCCTTAACCCCCCACGCGTCTCGTGGTACGTCACTCGTGGGCTCTCCTTGCGGATTGGTCGGCTTGGGCCCCGCCTCGCCGCCGCGCTCGCGCCTGCGCAGTGGCTCGGTCTCCCTGTCTCTGTGAGGAAGCGGTCCGCGATGGAGGAAGGCGGCGGTGGCGGCAGCAGCAGTTGCCAGAGGCGGTCCCAGTCGGGCAGCTCGGGGACTGGCGACGAGAAGACGGCGGGCCCGTGGAGTCGGGACAAGAAGGACCCCAACGCCCCCGCGGCGGACAAGGAGCAGGAGCTGGTGAGGCCCCGGAGGGGGAGGCGGCGGGAGCCGAGCTGAGTCACTACCAGGCCCAGGGCCGGGATGGGGAGGCCGGCGGTCGCCCTGGCAACCGCCGCCCGCTCTCTTCGTGAGGGGGCGCGGAGGGGTCGTCGTCGCCCCCCTCCTTTCCCGTCAACCATACCCTGTGCCGTCCTCGTTCATAACTGTGCGAGTGGGGACCGGTTTCACCGGGGGCTGGCCGCACCACCCACTTACAGCGGTATCATTCCGCTTTAACCGCCATTTCCGGACTAGACTGTTGTAGTGTCATATTCCGATTTCGACATCCGATGGAATCCCGGGGTTACGGTGTGAGTGATGGGAGTCAAGCCTGGTGGAACCAAACTGGTATAGACAAAGTTACTAAGCCCATTTCCGCACTACACTCTTATAGCACGATTATTCCACTTTCAACATCCTGTGGAATCCTGGGGTTACGGTGTGAGTGATGGGAGTCAAGCCTGGTGGAACCAAACTGGTATAGACAAAGTTACTGAGCCCATTTCCGCACTACACTCTTATAGCACGATTATTCCACTTTCAACATCCTGTGGAATCCTGGGGTTACGGTGTGAGTGATGGGAGTCAAGCCTGGTGAAACCAAACGGGTATAGACAAAGTTACTAAGCCCATTTCCGCACCACACTCTTATAGCACGATTATTCCACTTTCAACATCCTGTGGAATCCTGGGGTTACGGTGTGAGTGATGGGAGTCAAGCCTGGTGGAACCAAACTGGTATAGACAAAGTTACTGAGCCCATTTCCGCACTACACTCTTATAGCACGATTATTCCACTTTCAACATCCTGTGGAATCCTGGGGTTACGGTGTGAGTGATGGGAGTCAAGCCTGGTGAAACCAAACGGGTATAGACAAAGTTACTAAGCCCATTTCCGCACTACACTCTTATAGCACGATTATTCCACTTTCAACATCCGATGGAATCCTGGGGTTACGGTGTGAGTGATGGGAGTCAAGCCTGGTGAAACCAAACGGGTATAGACAAAGTTACTAAGCCCATTTCCGCACCACACTCTTATAGCACGATTATTCCACTTTCAACATCCGATGGAATCCTGGGGTTACGGTGTGAGTGATGGGAGTCAAGCCTGGTGAAACCAAACGGGTATAGACAAAGTTACTAAGCCCATTTCCGCACCACACTCTTATAGCACGATTATTCCACTTTCAACATCCGATGGAATCCCGGGGTTACGGTGTGAGTGATGGGAGTCAAGCCTGGTGGAACCAAACTGGTATAGACAAAGTTAACTAAGCCCATTTCCGCACTACACTCTTATAGCACGATTATTCCACTTTCAACGTCCGATGGAATCCCGGGGTTACGGTATGAGTGATGGGAGTCAAGCCTGGTGGAACCAAACTGGTATAGACAAAGTTAACTAAGCCCATTTCCGCACTACACTCTTATAGCACGATTATTCCGCTTTCAACATCCTGTGGAATCCTGGGGTTAGCAGTTTGGGGAGGGGCCCTCCCTAACCTGCAAACCCCAGATTTCCACAGGATGTTGAAAGTGGAGTAATAGCACTGTAACAGTCTAGTGTGGAAATGGCCTCACTTGGATGCTCTGGGATTGTGAGATTTAGCGTTAAGGGGAGGGCATTTAGAATTCTCAGCCAGCACGCTCTGGACTACATGCTCCAGACTGCAGACTCTCATGTTAGATCCTCAAGTCTTTCTACCAGCCCCAGGGGCTATTCTGATGGCCCGTGTGCTCAGATGATGGGGACTGTGCTTGACCATGTGTGGAGAGCCAAGTGTCTCTGAATATGGCAAGGAGAATGCAGGCTTCTACTTGGTCACTGTGTGGATGGAATAAATAAAAAAAAGAGTAGCCATGCGGGAGCAATTTGACCGTGGAATATGCTGCCTTGGAGGCTTTTAAACAGAGACTGGATGGCCATAGAATCGTAGAAATGTAGAGTTGGAAGAGACCCCGGGGGCCATCCAGTCCAACCCCCTGCCATGCAGGAACACCCTCAAAGCACTCCCGACAGATGGCCATCAAGCCTCTGCTTAAAAACCTCCAAGGAAGGAGACTCCACTACACTCCGAGGCAGCAGATTCCACTGCCGGACAGCCCTGACTGTCAGGAAGTTCTTCCTGAGGTCCAGGTGGAATCTCCTTTCCTGCAACTTGAATCCATTGCTCCTTGTCCTGGTCTCTGGAGCAGCAGAAAACAAGCCCTCTCCTTCCTCTACGTGGCATCCCTTCAGATATTTAAACATGGCTCTCATGTCCCCTCTTAACCTCCTCTTCTGCAGACTAAACATACCCAGCTCTCTAAGTCTATCCTCATAGGGCTTCATGGCTTCCAGGCCTCTCACCATTTTGGTCGCCCTCCTCTGGACTTGCTCCAGCATGTCAATATCCTTCTTGAATTGGGGTGCCCAGAACTGGACACAGTATTCAAAATGGGGTCTAACCAAAGCAGAGTAGAGCAGTACCAGTACCTCCCTCGATCTAGACACCATACTCCTATTGATGCATCCGTCTGTGGGGAGTTCTTTGATTGTGTATTTCTGATGGCCCTTTTGGTCTCTTCCAACTCTCTGATTCTAAAAGATTTGACCAAGTAAAATTTGAGGCTGATCCAGCAGGTCTCTTCTGATGTCCATAGTGAGATTATGCTTCACTATAGACACAGAGAGTCTTACGATGAGGAATGCAATCAAGCTGAAACCCAAACATTTTTCCCCTTTAAAAAGAAAAGACATTACTTCTGCAAGGAATATATAACAGACAAAGTGCCTTCGTTTCTCTCCCGCCTTCTGTAAAACAAAGGATGGGTGCCTCTTTGTTCACTGAAATTCTTATATATTTAGGTTTGCAGTAAAAATGGTTACTAATGCTATTGCTAATCATTCATATTAAGTATTTAGCAACATCTTGCTTTAATAAGGATTAGCTCTGCCAATGTGGTGTAGTAGTTTGAGTAAGAGTTTGGAAGACCTGGGTTCAAATCCTGACCCAGTCATGGAAACTCATTGAATGGCCTGGGAAAATTATGTTCCAGCTTTAGAGGCAATGGTGCGCCTCCTTGAGATAAATATTGCCAAGAGAACAGGTTTGCCTTAGGATTGCCCTAAGTTGGAAATGGCTCGAAGGGGTGTGTGTGTGTGCATGCGCGCGACTTCATGCCATTGTACACAACAATAACAAAGCTCTGTGGTCCTGAAAAGTGAGCATGCTCACTACTGATGAGAATATTAGGAGTGGCATCACAGCATACTCCTGGGAGCAGAAACACAATGGGCAGTTAAATATGCTCCATCATGCCCTAAACTTTGATCCGAAAATGAGCAGACTCAGTGAATTAATAGAAATTAAGTAAAGTCCCACCGATTTGTTTAAGATTACCAATTTGATGCTGATCTGTTGATTCTTTACTGTACAAGTAACGTGAAAATTAGCTCTAGCATTACATCTTTTCAAGGAGAGAAGGAGTGAAGGCTGACACTTCATCTACCTTAAATAGAACCCTCCCCAGCTGGAAATCAGCACAGACCACTTTAAAATATGTAGCTGTTCTCTGTGGAAGATGATTCTCCTGTCCCTATTGCTAGAATAGAGACATGCTTGTGAAATGAGAGTCTTGTTTCAACTTAAATTCTTCTCTTGAAATAGCACCTACCTAACCATGAGAAGCTAAGTGTTTAGAATGGTAGTAGATAACTATAAGGGTCAGGTTACTGATCACATTTTTGTGCAAAATGTGGCTGGATTTCCATTCTGGCATTTGGGGTTAAGCTTTGGTGAATGTGGTAGTGAGGGAGTTTGAGGGATTTTGCCCCACCTTTATTTTGTAGTCACTGTCTCAGTTCATTCTCTCCAGCCAGCAATTCCTTTCAGACTGCTGCATAGCTATCCTACCCAATTTAGTAAAAAAATATTCTTATAATACTTTCTAAATGTAATAATAAGTTAATAGGTAAGTGCTGACCTTTGTATGCACTACCCCATATATAATATTTCTTATGGAATTACAGAGAGTGTTTCTTATTAAACAGATATTACATCTAGTTTAATACAAAATCTGCATCTAGTTTTATAGTAACAAGAACTTTCCAATCTTGTCACTGTTTACTAAATGTTGTATAAATAAAGCATCCCTTGTTTAACAAGAAGTGAATAAATAAATCCGATGTACTTAATTAACTTCAGGGTGTTTAACTGGCAGGTGTAAATAACATATGGCAAAAATGTCAGTTGGCAAATGAAATTAAAAAGATAGGGTAACTCTTAAGCTAGATTTCCTCTGTATTCCTCCCTGTCTTGAGTCATTTGTTGGATGTGTCTAAAGTTGCTATGGCTTTTCATATTCTTCACCTCTGTGGGACATTTTGCTGTCCCAAATCTGCTACTTTCCCCTTGGGCTCAGTGAAGAGAGGTGTATGATTTCCTGTATACATTTCAGTTTTTCTGCATTGCTAGCTTTACCTGCATAGATTGTAGAACTTAATTAGAGTGCCATACCATCATTACATTGCTTTCTGTTGCCTTTTCATAATATGTTGATTAGCTATTGACCTAAGATGAGGAATCTTTTGGGTCTGGAGAAGCTGACTCCCCTAGTTCTCTAACTCTGAATGTTCCACTGCTCCTACAGTCCAGAGCAGTGAAGAGATGCAGCTGGAAGAGTGTGGCTTTTGGGGTATTTCATTTTCCTAGTGGTCTGCATTTTCACATTTCTCTTCCCTTCATTTCTTGTAGTCTGAGGAAGACAAGCAGCTACAGGATGAGTTGGAAATGCTTGTGGAGCGCTTGGGGGTAAGTTTCCAGTTCTTGACCAGGAGCCTGTGAAAATCTCACAGCAGAGTATAATGTTTCCGTATGGTTTTTCCAAGGGCAGAAACTACAGAGCAAAGCTGAGTGAGCCTGTGGACCTCCAGATATTGTTGTATTTCAATTACCATTGGACCCTTTGGTCTTTTCCAGCCAATATGGTGGGGGATCATGGTAGCAGTAGTTCTTCAAAGTGTGGAGGGCCACAGGTTCACAGTCCTTTAGTGCTTCTCTATTGTGGTAGGATAGACATAGGTAACTGCATGAGCACGTGGTATATACACTCTGGAATGGCTGGGTGCATATAGAATGTTGCAGTCTCTGCTGGTAACAGATGTATTATCTCCCAGTTCACAGCACAGTCTCATCTGTGCAGAATTCTGGCTTATACTTAACAACACTTACAGCATTACAAATAGACCTGTTGACTGAATAAAGAAATTGTTAACTGTTTGGTAGGTTGACTGTCTTTTGGTCAGTCTCTTGCACTTCAATAAACTTGCGCTTAAATAAACTAGGTAGACACACACACACATTTATTTACTGAAGGATATAAGAACTTAATATTTAATAAATGAAAGATACTACTCCTGGATGGATGGAAAGGCCTTTTGAAGATGTCTTTTTTTAATTTGCTAGAACTATACTATTCTACCAAAACTAGACTAAAAAAATGAACAAGTTTGTATTAAAAAGTCAATCTCACAGGTTAATTAGCATAAACTTCAGCTTTGAATTTGCTGTTAAAACTTTGCAGTCTTAGTTCTTAATTGGTTATGAGTGAGAGTATACTTGGAAAATGAGATTGCACTTTGCATCTCTTTGAAACAAAGCATTTATTTTTATACTCTGGAGTAAATTCTGAAGCAGCACAGAATAAAAATTGTTAAATGAGAAAATAATTAAAGGAAGAAAATGGTAAAAATTGGATCATGTAGCAACAGTGAAAAGATAAAAACATCACATAATGAGAGGCCCAGTGTACTACAATGGTTAGAGCATGGGAGGGAGACATGTGGACACTAGGCCACATGTCGCTTTGCTGGGGTCGTCTGAGGCCCTTGAGGCCCTTGACGCCCCAACCTCCTTTCCTGAAAAGCTTGAAGAAATTCTTTTTTTGTGTGTGTTCAAAATAGCCTGAAAAGCAGTGCTCAGAGGTTATGTGATGCAGAGGAGCCACAGTTAACTGTTTTCCAACCTGCCATGTATTGGTGCTAAATTTGTTCCCTTGAGTACAATTGTTTCTTTCTTTCCTGCAAACCTGCCAGGGACCAGCAGCCAGTGGCTCAGGGACCAGCACCAGTGTTGTCATTTAAATGCTGTATTGGTTGCCCTCCAAGAAGCAGCAAAAAATTGTCCCTAAAATTGAATGGAAGTAGCTTCCAGTCATCTGAAATGTTACTTTTGGTTGCTGCCATAGATACGCATACCCTGCCACATAACCTGGTGATTATCAAGAGGTGTCAAAATGGCACGTGCCCAGCTTTTGGTTCGTGTTGGATTAGCAATGTGGAGACATGGGTTGAGTTAGCTGTAAAGCTCACAGATAGTTTTGGCTGATCGCTATGACTGAACCTAGTCCAGCTCGTCCACTTTAGTGAGGATAAAACTGGGGGCACAGGGTGGGAAGGCATGAGCTACACCAGGGGTAAGCAGCTGTTGGAGGTTTGGGGACCATGTTGCTTTCTTAAAGAAAGGTTTCTTTGGGGACTAGAATGGCCCAGAGTGTAACAAAAGCATGGCAAATTACCCCCTAAGGGTGTTGGGGACAGTTTAGATTTTTTTGCTTTCATTTTTTGGGTAGGGCTGATGCCTGGGGGCACCAGTGACCTCAAAACAGCCTGTGGGGCTGAATGCATTCTATAGATCCCACTTTCTTGAACTGATCTACTCTGTCTTGAAATCCTGTGGGAAATCGAAACATTAGGCAGTTGCCCACCTGGGTCTCCCCGCAAGAAGCTTTCCTTGGTAGATGGACTGAATCTGTAAAATGGCTTCGATATGATGCCATAATAGAGAGGTCAAAAAGGAATAGCCTTCACCTTAAATCAAGAGATAAGCTAGAGCAAGAAGGAACAGTTCTAAATTGGTTTTCTTATAGGCAGTTAACTGGAAGGTTTCAGATGGATTTAAAGACATATGGAATTGAAATAAAGGAAAAGACTGGAGTAATCAAACAACTATTTGAAAATCCTTCTCATTTATTAGCCCAAATTACTCAGGAATTATTGCACCAGGAGAAGTATGAAGAAACAGTTAAAGCAGTAATGATCTCTTGGGCACAGCATATTGGTCACACAATCCAACTGGACTCTTGGGAGCAGAGTTGGGAAACGACAAATAAATTTACGGTTGCCCAGAATCTAAAAGAAAATTATTACAAGATGTTTTATAGATGGTATTTAACACCAGATAAATTACAAAAGATCTACAATACAGGTACTGGGCTTTGTTGGAAATGTCTAAGAGAGGTGGGTATGATATATCATAGGGGGTGGACATGTCCAAAGGTTATGAAATATTGGACTGTGATACATAACAGGATCTGTGAAATATTGAAGCTGCAGTTTCCTATGACTCCTGAAATGTATTTGTTAAATATAATAGATTTAGTAGACAGTATGAATATAAAGAAACATTGGAGATTACTGTTATATATGATAACAACAGCATGTATTGAATGTGCGAAGGTATGGAAAACACAGTAAATACCTACAATAGAACAATGGTGGGGAACCTTTATTGAAAATAAAAACGCCGATATAGTCTCTCAAAGATTGAAAGGGAAATCAGATGAGGAAATTCAGAAAGAATGGCAAATTGTAGGTGACTGCTTGGTGTCGTATGATAGAAGTCTATAATTCATGGTATAATGTGAAAAATTTTATTGTGGTGATTACGGCGAATATCATGAAGCTTTAGTATGGAAAATGAAATGCAATGAACCAACATGTAAAATAGTTGAAAAAAAGATGCAGTACATTGATATAACTATGTTAAGAGATACTAGAAATGAAGTCTTGATCAGTTTGGAAGAACCAAGAAATAATTCATGTGAAATAGCAATAACAAATGTTTGTTTTATGTGGGAAAATTTCAATAAAATGATTAAAAAAAAAAAAAAAAATCCTGTGGGAAATTGGTACTTGATCTCTTCACTCGCTTTCTATAATATGGTTCTAGTTTATCAAAATTAAAAGTATATTCCAGTTGTATTTGCATCTGGAGTTTTATTCACCAGTATGTGTTTACTGCATATATAGAGATGACAAAAATGATAATAAGTAAAATTTCAGATGACAGATCAGTCTTATGTGATGCTCATCAGCAAAACAAATGGATTTCATTGCATCTAGAAAACTCAGAAGAACTATTTCTTAGATCTAAAACTTAGAAAAAAGGAATCTCTCTGCACAAGGATAATTTATGAGTGGAGGGCTAATGCTAAGAATGCCATCTACCTAGTTGCCACCTTCTTCATCTGCAAAGTTGGAGGTGCCAGGAAAGGTGACACTGTTGAGGATATTAGTATTTGAGCAGGTTTGTGAAGGGTGGTGTACAATGATGCTCACAAGAAGTCGTTTTTCCTCTTTGACTGTGTCTGAGCACAGGTTTCTAATGACAAAGCTGCATTACCTAACACTGATACTGTTGAGTAAGAAGTGGCAGCTTTGCTGTGAAGCGGGGTTTGAGAATAGGAGGCTGTGTTGTTGTTGTTTTCCTGAGAGCAGCTGATTTGTTTGCAGGAGCATGATACCTCTCTCTATCGGCCTGCCCTGGAGGAGCTGCGCAGGCAGATCCGCTCTTCTACAACTTCAATGACCTCTGTACCCAAACCCCTGAAGTTTCTGCGACCACATTATGGCAAATTGAAGGAGATCTATGAAAACATGGCCGCAGGAGAGAATAAGGTATGTAGCCTGATTTGGCCAGAGGAAGGGGTAGTTTGCCCTCTTGGTCCAGCTTTCATCTGTCTTGGTTGCACTGGACCAAATGTGGGTTGTAGGTGGTGCAAATCCCACTGGTGAGAGAAAAGGGAATTCTCCTAGTGTGACTTCAAAGTCCTGGACCAGTGGGATGGTTTAGCTGTTTGTTCACCAGGAGCTTGTTTTTCTTTCTTTCTTTGTTTTGTGGAAAGAGATGAACAATCTCTATGAAGAAGTCTTGTACTTTCCTTTTAATCTTAAAAGACTGCTAGTTCTGAATGGATGGGAAAATACGGAGCAACCGGAACAGTTTATAGTTTGTCACTCTCATCCAGATCTGGGGCAGTCACTACTAAAGCTGGCTAAAATGTTCAGTAGGCACGTATGAGGTATGCATCTCTAACTGTTCCCTTTCTGCTCACAGAGATTTGCAGCGGACATAATCTCTGTTCTGGCCATGACAATGAGTGGTGAGCGGGAGTGTCTGAAATACCGACTGGTGGGATCCCAAGAGCCCTTGGCTTCATGGGGGCATGAATATGTCAGGTAAGGAGTGAATGCGGAGGCTAGACCAGCTGTAATTCAGGAGTGCATTTATTTTACATTCTGTTTCTTTTTGTAACTTGCACCATACCTTTCTTTGGGGAGCTCAAGGCAGCATGCATAGAACTCCCAGACTCTCCCATGCAGGCGTGGACCAGATCTGTGCCTGCTTAGCTTCAGTAAAATTCCTTTTGCGTGTTCCATCAGACTATGACTTGGCCACTGTGGGTCAGAATGTTTTCTGTTCCACGTAAGAGATGCTTTTATTAGTCCAGAGGTCTCATGGCTTACATATGTGAAATAGAAACAGTTCCTGCCCACAGGCTTACCTTGCAAAAGGACATGACAGAAAAGGAAGAGATGAGGAGGAAAAGAGGGGAAGCAAGTAACTTTTCAATATGATTGGTGAAATGATCCTTCTTCCCATCTTGTTTCTTTGGGACATAAGGAGTGGCCTTATACTGAATTAGGTCATTGATCCATCTAGCCCAATATAGTCAGCTGACTGTCAGTGGCTCTCCAGGATTTCAAGCTGGATCTGTGGTGATCTCTGGTATTCTCTCCTCTCTAAGTACTAACTGGGCTTGATCCTGATGTGCTTCTGGAATCAGATGAGATTGGATGAGCTCTGTGCAGTGGGAGGTTGTTCAGGGTGATAGACGGTCTTTCTGCCACAGCTTGGTGGAAAGCACATTGGTTGTTCAGGGAGGGCCTCCCATGGAAGTAGCCTTTCAGGAGGCTGGTAGACCTGCTTCCCATATCAGCACCCCTTCTTCTTGACTATAGGAAGATGGCGAGGATAGGATTTAATAATTGCATCAGAAGTTGGTGCCCTTGCCAGTTTTTAAAAACAGTTTGTTACGGCTGAAAAACAGGTATCAGTATGTGTTGTTGTGTATCTTCAAGTTGTTACTGACTTATGTCAGCCCTAAGGTGAACCTGTCATGGGGTGTTCTTGGCAAGTTTTGTTCAGAGTCGGTTTTGCCTTTGCATTTCTCTGAGCCTGAGAGAATGTGATTTACCCAAGATCGCCCAGAGAATTGCCCTGGCTGAGTGGTAATTTGAACCATGGTTTTCAGAATCATAACCCAGTGCTCAAACCAGTATACCATGCTTGTTTTTGCAGGTATATAGCTATAGGTATAAAGGCCATGTCTAGCGAAAGCTCGGAACTTAGGGAAGCACAGCTTACAGTTACTGGTGATAGAAGCCTCGACTCGGTGCATAGCTTTCTGTTCTCCTCCTCCTCAATGTCACAAACACCAGAGTTACTTTTTGACAGTTCCTGTCCTGCTCAGACCATTCTGTGGCTTCCATTACAATCTTTGGCAGTAACCTTTAAATTCCTTGAAAATGTAATACCTGCTAGAAGAAAATCAAGTGCTTATATACATAGTTAATTTGCATTCTCATTGGAGAACTGAAGTGAAAAAACCTACTTGCTGGAAACTAACAGTGTGCAATACAAGGGTTTTGAATGCTGTATAACACAAGATATGTCCTCCCTCTTTTCTTGAAAGAGTTGTGGCTATCACTGACATGTGAATATTTGGAGGCTGAAGGAGTAATGCTTTTGTTAAATCTGCCTGCTCTTAGTCTAGCAGTTGCAGTGACTTTGTAGAGATCTATATGCTCTTGTACATCTCCTGGTAACATATCAACTTAACTACCACAATGTGTTTTTTTGTGGAATTATCTTTATTAGTTATTTATTTGCTTTTGAATACTTATAGAGCACTTAAATCTAGGGATTTCAAGGTGGTATAAAATAATTAAAAACTCACAAAACGTAGAATATGGTATTTACATTGTCTGTGAAACAGAGGTTAGCTTGGATTACATAGGGAGGACTTGCAAAAATAGGCATGTTTTCATCCTTTGTATAAAATGACAAATTGTTGAAACAATGTTGAATTTCTAGGTATTTCCTGGAGTGCAGTTTGGAAGGTCAGTTGGCTCAGAATGCTAGGGCCAGATTAATGTCTGGTATTAGCTGCATGAAGTACATAATGCCTCTTCTGCATGCACTGTACTGGCTACTGGTTTGGTTTCAAGGTCTAATATTCCTCTTTAAAGCTTTCTGTGTTCTGGACTCTGGTTTTTTGAGGGAGCCGTTTTGTCAATGTTTTCTTTCTAGCTGTTCAGAAAATGCAGAAATGAAAACTTCTTGATAGTTCCACTCTCTTTCAGATTGGTGACCACTACTGAATAGTCTCTTTTCATGATGGCTCCCAAGCTTTGGGATCAGTTACTGAATTCAGTGCTACAGATCCCGGAGACTGGCCCATTTAAGCGAGCAGTCAAGCCCAATCTCCTCAACCAAGTGTTTTGTAATTGAGAAATTGTTTTCATGCCCTGTTTTCCACATGTTTATGTTTTTAGCCTGTGCTGCTGTTTTATCATTACCATTATGCTGTCACTGGTTATTTTATTTTGTTATATTTTAGCTCAAGTATAATCCAGCTATTAAGTTATAATTCTGCCCAGTAAAATAATAAATAAGTAAAACCTTGTTTGATAGCCATTTGCCATGGATATGTTAGCTGTGGATTTCCTTCATCCCCAGCAGGTTGGGTTAGATGGCTCTCAGGACCCCTTCTATCTCTACTGTTCTGTGATTCTATGAAGTATTCCACCTTTTGCTATGCAGCTTTCTTTCTCTGTCTCCACAGACACCTAGCAGGCGAGGTAGCCAAGGAGTGGCAGGAAATTGATGAGGCTGACAAGACCCAGAAGGACACGCTGCTGACCCTTGTGAAGGAGATTGTGCCGTATAACATGGCCCACAATGCTGAGCATGAAGCTTGTGACTTGCTCATGGAGATTGAACAGATGGATATGCTGGAGGAATATATTGATGACAATGCCTATGCAAAAGTCTGCCTCTACCTGACTAGGTGAGTCAATTGTGATGCGATTGATTCTGTATATGTGTATGCAGATGGAAGATCTTAATTGTTTTTGAGGGCAGGGCAGAGGCTGGGGCTGAAAATAAGGGTATTCAGAGCCTTTTGTTTCTTCAGACTGATTTCAGAAGTGCAGACTACAGCGAAATGGTGCTTGGATTAGTTTCGTTTGGGGAAGTAGATAACCGTTTGGTGTACTTATTTAGAAAAAAAAACACCCTATGAGTTTAAGAGTATTTCCTGACAGAGGGTTCCTTACACCAATAATTGGAGGGCATTATGTGGTTATTCTGATTTTTTTTTGTAATCTTAGAAAGCTTAAGGAAATAAATTTTCCCACGGTAAGAAAAAAACAAACAAACAAACAGAAAAAGCAGTAAAAGACCAAGGAAAATAATAAGTGGAGGATGTTGCCTGGAATTCCCTTAGAATTATAGGCAGGATGATGCTGTAATAAAAGCCATGTGTGGAACTGCCTTAAGAGAAACAACTTGTGTACTTTGAGTGTGAGAAAGTCACAAACATTGAATTGTGGCTGGGAGATCATACAGAAAGTCTTGGTGGTGTGGAGATAGGAACAGCCATGGCAGAACTAAATGAAAAAGAGGCTTTCCATTCACTTATTAACCAAAACACTCTGTTCTCAGGCTGTTCTGTCCTTCTTCCAAATTCCCATACAGCTTGCTAACAGTTAGACCTTGCAGTTGGGTCTTTTTTTGTCTGCATTTGGACTCTTATCATAAATCACTGCAAAAATAACCCCGTGTTCCCAGCACATTGCTTACCGGCCTGTCTCAGCATCCCCACATAACCCAGTAAAGCCAGTAAAACATTGAAGCGCATATACAGTCAGTCCCATTAAAACATCAAAACAAAGCAGCTACCTAAGCAACCAGGTTTGTGTAAGTAATTAGCATGAAACTTGTGAATCAAACAAAAGGCAGCTGCTTTAATGTCCTCCAGTGTATGGCTGGCCACCCTGCCCTAACAATTTGAGTCCAGTCAGTTAGCAGGCATGAGTCAATCTGGATGACTGCAGATGTTTCCATAGGAAAAACTCACATTTTAAATTCAAAGGACGTCCTCAACACTTCCCTCTCTTTGGGAAACATAGAATGTAATTTAGTTTTCTGCAGTGTACCCCCCACAACAATGCACAGTAAACACACAAACACCAAAACTAGATCTACAACCTATACATGTGGTAAAGAGAGCAAAGCTGAACTTACGGAACTGCAGTCTCCATCTTGTTTTTTCCAGATGCTCAGATATTTCTTAGATGATGTTCCTTGGGAAGGGTGATTTAAAGCAGAAAAATGGTTGTCTTGAAGGAGAGGCATTTAATTGCACCTCATTTCACCCCTGTCTCCCCAGCTGCTATTCCAGGCCTGTATGTGAAGTGGAAGCCTGCCTGGGGAGCTGAGGTTGGGGGAAGTTCCAGGGGAAAGGTTAAAGCAGATTTTCCCCATTCACTGCTTCATGCTTGTAAACTGTGGGCCCCAAACAATGTTTTTTTCAGTGAAGAAATGCCCTCTGGAGTTTTGGAACTGTTAGGCTGGCTGGCGATGCTCCAAGTCCAGCTGAGTGGTGCCTACAAAGGGAGTGGGTCCCAGCAAATGGTTTTCACCAGGTAGTGAATGGCAGGAATGGAGTGCTGAGTCATATTTGTGGAATCCCATTGAAGCTTAACAGTGAAGTAGGTCATCAGTCGTTAAAGCGCCTTGTTGTCGTTGTCTGAAAGGAGCTTTTGCTCTCAGTCTGATCAAACCTTTAGATTTGTTTTTACTTTCTGTTGATAAGCAGCTTTGAAGATTTTCTGTCTGCTTCTGTCAAGGGAAGGTGGCAGACATTTGCTCCAGAGTCCAGAGAGGGATACTTGAATGTATGATTGTATTGCTGGGATGAGTCAAGTTCCCAGTATTTCTCATCATTTGGCTATGCTGGCTGGGGCTGTTGGGAGCTGCAGTCCAGTGACATCTGGAGTTCTTCACTTTGCCCACCCCTGTAGTGTTTTCCTCCTTTCCTGTCACATGCTAAGTGAACCGAACTATATGCCCTCAGCTTTGGTACCAGTCAACCTTCATTTCATTCTATTTCTTCCTCTCTCCCTGAAGCTGTGTTAGCTATGTCCCTGAGCCTGAGAACTCAGCCCTCCTCCGCTGTGCTCTAAGCATCTTCCGCAAGTTCAACCGCTACCCAGAAGCTCTGCGCCTGGCTCTCATGCTGAATGACATGGAATTGGCTGAGAACATCTTCATCTCCTGCAAAGACGTGTATGTGGCACTTCTGTTTAGGGTTGGGTACTGTCTGTGAAGTCCTGAACACTGAGAGTTGTGAATGGGGGCCAGATGATTGGAGAGGAGAACTGATCAGTGGTAGAAAGTACTCAAAGGTTGGCCAGATGTAGCTGAGAGTATGTTGTTTGGTACAGTTCATTCACTTCCCTTGACATGGAGGAGAATGATCTCAAGAACTGCTTACTGACCTTAGCTGTACTGAGTACTCCACACTTCATCTTTGTTTGTGCCTGGTTTACACCTTAAGATGTGGGAGCAGAGACAGGAGAAGTTGTTCGGTAACAGAGAGAGAATACACAAAGAAAGAAACTAAGAGAGCATGAGGCTGGTGAGACCCAAGTTCAACTCTTGCTGAGCCATGAAGCTTGCTGAGTGATCTTGGGCCAATCAGTACCTGTCTGCTTGATCTGTCTTTCAGGGCTGTTGTGAGAATAATATTATGTGTATGGAATTGTATGTATTGCCTTGAGTTCCTTGGAAGAAGAATGGAATAGAATTCTTTAAAACAAAAACAGAGGGATTGAGAATAAGTCAGAGGAAGACAGAAAACAGATAAAAGTTTACCAGTAAGCCACTGGTTAGTTCCTAATTGATACTGAAGTAGCAGCTGGTTACTGGGACCCAAACAAAGAATTTCAGGTTTGGTAGTCCCATATCTAATCTCAAAGACACTTCTTTCATGTTTGAAGATTAGCTTTTCCTTACTGGGAGAGATTGCCTTGCTCTGAATACATAAAGTACATTTGTGGACCACAGGACTGAGAATTTTAATTAAAATCTGAGATCAGCCCACCTTGAGATAAGGAATTAGAAACAAGGATGTTGAAAGGTGAAATTCTTTCATTGTGATTCTGAACTTAAAACAAATTAGAAGCTATGCATTTTTCTAGTTGAGCATAGCTGCATCATTTTTTCTACTTCTCCATTCCAGTTGCAGAGTTTGTGAGCCGAGCAGTACAAAATTTTAGGTTTTCCCCAGAAACACAGAAATCTGTCTCTGGCTTGTCAAAACACTCATCTGTCTGTTTGTTTCAAATATTCTCCCATCTTTTTAAAAACCAGCAGTTTCTAACAACCAGAGCAATAGGTATGCAAAAAAATGTTAAAAAAAAACAATACATAAGAATTAAAATTAAATAAAACTTCAGGGTCAGATGATGAATCACACATCTTATGGGAGATTAAAATCTTGCTCAAAATATTATTTTGCAACTTTTTGGGGGGGGGTCAAGCTAAGATGGGGTGTGGAAACTTCTACAGAACATAGTCCAGTATCTGTAGCCGATAGTCTTCCAGAGTTAAATGTCTGCCCTGGTCCATGCTCAGAAATAGTCTTAAATGCTTTTGACTTCCAAAGGGCTTGCTCTGTTACTGTTACACACCTCTGTTACTGATGTGTAGGCTTTCTGGTGATAAGAAGGTGCCCAGGTCTGACAGACTGAAAAAAACCAAAACAAAGCTAAAAAAACCTGTAGCTAAAGATAAATAGTAAATTGTATAAGAAAAATGTTTAAACAAATACCATACATGATTAGTGAGCTTTTGATGAGGACTGGATTATCTACGTGGCTTGGAGATGACTCTTATCCATCATTTGAAAGTTACATCCAAGTAATATTCTCCAGATAGGAACCACAGGGGCGTTTACCAACCACCAGGGGTTCATTTTTGAACAATTTTGGAGAATATAGCTTATTGGGAGTTCACTACATGCTTATTACCAATGCTCTCACAGGCTGAGCAGCATCTTTATATATAGTTTTGTCATTTTGTGTGTATAATCTATGCATAATGCAGATGTATTTGTATTCATTCATTAATTTTATTAATATTAGTTCATTTGTCTCATCATACGTGTTTGTATTTGTTTAAAATTTTGTTCTTGTATAATTTACTATTTATCTTTAGCTACAGGTTTTTCTGGTTTGTTTTTCCCTTGGGCCAGTTTGCTGTTTAGTGGTTGCACTGAGACTCAAAAAATCTTCCAAATAGGAAGATAGGAGGTGCCTGTAATGCTTGTTATCTAAGTCTGTGGGATGTTGTATGTCTTCTTTCTGGTGCTGGGCTGAATCCAATGTTAGTCTTGCTTAGAGTGGACCCAGTGGAATCAGTGGGATTTTGTTATGTCTGACGTATCTCATTCATGTAAATGGACCTTTGTGAGATGGTAGTAACTTTGAATTTAGTCCACTGATGCATCTGTGTTTTGTTTCTGATTTTTGTTTGGTTTTTACAGAGTTGTTCAGAAGCAAATGGCCTTCATGCTGGGTCGCCATGGTGTCTTTCTAGAGCTGAGTGAGGATGTTGAGGAATATGAGGATCTCACAGAAATCATGTCCAATGTCCAGCTCAATAGCAACTTTCTGGCTCTGGCCAGGGAGGTGAATTCCCTTTATTTTGATATTGAGCTTTTTCAGTTTCCTTCTTACACTATTCAACAGACTCCATTGTCTGATCTTTCATAAACTTTCAACATTTTTTTAAAAAAAATATCTTGGCCAGTGTCAGTGTTTCTGATGTGTTCAACATTGTATCCCCCTTCCCAGTCCTTTTACAGATCTTGTGTGTGTTTTTAGTAGATATTACTATTATGTCTGGTGGGGAGTGGGGAAAGACCAAATCTAGAAGTAGCCTGCAAAGAGTTTGCTTGTGCAACAAAACAGCTGGTTTGGCATACTGACAACCTGGGGTTCTCTGATGTGTTTTTAGGGGGTGGGAGGGGTGATCTGGAGCACTTGTCCTAAAGGGATTACAGTTCCCCCATGGCATCTGTTCATTCATCACTGGAAATGAGCTGGGTTAGAAGTCAATAGAGTGTGGTCTTTCAGTTGTTGGTGGGCTGCAGCTCACAAAATTTCTTAACTCTGGCATTGCTGGCTAGATCTGGTGGCACCATCTGAAGGCTTGCACTTTATATAGCTAGCTAGGTATGCTTTTGCTCTCTCTACTAAAATGAGTGCACAGTATGCTAGGGAATCTTTGGTATACAGTCTTCTATAGCTCAGAGAAGAGTAATAAACTCTTTTTCTTTCAGCTGGACATCATGGAGCCCAAGGTGCCAGATGATATTTACAAAACCCATCTAGAAAACAACCGTAAGTGCTCCAGGCAGTAGAGTTTGGTGTGTGCGTGTGTGTGCGTGTGCTGGTTTTGGGTTTCGAGGGCAACTGTTAGCATTCCTGTCTCTATTCTGAGCTGTGCTCAGATTTAAATTTTAGTGTAGATGGATGCTGATTCCAGGTAACCTGTCTTGGTGGTTCTTCATATAAAATGATCTCAGTTCAATGAGTTGTGTTTCTGTAGGCATGTGTGGGTTCAGGAGATTTTCTTGCCCCAATACATCACTCATTCCACATTGGAAACTACTTTTGGTTCTCCTTTCACCTCTCTGGTCTACATCATGTTTTGGAAGCTGTTTTTGCTGTAGTATGAGAGAAATGTTTAAATAAGCAGTTATATTGCTGCAGAATTTATCTCTGATAGTTGGAAACCAGGGTGTTTAATCTTTAAAACAATGAATTGTATGCAGTGCAGCATGATGCAAATAATTAAATCATAAGACAAGCAGATTGATCAGTCATAGTGATTCTAATGCAGTTCTAAATGAGAAATACTGGAGTATGTAATGTGTGCTAGGCAAGATTAAATCAGTAAGATATCGTTGGTACTACAGAAGGCTTTGTAAAATATAGATGTGTCTAATGCTCTTTGGGGGAGTGAGTTTGGTAAATCTCCCTTGGAGGAAGTTCTGTAGTTCTAGCAGGTGCCACCAATGGGAAGATTCACATTCTTAGTTGAAGAATGAATTAGGAATGTTATGAACAAATATATTTAAAAAATACATGACTACAAATGGTGTGGTTGACCTTTACTCGTTTCATGACTTTTGATCATGCTGATATTTTGCTTATATTTTATAATGACCATTATTTCAGGTTAAAAAAAGGAATTTAACTACAGACAGTGAGAACACTTGCAGCAACATCTTACCCACATTGTAAGGTCACAGGTAGTGCTGACAGGCTGAAAACTGGAGAGGGCTCCTGTCCCTTTAATTACTGTATAGAAGATGAAATTTCAATAGGAGTTATTTGTCATATAACCAGGTGACAAGCAATAGCTTCTGAAATTCCTTTCCCTGTACAGTCATTAAAGGCACAAGAGCTGTCTCCAGTTTTCACTCCAGCAACCCAAGCCACAGAGGTAAGGTGGAGACACTTTATATGAAAGAAGGCCTTCCTAACATTATTCCAGATCTTGCCTGTGGAAGGCTTTAAAAGTTAGAATGAATACTCTGAATTTAGCCTTGGAAACAGATTTTAAACAGAATATACCAAATTGAACTGCTGTGAATTGAGCTTTGCACTTGGTCTAGATAAAAGTAGAGTTGGTGTGTTCTGAATTGTTCACAAGGACCCAGTGCATTGTGATAGTGAACTTGAGAAGTGTGTAATTATGCCTGAGTTCCTGTGTGCCACAACTGGGAGTCTCTTGCTGTTCTTGGTGGTGGTAGGGTTGAGCATTCAAAAGGATTCTATTTGCATGGCAAAATAGCTCTTTAGACTCTAAACCCATCAGCAGAACAGATGAGTATTCCAAGAATACCAAATCTAGCCATGCCCAGTTTGCACCAGATTGACCTCACATTTTGTATATTATCAGCTGCTATGCCCTTGCTGTGCAATTTGTTTCCACTTTCTTAAGCAAACTAGCAGGCATTGAGATAGAAGACTGTGTGGTCTTGATGGCTGCAGACTCTGGGAGACTGTGCCTTCCTGCAGTTAATGGCATTTCTTTCTAAGCTGGTCTTGAGAACTCCACCTTAGATGAAGGGTGAAACATGGGATACTTTGCAAATATAAGGCATGTTCTGATATCCTTAGTCTGAGTCATGAGTGTCTGGCCCCTTTGCAGCAGCAATGACTGGCTCACCCTTCCTTTTGTGCTTTTCAGGGTTTGGTGGCAGTGGCTCTCAGGTGGATTCTGCTCGCATGAACTTGGCCTCGTCCTTTGTGAACGGTTTTGTGAATGCTGCCTTTGGGCAGGACAAGCTGCTGACAGATGATGGCAACAAGTGGCTGTACAAGAACAAGGACCATGGTGAGAGGTGGAGCAGGCCACAGCTGGTCTGTTTGGGTGGTGGAGGTGGTTGGGATGATTGTGGAGGAAACAGTGCTTAATATTTTTCCACGGGACTGTGACTCTTCCCCTTGTCTCCAGCTTCTTCTTTGTCAAAACTTGGCTGAATGCCACTCTTTGATAGGGAAGCAGAGGTGGTGGTATTTTGGTAAGGCACATTTTTCTGAGGGCACTCTAGGCCAGGGAATGCATTGCTGAGGTAAAATTTGAATTAGGTTTCTATTTCGGGAGTAACTGGAAATATGGCAGACTCTGTTCTGCCATTCAGTCCATTAACGATACATTATTTTGCTATGTAAAAGAGATAGTGGAATCAGACAGTGCAGAATTAATTGTATTCCTATTAACAGCTGCCTGAAATGTGTATTTCTAATAATTAGGTGGGGGGGGGTCTTTCTTTCCTGTGAAGATATTCAGGATATGGCTTACATGCTAAAACTTACTAACTTAAATGGAGCCCAAGGCGGTGGGCAGCTGTTTCATAGAAAAGTGTGTGTGTTCATAAACTGTTGGGAGTGGTGAAGTTCATGTAAAACAACTTATTTGGAAATATTGGATATTTTTCTTTTCTTTAACTAGAAGCTCATTCTCTTTGGTGCACTTGATATGGTGCATTGCTAGACTGTGAGTGGGAGTGGAAGGTGTTGAGTGTGACCTTTTACACTTGCCATCCCATAGTGCTACATTATGCAAGGAGAGCCAGTGCCACTCACTCCATTAAATTGTTGTTACCCACCAAGCTTGATGTGATGAGGACCATCCTTTATTTGATTTTTTAAAAAAACTTCACTGAAATACAGACTTGACTGGGAAAAGTAATTATTACAGCAGAAGACCCAGAAAGTAGTAGGTGGGCTCACACTCTTCTTTGTAATAGTTGGTTGCTCTAGCAAGGACTTGTTATCTGATCCCTTTCTTTCTGCAAGGATTTCTTTGGATTATACTCTCCAATTGCCCTGATTTGGCAGGGCCAGCCCCCAGTTAATCCTCTATAGTCCTATTTTCTCAGCTGGCTGTAAAATGCTCCAGTATCTCTCTCGTGCTTCCACTTTTCCCTTTGTCCTTGATTTACTTCAGTTGCTGCAAACTTGAATGCAAAATACAAAAGTACTCTGCTCTTGATTAACTCAGCTAGAGGGAGAGAAGGGGGGGGGTCTAACTCTTGCCCTTCTGAAACTCAGTATATAAATTCCAGGTCTTCTCTGCTTAAAATAGTAGTTTTGTATGTCTTTGCCTTATTAATTAGTTTTGCCTCTCGTTGCTTAGACACACTCTTTTGATCACATCTGGTATGACTTGGCCCCATGCATTCTGTTCTTCACCTGTGAAGAGTTTGAGGGCATATTTGGGATATTTTCTTGTTAGTACTAGTGTCCCGAACACGGCACCCATAGGTGCAGAGGCACCCTCAAATACTTCCCCTGGTTCTTGTGAAGTCTCAGTTTTTCTCCTCCTACTCGTTGTCCTCTTTTTTCAGTAGGTAATGAAGTACTTGTCTTTCCTCCTTTAGTGGATCTTATTTCTCAGTAATCAAACATAGGATAGCTTGCCTAATGCCTTTTTCTTTCCTCTCATGCTAGTAATTCAGAGGAAATGCAAAGTTCCTAACGTGTCTGAACATATGTGTCCTGCTTGTTTTTATTCAGCGTAAATCTCAAGCCTCAAAGTGTCATTCATGTGTGCTGTTTTTTGTTGTCAGCTTTCCAAGGTACAGTGAAGACATTACTTACACATAGCCCTCATGTTGTTGTTGTGTGCCCTCAAACATTTATGACTTATGGCAACCCTAAGGTGAAACTATTATGGGATTTTCTGGGACTGAGAGTGTGTGACACACCCAAAGTCACCTAGTGGTTTTCCGTGGCCAAGGAAGGAATTGAACTCAGGTCTCCAGGATTGCAGTCCAAAGCTCAAACCACTACACCATGCTGGCTCTATCAGTTTTAGGCTAGGAGAAGCTAAGAGTATTGTTTAAATAATAAAAAGTATGTGTGTATTTCTGTGTCTATGTATGTGTATGCATATATATGTATATTTATTTATTTATGAAATCAAGGGTGCACTTATCTGTATCTCCCTCTGTCTCCTCTGCCCAGATTTTTTAAATGGCATGGGCAACTATGGCAGAACCCCACACCATTTTCTGACTTGCCATGCCACTTGTAGCAGCCATTTTGTGACTCAGTATGTCTCATATGGCAGCCATTTTGTAAAGGTGCTCCTGGGATTTCCTCAAAATTCCAAAATGTGTCCATGGTCTCCAAAAGACGAGAGACATTTGTTTCTCAAATAACTCAGGCCAGGGGATCCCAAGCTCTTTTTTAACTCTCCCTGCTTTTGGTCTCTGTGCAGTCCTTGCGTTAGGAATAAGACAGTGCTGCAGCAAAAACCATGCCATATTTTTCTTTTCAGTAGCCATTAGTCCACTTGGATTGCCTTCTATCATCAAAGCTTCTAAGTTTGAAACCCACACTGTTTGAGAATGAAACTTGGTTGGCTTCGCAAAGCTGGAACTTTGAGTTTATCTGTACTTCTCCTAATAGACATCTTACTACTCACCCAGCAATCTGGCTGAGGCCAGTCTATTCTGTAAACCTTTTAGGTCTTCACATCATTTTTGCCTGACGCGAAACAAAGTGCCTTTTCTTGGTCAGGGCCATAATAATTGAGCTACTGGCAAAGTTTGCCTTCGGTACCTGTCCGTCTTATCTGTTCTGAAGCTATTTGGTCCTTTTATTTCTCATGACAGCTGCTTGAACTTGGAAAAGTTAATGAGAATTTATGTATTTCCAATGGATTTTGGTAAGCTGAAGATTTTGTCAGTGCTCTGAAATGCATCCAAATTTTGCATATTGCAGACATCCACCCACTCTATACCATATTCAACTAGGTTATGGCTTGGTACAGCAGTCTGTCTGGAAACAGCCTCTGAAAATGGAGTGTGTGTTTAAGAAGTTGTAGGCTGGGTATGTTTCTTGGTTTATGTGCTAAACTAATCCTGTGGCCAGCTGGATGCTGAGACCCTCAGAAACCAAGAAGGAGAAGCAACATAGTAAGAGTCTAACCTCCTGTTGGATTTTGAAAACACATTTGCTTTTGGGGAGCTTCTGAAGCTCTGTAAATAGGTGCTTTCTCAATGCCTGTCAGCAGTCAGGGAAGCTCTTATAAATTGGAAGTGTTTTATTGTTGCCTTTTTAACAGGAGGGCAAGTGCCTTTGAACTGCTATATAGATCAGAATGGGAAATGAGTGCCCCATGGCTTACATATGGTCACTCCAGGGCTATTTATGAGGGACCCCCAGTTCCCATAAAGTTACTGCTACTAAGTTTCAGTGACAAATTGCCTTACCATACTGCCAAAGCAAATCAAATGCTTGCTTTATGTGGGAGTTGCTGTCACATTTCACTGGTCCACTATGGGAACAAATTGCCCCTGGGTGTGCCAAAGTTGCTCACTATAGAAATGCCATGTGATTCATTATAAATCAAATTTATCCAGCCAACATGAGATGCATGATACATGAACCCTCAGTTTTTTCCACTGGTAGAAGTCATTGCATCAAAAACCTCCAACCAAATGTAAATTGTTCTTATGAAGCCAGTGGTAATTCAACTTTTATTTGTATAGCATGGTCAGACCAGATGAACTTGTGTTATAAATATTTGTAGCAATAGCATGGCTGAAGCGTGTTATCCTCCAGTATTTTCTTTAAAGACACTGAAAAAGAAAATGATATGGTAACCTTGGAATATTATAGCTTTGATGAAACTGATGTCCTAGAGGAGGGGGCATTATTAGAGCATTTCTGTAGGATTTTTGCCAGTGTTTTGGTTCTATAGATATTTCTCCTTGTGTTCCTAGTTTTGCATTCTCTTGTTTTTTAAACAAATGATTTTTTTTAAAAAGGGTAAATGACTTAAAATGGTAGACAGAGGAGTTTTCTTCAGGTTCTTAATATCCCAGACTTGATTAACATTGCCCCATATATAAGCCAACTAGTAATAAAAAAAGGGTACGGGGTGGTGAACATAACAGTTTAGTTTTAACTGGCCATAATCTGGTATCTTGGCCCCATTTTAAGAAACCTTTACATCTGTTCTGCAGGGATGCTGAGTGCTGCAGCCTCGCTGGGAATGATTCTGTTATGGGATGTGGATGGAGGGCTTACGCAGATTGACAAGTATCTGTATTCCTCAGAAGACTACATCAAGGTGGGTGAATCTCTTCCTGCCCAGAACTGGGGTGAATTCCTTTTGAACTACAGCTTCCAGAATTCCCTAGCCAGCATAGCTGGTAGCTGGAAGTTATAGTTCAGAAAAATAACTTCCCAGCTGTTTTCCTGACTTGTGCATTGCCTCACAGAGCTTTCTGGCTACTGCCAAAGAATAAAGCAGGCACTTCTTAGGGAGATAAGATGCTGACTTATACTGACCTGTACTTAGACCATTGGTTCTTTTGATGTGGTACTGTTACACTGATTTGTAGCATCTTTCCCCGTCCTTCGACAAGAATTGTTCCACCTCCATTCTAGAGGTGGCAGGGGTAAACATGGGAACTTTCATATATAAAGTGTGACCTCTGTTACTAAGGAGAGCTGCAGATAGGCCATGCTGTCTGATCATCCCTGAAGCATCCTAATTATAAAGTTCATCCTTATATTATTAGGGTTGTATATCTTTCCCACTCTGAACTGGGGTTGGATTCCATGGCACTTTGGTTGCAATTAATTAGGTTAGGTGAGTGATGTGATTGCTTCTCATGCTAGCTTTACCTTTTTTTTTTTTTTAGTTCCTTAGCCTGAAGTTCAGATATTTGGAATAAGGTTGTCTGCCTCCCCCTCCCCTTCCTCTTCTTTCCTCCTGCCAGATGGGTTCTTGATGTAGATTGCTGTTCACTTTTCGCAGGAATGCTTCAGTTTAGGACTCTTACTGTGCAAAGTATTGGTTATCCTATCTTCTGTTTTACGGGATGATGACTCTTCCCATGGCAAAGATGCTTTGGGGGCTAACTATTTGGAATGCAAGTGCAACTTGATGGCGGGTTGCTAGACAACAATAGTAGTACCTTAAGAGTGAAACCCAGCACAGTGGTGTGTGTGGGAAGGGCTTGTGAATGATAGGAATTATATGTAGGGCAGGGAGTCCATTTGTAAAGGGAGCCTTCAGTGAGATCTTAGCCAGAGAGAGTTGGCTGGGTTGTATTTAAGCAGCTGAGAAAAAGACACAAAACTGGTGTCTAAGGCTGGGAGTTATTGACATAGAGTGACTGTCAGAAGTTTGGAATGGTTAATGTAACAACACTGCATTTTACATGAACTTTGACAAGATACTTAATTTCTAATGTTACGACAATAAAGGATACAGTTTGTTTTATAACTACCAAGACAACCTGCATTATCTAAAGTCACTGGACCAAAAAAAGGATATGCTACCTTAGATAAACTAATTAGTTCTGAGGGGAATACTTAAGACTCTATCCTTTTTCCACAAAGGCTGTGTTTAAAGATGGAGTTAGTGCTAAGTATTAGGGAGTCGTATTATGTTGGACCTGCAAAACCAGTGTAGTGAAAAACAAGAGCCTGTCACACCTTTGCATTTTTTTTTTATCCTATAGTCAGGGGCTCTCCTAGCTTGTGGCATTGTGAACTCTGGAGTGAGAAATGAGTGTGACCCTGCCCTTGCTCTGCTCTCAGACTATGTCCTGCACAACAGCAACACCATGAGGATTGGTGCCATTTTTGGGTAAGGGCCTGCCCAGGCTTTCCTTTCCTTTCCCTTCTGTGTGAAATGTCCCATGAACCACTTAGATGACATGGTACTCTCTTGCAGGCTGGGGCTGGCATATGCTGGGTCCAATCGAGAAGATGTCCTCACTTTGCTGCTTCCTGTGATGGGTGATTCGAAATCTAGCATGGAGGTGAGGGGGCAATATCACGGTCATCTTGAGCATAAGTTGCCTGTATGGCTATGGGGGCATCTTGGATGGAATGTTGGAACAGAATTGGAGCTTCTTGGATTCAAGCTTAGAGTTCTTCAGTGCAGTAAAAGGCTTAGAAATGTAAACTTTCCAGAATTTTTGGAGCCATAGGGTGTAAAACAACAAAATTCCTTTTGGAGGAAAAGCTTAATATGTTTAGATAAATAAATAAAATGCAATATTAGCCTCTTTGTAAATTGAAAGTCACTTTCTTAGTTTAGGAACATAAAATTCTTTATGCAAACCTTAGCTTGGCATAAAAATACACTGTTTGATAGGGAACCAGTATAAGATACTGCTGTAAGTGCTGGAGTAGGACTCTTGGAGACCAGGGTTCAAATATCTGCTTGGCCATGACAACATATGAGTGGCCTTGAGCAAGTCACTCCCTCTCAGCCTCAGAGGCAGGCAGTAGCAAACCCCCTCGAACAAAACATGCCAAGAAAACCCTGTGATAGGTTCTCCTTAAAGTTGTCAGAAGTCAGAAATGACTTGAACGCACACAACAACAAGAACAGCAACCACAACAGCAATAGCTTACTCAGAAAAGGTATTATTAATTAATTTTTTTTAAAAAAATTTTTTTTGACACAGTTGGACTTAACAAGGTCCAGACAAGATCTGAGGAGCAGGCAAAATTAAAAAAATAAAGAACAAACTATCAACATTAGTCACACAAATAAAATTATTTTGTCTCCTGTGCCAAGCAGACTTAAAGCACTGATACTCATAAAGTGCACTGACAACAAGGAGACCAAGATCAGGAATGGCAGTTATGTGAGATACGGTCTACAGTCTTACATGAAAGTGTATCTGCTACATAGTTTTAAGAAATAATGTGTGGAGAGTAAATAGATTAATACCTTGTCTTAAAATATGTTATTCATCATTAAAAGAAAATATTGCAGAATTTATTTTCCCCATTTTCAAGAAAAAAGGCTTCAGAGGGGGGAAAAACCCATTTTTTCATGTCTCCTTTTTCCTCATGCTATCACATCTCTAAAAAGGATGAGACTAGTTGGTGTTTCGCTGGCTTTGATGTTTACATTGCAAGTTTGAGGCTTGTGGCAGCCGTTCATAAATCAAAGCCAGAAAGATGAATCTGACATGAAGTCTTTCAGTAAAGAATTACCATGAGGTTACTTATAAATATAAGTTGATGAGATAAAGAGAAATGAATTGTTTGAAGGGAGAAATGACTTAAAAATTGTTAATATTTTATGTTTTTTATAATAGAGGGGAAGAGAGGTAGATTAAAGGCAGACATTAGTTTATTAATATAGAGAAACTTATTTGGTAATAGCTACTAATGTAGGTGCTAAGTAAATACTGTTAGTACTGGGTATATCATTGGTTGGAGAGTTTTATATCTTTATGATTTAGATTAGTGCTGTTAGGTTATGGTTTTAGTATGGATTTTTTTCTCTTTTCTTTGTTTGTTTTTATGTTGTCTTACTTTGTGTTTTGTGTTGTTTTATAATAATAATAATAATGTAAAAAAGAGAGAGAGAGAGAGAAAAGCAAGGAATTGCCATGCTTACCATTCAGTGGTGTGAAAGTTAATGAAGCAAGGCATCTTCATATGATCTTTTTGGAGGGACTCACTACTCAGTTACATGGACTAAACATTATATAAATCTGAGTAAATGATGGCCAGAGATATAAAGGGGTCCCTTGGAAAAAGAGTCAGTTGCCAGGGAGCGATGTCCTTTGGTGCCTCACAACTGAGCATGAACGGCAGACAGCAGGTGCCCTGGCCCTTCAGAGGCATCCTTGCCTTGCTAGTATCTGAGTGATTTCTGTGTGCTCTCCTGCAAGATGTTTCTACCTGCAGAGGTAATGTTGTGACTTGAACTTCCTCCCCAGGTGGCTGGTGTGACAGCCCTGGCCTGTGGAATGATTGCAGTGGGCTCTTGCAATGGAGACGTCACCTCCACCATCCTGCAAACCATCATGGAGAAGTCTGAGACAGAGCTGAAGGACACGTATGCCAGGTGGCTACCTCTTGGCCTGGGCTTGAACCACCTAGGTAAGCACACTGCTTAGAGTTTGTCTGTGGTTGTGAAATGTGTGGTGGAAAAGAGTCCAGAGTGGAGCCTGGTAAGATTACTTTTTGGACTACAACTGTGGGCGTTGTAGTCCCATGAAGTAACTTTTTCAAAGTTTTATCTATAGTGAGAGATTTCTGCATGCAAAGCAGATGAATATCAACTCTATTTTTCCTTTTGGGTACCATTTCTCCCTCTGCCCCTGAGTCTGGAAATGGGAGTGCAGGAGCATTATAGCTCCCTTTATTGGCATTTCAGAGCAAAGAGACAGCTGTCTTGATACCTCAGGGCTTCTCCTGGGTTAGGGAGGTGTCCCTGCATTGTTGTGTCTAGGCACGTTGCCACTCTTGAGCTATTAACATCAGGAAAGACATTTTGTGAAACAGGCACTCTTCTTTTATCACAGTGTTTTCCAAGGCAGGGAAAGTGTTGTTAGAGCTGCCCCTACTGGCCATTTAAGGGCAGACATGGTTTTCTGTGGTAAACACATCCCTTACTGCAGCGGGGTGAGGAACTTTAATTAGGAGTTTCTTAGGTAGTTTAAACTAAATCTCCCAGTAATTTTAAATCTACTACTTTCCAGCCTACATTTTGTTAATAGTTGGTTTCTTTCTTTCTGTTTGTCTCTGTGTCTGTCTGTCTTTCCTGAAACACTTCCAAGTGGTCTCTCCCTACCCCAGGATCCAAAGCCATGAGCAATTTTGCCTTTCTGCTTTTAGCTTCCCTGTTACTGCCTGCTGTGTCCCCTCCCTCAGGCAGCATTCCAGATGGGAAAACTGCTGGGAGATAAATCCCTCCCCACCTGTGAGCAGCTGTGTGGATCACTATAGATCACCCAAAAAAATTGCAACAATGTTTTTTTAATTTTTTTTTTAAAGAAGAAAATTGAATTGCAGACAAAGACATTTCCACACATCACTGAGTTGACACTAGAGGAAAGGGGAAGATACTGTGACTGGCTGTTTTTCATAGTCATTTGTAACAGTTTCAGATGAGACTTGTAGGATTCTCAAGCACTGGGCTTGGTGGGCAGTGTTTTAGTGCTTCTCTTAATGGGATACCCACATTGGGCTGAAGTGTACCTGGAGAGTCGTGCTTAGATACCCAAAGATGTGTCTGTATGTGTTGCAGCAAAAACAACAGAAACTGTTGAGGGCCCTGAAAAGATGAATAGATTTATTGTATACATTTCATGGAACAGAGTCCTCTGTATCAGTGTGAACATATAATGCCTGTTAGAAGGTGAAACAAGGCATTCTTCGTTTTTGTCAGAGCTTGGAAATGTTATTTTTGGGCTACGACTCCCAGAATTCTACTGTCCATTCTGGTTGAGGGGATTCTGGGAGCTGTAATCCACAAAAACGTGTAACTTTCCCATGCTCTGATTTTGCTCAGATCTACTGGGCAAGAACCAAGTATAGACCTTTTCCTGTTCTGACTCTTCAGGCCCCAGATTAGGAACCTGTTCTTCTTAAGCCATTCTTGTGACAGAACACCCTTATTTCTTACAGGGAAAGGTGAGGCCATTGAGGCAATTCTGGCAGCCTTGCAAGTGGTATCAGAGCCTTTCCGCAGCTTTGCCAACACACTTGTGGACATCTGTGCTTATGCAGGTCAGTTTGGACTGAGTTTTGTTTGCATTGCCTGAGGCCATAATAGAGGCCACCTCTCATTTTTACACTGTCTCCTACCTTCTTCCTCCAGGGTCCGGCAATGTGCTGAAGGTACAACAGCTTCTCCACATCTGCAGTGAACATTTTGATTCCAAAGAAAAGGAGGAGGAGAAAGAGAAGAAGGAGAAAAAAGACAAAGAGAAGAAAGAGAACTCTGCCGACATGGGGGCCCACCAGGTAAGATTTGGGCTCCAGGCACGTGCATGCTCTCGCTCGCTCGCTCGCTCGCTCGCTCTCTCTCTCTCTCTCTCTCTCTCTCTCACACACACACACACACACACACACACACACACACTCACTCACTCACTTGTGGCAAGGGAGAGCAGAGAACGTCCCAGGTTCAGCCCCTGGTATCTCCAGCTGAAAACCCCAGGAGAGGGGCTGCTGCTCAGAGTAGATAAGACTGAGTTAGGTGGTCTGATCTGCTAATTTCTTGTGTTCCTAAAAGAGACTGATGGGGTTGAGAGCTGGATCAGACCAGGATCATTTGGCTTGTTATTGCCTTATGTCTCCCATTCTATACTTTCATGTAAAAATTAACCAAAATCCTCTAACAAGAAAAAACAAAACTCCTTCACTCGTGTGAAGAAAGCATGCAAGGCATGGATTAACTCTAGGGTAGATTACTTGTGGGCCCCGAGATGTTGAAGTCCTGCTGTCTTCATCCCTCATTATTGGCCAGGCTGACTGGGGCTGATGGGAACTGAAGTTCAGCAACAACTGAGGGGCCATGGGTTCTTGGATTAACTCTTTGCCCTATCTGGTAAAGGAAGAAGCTTCGCATGCTGGACTTTGCTCAGTTCTTGGCCTGATCTTGCCCTCAGTCTGTTATTTGGTGAGACTGGAGGAAGGATTCCTTTTTTCTACATTTCTTGCTCATTGGATTAGGAGTAGATTCCCAGGGTGTTGATCCTTTTCTGGGAAGGAGGAAGATTGTTTCAGTTAAGACTCAGTTCCCTTCAGCAGAGTTCACAAGTGGAAGTGTGGAATCTTTTAGGTCTCTCTGAGACTAGTTTTAGCCAAGTAAGGCGAACGAGCAGTACGCAAATTACTTAATTACAAAACTTTACTGGTTACACTGAAACATGCATACATACACTGCCTAGGCCCTGGCTTCCTAGAGGGGGAGAGTTTCAAGTGAAGGGATCACCTCAGCAATCACCATCATGAAGGAGGAAGAAGAGAGAGGGAGGAGTCTTTTATGTGGTTGCGCATTCACACCTGGATAGTTCTATAGTCTATTGTGTAGATAGTTTATATACATAAACATATCAATATATTTCTCTTCTAATCCTACTGTGTTTTTGAGGTTACTCGTTGGGATTCTAGGCTGAAAGCTAAAAGAGAAACATTTTATCATATAGAACACTATTCCACAGTGAAATAACTGGTGATAGTTGCTCAGATTTTACTGGTAAATGTTGCATCTCTTCTTAATGACTAAGATTCTTAGGATGTTGCATCACTGCCAATAAACGCCTGTGTTTGCACAATGCAGTTACACAATAAACAAAGAAATGGAACTGGAGTGGCAGAGAGCCGAGTGTTGGCTAGAGTGGTATTCCGTTAGGAAGTCTCCTTTCCCGTACCCCCCAAAAAGTGGGCATGCTTTGTTGAACAGCCTGGGGTGCCACCTTTGGCATTGGGGGGAATCTATATGTATTTTGTCCCAAGGAGTCCTGTGTTCTTGATCTGTCTTTCTTCTACTGCAGGGAGTAGCAGTCTTGGGGATTGCACTCATTGCCATGGGAGAGGAGATTGGGGCTGAAATGGCTTTACGTACCTTCGGTCATTTGGTGAGTATCATGGTGCAGGCATCATGGTGTTTTGTGGGGAAAGCTTTTGGCAGCCTGGATTGTGCATTAAGAATAAACTGTCTTCTGTCATATGGAATGGTATACTGTGAATATGCTTGGTAGACCCACACTTGCTAGAATGGGTAAATTTCTTAGTGGTAAGGAATCCAGGTAATAACTTTTCCATCCTCAAAAATGAATTCAGTTTGCAAATAGCTTCAGAAGAAAGACAGGAAGAAGCCTTCTGGGATTATCACCTCATCCAGGATCAAATTCTTAATTGCCCCTACAACACAATAATGAGTCAGTTCCTAAGCCTGAGGAAAACATAGCCAGTAAGTCATACCAAGGCAAAGGGTTTTTTTAGGGCACATATGCCTGTCTCCTCAATTACTGTCTGCAGTAGTTCTTTGTCCTGTGAGGAGAGGAGAAATGAGAAGGGGTTCAGGCCTGTTCTAAGCTGCCCAGAGCAGGTCACATCCCTAGAGGCTGCCAGTGGCCTTGGTGTGAAGTGCCTCAAGTGGACTCTGTAACCTTGGTAATATAGCTGCTTGTATCAAGTGGCGTGGAGCTTTAGTAGAGCTCCAAACTGGAAGGTTTGTATGCGAGGGAGAGCACAGGGCTGCAAAAGCAGAGCAAAGGTTTCCCCTTTTCTACCCCATTATTGCATTCATGTTTATATGGTTTGAATGGTTACTTGGCCTTCATTCACACTACAGCTCACACCTCATTCAATGTCACACTGCCAGCAAGTGTGGGGTAGTTTTAACCAAGAAAATACTGATGTTCCTGCTGCTCATTGCCCACCCTTGCCAGTCAGCCAATCCCTGTGCAAGGTGTGAGCTGTGAAATACATAAAATTCATGACAATTTAGGAGCTGATTAGATCTGTGGTTGCAATTTGAAACTACTAAGCTTTGAAGATAAAAGCAGCTGTACCAACTGAGAATTCAGCCTTTCATTTCTCACTTGATAAGTTGAATGAATGCTACGAGGTCATAATGTGGCCTGCAAGTTGATTCCAAGATGTCTGAATTCTAGTCTCTAGTTCTCTAGCCTTCCCCAACTTGATGCCCTCCAAATATATTATGCTGTCCCATGTGTATTTTATTTTGCAACCCCCCCTTGCTTTTGGACATCTATTATGCATTCTGAACACTAAAAATGGTGTTCTGTGGTCACAGGCTATGCTAGGTAGGGGCTTATGGGAGTTTTAATCCAACATTTTAGAGGACAGCAAGAGGGAAAGTCTGCTTTAGTAGTGGTTGGATATTCTCTGAGGATTCTTTGACTGCTGATGTTACTTGGACAGCTGCTTTGTTTCTTTTTTATTCTACAAAAAGCCACTGATCTTTTTATGTGTACATTTTGGGTAATCTATCCAAAAAAATAAGGCAAGTTCTCATCTTCTTTAATGAGATTCATGCAAACAGACATTTAAGGTCCTTTAAGCATGAAGTCTTCACAATACTAGTGCAGGTAACACAGGTTCCTTGAATAAAGCTGCAGCTGGATGAGTAGCAGTTCTTCTCTGTTATTCCAAAAATATTTTTGCTTCTGACTGGTGGGGAATGTGTGTGTGCAGCCCCCTACTGCAACTAATTTAAAAATACAAACAAAAATTTGGGATCTACTCTTTGCAGCCAGCAGTAGTTTTAGAGCAAATTAAAGCTACCCACAGAGATTGTCAAATCACCTGTACAGAGAAAAGATGGGGTTCCTGCCACCTGTTCATAATACAAACTCAGAGTAACATAGAATATGTTTATCCCTTGAAGTTTTGTGGAGGCCATACTATTGGAGTAGTCTGGCAGGTACGCAGTCATCTGCAGAGGCAGTCTCAGTGGACCGCTTAGGATTCTCACATCCCTCTCCTCCTGTAGTTGCGGTATGGAGAACCAACTCTTCGTCGAGCAGTGCCCTTAGCTCTGGCTCTCATCTCGGTCTCCAACCCCCGCCTCAACATCCTCGACACCCTCAGCAAATTTTCCCATGATGCTGACCCAGAGGTGTCCTACAATTCCATCTTTGCTATGGGCATGGTTGGCAGTGGTAAGCATCCATCTGGGATCTTGGGCAGGGGAGAGGTCATGGGGCTGTGGGTGAATAGGCAATCCTTATGGTTCAACTTAACTGATGCTCAGAAACTCATAACACACAGTTTTAGTATTTAGAATGTAGAACCAATTGTGTCCTCTAAACCAAGGATGTTAAAATACAAGACACAGGTCAGAATAGAGGACTAAATGGTATAGCAGACACAGAAGAAGAGCAGGGATTCTCAAATCACTGTATCTCACATCAAGTAGCCCCATGAAGAGTGGAAAAGAGGCTGTTCGTGGAGAGCAGAACTGAACTGGAAGCTGAGCAAGGTTTATTCCTAGATCTTTCTCCTTTGAGATTTCTGGAGTAGTATTCCAACCCCAAGAGTCTTATGGCATTTATTTTATTTTATTTACATATCATCTTTGTCCCAGCAAAGAACCCAAGGCAACTCACATTCAGTTAAAATTAAAGTACACTAAAAAAAAAAAAAAACCTGTTTAATAACAAAAGTAAAAAAAATTACAGGTTTTGCCCACTTATCTGACAGGTTAGGGACCAGAGTGCTGTCAGAAAGCAGAACTAGTTAAAAAGTGGAATCCATGTACTGGTGGAGCATGAAGCACTTAGGGAAGCTCACTTTGAACTGATCACACACATACTGCTTGCAAAGTCTCAGCCAGCTTAGCGCCTTTTTCTCAGCTCGCTTTGCAAACAGCATGCATGTGCGAGCAGTCCCAAGTGAGCCTCCATTGGCAGGAAGAACTGATGAAAGAGTAGCACCCCTGTCAAATTAATGGAACTTGTCCTTAATTTGGAAGCATCCAAAGGGCAAGTCATCAGATAACAAGGCATCAAAAGGTAGGGGTTTCCTGTAAATACCTAAATTAAAACACTGAATAACAACAGGTTAAAAACACATTAGAACATAGTAAACAGTAAAAAGATAAAAATAAAGTAAAAGTAGCGTTAAAAAGATAAAAGCATACTACACCCCATTCAAAAGACTTTTCTGTCATAGTAACTTAAAAGGCAAAGGCCTTTGTATTGAAAGCTGCCTTAACACCTACTGAGACCATTGGCTCATTGAACTCAGCCGTGATTCAGGGTTTTAGACAGGAGTCTTTCTTAGCCCTCCCAAGAGGAGTTGGAGATTGAATCTGGCACCTTTGGGATGGAAGATGTTTGCAGTAGAAGCAAGCTCAAAGTGCGTGCCCTGTAATGCTCATTTGCATCATCACCTGGATGGTTGCTCTGTTCCTTTTTAATATGACTTAAAATGATGCAGCAACAGAACTGAAGCTTTTGGATTTTCCTGCATTTGAGTTGAAAGGCAGCATCCCACCAGGGATCCTTATGTGTATTTTGTGGCGCCTGTCCCAACTTTCCTGGAATAGCAACTCCTTCCTCAACAGAAACTGATGTGGCACCTTGGCTTTTTTTGCTTAGCTGGCCTCCTGATCCCATCTTTCCTTATTCTGCAGGCACCAATAATGCCCGTCTGGCAGCAATGCTGAGGCAGCTGGCGCAGTACCATGCCAAGGACCCTAATAACCTCTTCATGGTGCGGTTGGCTCAGGTAATAATTCAGCCTAGTTTCTCTGAAGCATTTAGAAATGTCTGTGTGTATGTAAAGAGACAGCAGATTTGTTTGACACATAGATGCACAAACCTCCATTTCACTTTCTGTTTTTTCTTTAAAAAAAAAAATCCTCTCCTAAGTCTAAAACCACTCAATGGGCTCAGAATCCATTATGAAATTGCCTGGAGTATGTGGAGGAGGGGGGCTAAAAATACTTTTTGAGAGAGTACTTAGAGACCCTCTAAAATGGCCTAGAGTGGCTGCATGTTGCTCACAAGCCATACTTTCCCCCCTAGTTCTTAACAGATGGAGGACTGTGGTGTTGGCCACCAGTATGGGCAGTTTTAAGAGAGATTGAGTAAATGCATGGAGGATAAGGCTACTAGATGCAATGGCTCTATCTGTCCCTCCAGAATTAGTGTCATTATGTCTTGGAACCACTAGTTGCTGAGGAAGAGTGGCAGCACAGGGCATGAGTGCCTGTCTTGCTTGTGGGCTTTCCACAGACTTTGTGTTGGCTACTGTGGGAAGCAGGATGCTGGCCGTTGATCTGATCCAGACACAGAGCTCTGCTTATGTTCTTATGAGTCTAACAGGATGGATGTGTGCAGAATGCAGCTACAGGTGCTTTGGCATGCACTTTTGATTTAGTTATAGAAGGGATTAAGTTAACGGCGCCATTGGAAGGAAGAGATACGTTTCCATGGAGGGCTGGCCAGTGGAATACAAATAGAGAAGTGGCAATGCTGTTTAAGCAAAAGACTGAGTTCAGTAGAATTGAAGAAGTGAAGCACGGGTCATTCAGCTGATGGCACTTTTGCAAAATGTTATTGGATTTCCATTCTGGCAAACAGGGTGTGGCTTGGCTGTTATGCTAATGATTAAGCTCAAATGGCTAATCAGTCAAAAGGCCAAAGTATCCCCAAGTGAAAGTCCTCTTTCTCAGGAGGCAAGGGCACAAAGATAACAGCAGGGGAGTTACATAGAAACTGTAATTTTTGAAGCAAGGAGTTACTGGTGAATACAGAAGTGGGGGTAGGAAGTCAGCAAAAGCATTGGAGAAGGGGCATTGCTTTGTCTCAGAAATTAGAGGTCAACATGCTTTTTACCTGCTTGTTTATTGACTAACTGGGGAAACATTACCTCATCATCAACCTCTTTTATTTCCATGTTTCTTTTCTGTAAATTCGGCTGAAGGTAGCAATAAGAATGACAACACATGGTCAAGATAATTGTCATAATAAAAATCTCATAATAGCAATCATAATATAGAAGAAATACATAAACCATACTGTCAATAAAGAATTGTGTAAACCACTGTGAACCATAACAGTATTTAATAAATTGTAATGGGTAATCTGTCAAGGGCAAACATGTCTCAGCTGCCTTTGTTAGTGTTGTTATATATCAGCAATGCGGTCCTCCTCTTTTTCTGTTGCCTTCTACCATCTTGCCATTCTCTATGTTGTCTTTCTCAAAACAATTTGAGACTTAAGAATTCGTTAGAAAGCAAGTAAGCAACAGTGATGTAGTAGATTAATTGGACTTGGATTTTCAAAAATGGTCTGTTGTCAACAGGGTTTGAAGACAAGCCTAAAGTTGAGGCAGGCTCCTTGATGATGCTGAAAACTGAAGCTTTTAAATATGAAAGCAAACAGTGGGGAACTGGCCGGCTAGGAGTGTGGCTGTACATTTTGAGCAGGATTACTGGGTGTTTTAGATAAAGACATGAATCTGAATCTCTGTGGATCAGATTCAAGGCCCTCAGATGTGTTGGACTACAATTCCTAGATGGGTGGTTCCAACATATCTGGAAGGAACCCTGTTGGGAAGGCTGCTGTTAATGTTCTACATCTCTGTAGTAGTACGCTAGGGAGAAGCGTACACTGGGTGCATCAAATTACTGCCTTTCTTGTGTGTTTTTAATGGGAAGACAGTGATAGATTTTATAAACAAAAAGATCGGCACCTCAGGAGCCATTATCACTACACATGTACAGTGTCGGGTTCTGTATTATCTTTTAATGACTCAGCAAGGAAATCTGAGTCATTGTTACTTCTGTGAAAATGTTAGCCCTTGCCTCTGGTGATTGGAGGGGAAAAAGGCAAAGGCAGCAATCTGGGAAAGTGACTGAATATAATAGGTAATATTATAAATTGCAGATACTTGTACTGTGCAGTCAAGCACACAAGAAAGCAATTCTACATCCGGGCTGTCTGTGATTTGTTTAAATTATGCAACGAGAACATATTTACAGGATTTCTTCTCTGCATAATTCTACAAATTGGTTTACTGGCCATGGGGAAGAGAAAGGAGCTCTGCAGAAGCCCCCAGACGCCTTCTTCAGCCATGTCTTTCCAGCTTCTGTGAGACATGCCTACCTATAAGATTCATGTGGAACTGAGCCATATACAGAGATCTAGCTATGGTGGAACTAGGAAGGCAGATAGAGGAAGGAACATCAGCATGAAAGTAGATCAGATTCCTGAAAGAAAACATCTGAGGATGGAGGAAGAGGATGATAATGTAGACATCAGAAGAGGTAGAAAAGCTATTTTAAATTTTTCTTCTTTATTGACTGCCTTATGACACAAGTTCTGGGGATATACAGCATGTCGAAAAATTTAAAACAATGAGTAAAGATTGCACATACTACAGCCAAGATAAACCCTGCAGCAAAGAGGACACTTCCATGTATAAAGCCAACAGCAAGACAGAAAAGTACTGAGTTGTGGGACCAAGTTTGAAAGGGGACCAGCGGGCTGAGGTGGACCTGCCAGGGTCTACAAGTACCAACAGCAAAAATCTCATTTCAGTGTCACCTTGATCTGCGCATGAACTTTCCTGGGCTTGGGTGACTGACAGAACATTACACTAAGCGAAAGCAACCTTTTGGTTTTATCCAGCCTGGCAATTGACAGTATTGTCTTCCCTTCTATTCCTTTTCTGTAATGTTGGTTGGGAGTAAATTAGTATCAGCTGTGGTAGTAAATTTGGAAGTGTAGCCCTTGTTTCTGCCAAATGGGGTTGTGTACAACCTCTTGCCTGGTTCTCCTTGCAGACAACATCTTGGCCTTTTCCTCAGCTTTGGAGGCAGAGATGAACAGTCTGACCTTGGCTGTAGGCTCCTGCTTCATCAATCTGTTATCCTTTTTGCTTTGCAGGGTCTCACGCATCTTGGGAAAGGGACGCTCACCCTCTGTCCTTACCACAGTGATCGGCAGCTCATGAGTCAAGTGGCTGTGGCTGGCCTGTTGACTGTACTCGTGTCCTTCCTGGACGTGCGTAACAGTAAGTATTGTTTCCTGTTGAGTGTTGTAATCAACAGGCCATTGTAGTGGCACGCTGTATGATTTGCTTCTTCTCAGTGGTTGAAGCTGCTTCCATTTTTTGTGCATAAGACTGGAAGCGGGAGCTGTCACAAAATTTCACAGGGCCATACACAAGAGATTGCATTCACCTTGATTTGCATTCACGATTATCATGGCCTGTTGAGGATGCTATCTTAGGGGTGCCCACCATAAGTTGGATGAGAGTGCTGAGTACAGAAGTTCTCAGCATATAGTTCTCCTTCTTCTCCTTTCATCTTGAGCAAACATAGCAACTTGTGGCCCTCCCAGTTGTAGTTAGATTACAGCTCCCATCATCCCTCACCATTGGTTGTGCTGGCTAGGGCTTTAGGGAGTTGCAGTCCAACTTGAAGGCACACAACAACAAACATCATAGGAAATACATACTGCTTGGGCCAGTTAATGACACCGGCACATTTAAAAACCCACTTGGCAAAATGCAGGAAATACGGCTTTTAGACAAAGTGCATTTCTTCTTCTGTGACTCTTAACTGAGGAAGGATTTTTGGCTGATAACAAGCAATGTGTGTTTTGTGTTCCATTTATTTATTTGAAGTGAATAGAGGCCATTGATGGTCAAAGTAAGAAATATTTCTAGTTTTATTAGTAAATATGTAAAAATGACAGTTCAGTCAAGGGGTGGATTAGATTATTTATGTATTGTTTCTTTATTGCCTGCCTTTCTCCTGGTACAAATTTTTTTTGTTGATCTTGTTGCTGTGCACCTTCAAGTCATTTCCAACTTACAGTGATCCTAAGGCAAACATATCACAGGGTTTTCTTGGCAATATATGTTCAGAGGTGGTTTTCCTTCCCCTGAGACTGAAAGTGTGACTTGCCCAAGATCTCCCGGTGGGTTTGCATGGCTGAGAAGGGATTTGGACCCTAGTTTCCAAAGTCATCGTCCAATGTTCAAACCACTACAGCCTCCTGGCTATCTCTTGAAAAACAAGCAAATAAAAACAAAACCCACCCTAGCTTACCTGTCCCAGGCCTCTCAATTCCACATTATGGGGATGAACAGACTTCCTCAACTAGAAATTTGGTAGTTAGACAAGAGTCCTGACTCTTACTCCAGACTCTAGGCTGGTTGCTAGTAAGGGTTCAGCATCCTCCTGGAAGGCTATCTCAAGTGCTATGCCAAAGGACTTTGGTAAGAGTGTTGTTTATCATATCTGCAAGTGACACAAAACTAATAGGAACAGCTAGCACTATGGAAGATAGGACCAAGATTAAATGGAATTCAGGCAGACTGAAACACTAGCTGAAAATAACAAGATGAGATTCAATAGAGACTGTGTTATTCTCCCTTTTTTCCTAGTAATCCTGGGGAAGTCCCACTATGTGCTTTACGGCCTTGTGGCTGCCATGCAGCCGCGCATGCTAGTGACCTTTGATGAGGAGCTGCGTCCCCTGCCGGTGTCTGTGAGAGTGGGTCAGGTAAGTAGGCTCGGTATAGCAGCTTGGAGTAATGGGAAGCCAAACAAGGGAGGGACCCAGCTTTATTGGGGGATCTTACCAGTGCTGGGCTTTTCAGAGGTTCATGGCCTGTTATGCGTGGCTCTGATTGAGAACAAGGGCATAAGACCGTTCTACTTCTTCTTCCCTTGGAGGCTCAGGCCAAGATGGACATCTTCTGTGGCTTGGGCAGCCTCCACCATTTCTTGGCTTCTGAAAAATAGCTCCCAGGCCTGGAACAATTCCATGGCTGGGGCCCACAAAAGAATCCCAAATAAACAAGGGACAGGTGGCTATCTGTAGGCCCATTTCTTTCAGGGCAGGAAAACAGCCCTTTAGATATGCTTTCAGGGCCACATGGAGGCCAAGGATCCCCATTGTGCCATGACCACTGTGTATTTAAACAGGCAGTTGAATCAATGGGTGAGATAAGATTAAGTGGTGGCTGTGTTGGTGGCATAGATTTAAAAAAAAAATTACATTTTTAGTTTACTTGGCTGACCTGGTGATAAGGAAGCCTTGACCTTGAAGTGTGTGCATGGGAGGGGAGAAAACTGTTTCTGTGTTTAACTTCTTGCGTTTGTCTCAGGCTGTGGATGTGGTGGGCCAGGCCGGCAAGCCAAAGACTATCACCGGCTTCCAGACTCACACAACACCAGTGCTGCTGGCCCATGGTGAGCGAGCGGAGCTGGCCACAGAAGAGCACATACCTGTCACACCTATTTTAGAAGGGTTTGTTATCCTGCGCAAAAATCCCAACTATGATGTTTGAATCGCCAATGGTCTGGGGTAAGGGTGGGGGCTAGGGGTGGGAGTGTGTGGAACGTGGCACTGTGAAGAGGGATCACCTTCTTCCGTATTTTTTTTTGTTACAAAGAGAGTTTGTCCTAGAAAAATAAATTGACTTCCAAGTAAGCTTGGCTTCTTGTGTTGTTGTATGGACAGAAGGGCCTCAGAGCAGAATAGAGATAACCAGAAGCCCTTGACAGGTTATAAGTGGGAAGGGTTGATTGTAAAGTGGTGGAGTTTTAGGCCTATGTGTCGGGTTGGCTGTAGTCTTAGAGATACAACTGTCACATGGACAAGGTTATTAAGAGGGTGAATGGCTGAATGTAGTACCTCATTTTCACGATACTTGGGGTTTCTTTATAACATTAAGACAACTGGGAAATACTGGGGTGCTTGAGAGAGAAGCAGGAAAGTGTTGCTGGAGGATATGGAACAGAGACCTCTAGATCATTGCAAAGCTGGGCAGGTCACCAAAGATTTCACCCCATGAAGATTGCCAAGTTTCAGCTTGATTGAATGTAAACTAGCAAGTTTCTAACTTGATGCTATGCAGGGATCTCTGAAAATATAATGTTCTAAGAGAAATCATTCTTCTCTGGCTTCTCCATCCAACATGATTACACAGAATACCAGGTTGCCCAGCAAAAAAGCTGAGTAACTCCAGTGGGGGATACAGTTGCAGAATAAATTTATACTTGGGAAATGGATATTAAGTGTAGGGGCGTGTGTGTGGTGATCATAGATAGACCATTGGAACTGCATTCCCCACCATGGGAAGGTGTTTGGGACTGAGGCACTAAAAGAAACAAGAATCTTAGTGGGAGCTAGGAAACTGTTGTAACTTGGTTTATGTTTGGTTGAAATTCAGAAGCAACCTGCTCTGTTTTGTCAAAAAAGTGCTTGAAGTTATTTTATAATGTTTCCCTTGAAAAATTATGAGGGCTGTTCCTAGAAGGTAGTCATTAGACTCAGCAGTATGCATTGGCATGCACATCAGAACAGGTGGTCTTGTGGATGAGAAGGTTCATATATTGTCCCTGGGTATTTCCTGGATATGCATTTGGCCCTCTCAACCTGTCTGAGTGTGGTGTCCATGAGCTATAGCAGTTCATTATGGAAAATTGGATCTTAGCACACATTAAGTGTGTGTGTATATGTATATATGTGTGTGCGTATTATGTGTGTGCGTGTCTGTGTATATATGAAATAAAAAATCAGCCCATTCTGCCATGCTGCAATACATCATCTAAGCATTCCTGACAGGTGGCCACCCAGCCTCTGCTTAAAAACCTCCAAAGAAGGAGAGTCTAGCACACTTTAAGGCAGTGTTGAACTGCTCGTACCATCAGGAAGTTCTTCCTAATATTTAGATAGAATTTCTTTTCCTGAAGTTTGAGGCCATTGCTCCATTTCCTAGTCTCCGGAGCAGCAGAAAACAGTCGTGCTCCATCCTTTATATGACATCCCTTCAAAGCTTCAGCCCAAGAGGATGTTCCCTTATCTAGGCATGAGCTCTGTGGAACTTTCTTCTGAGTAGACATTGCAGGATTGTGCGCCCAGAGTCTGGGTTCTGTTTAACAGATTTTAAGGAGTGGAAGTACACCCAAAATGACTGAGACAGGACAATCTTGCCATCAACTCTATTCCCTGCATTTGCCCAGCATCAAATACCTGGAACTTTAAGCTGTCCTGAGGAAACAGCTGATGTTGAACAGAGCCAGAGAGGCTGCCTAACATAAAGAAAACATGAACAACATATTGGCAGCCAGAGTTCCTACTAAAAAAGGGCCTGAAACACCTCTCGGGAGAATTGAATACTTTCAGAACTCAAGTAGACATTTGTTGATGTAACTACCACTGAAATGAACCATGCATGTAGGAAATGTCAAGAAAGGAGACCAGGCAGAGTTGAGAGCAGTCTTGCAAAAAGGGAGGGAAAGTTACTGTGTAGGAAGGGTGGTTTTCTTATCTGGCCCAAGGCCAGGCTTTGCAGGGGTTGTGTGGGAGCAGAGCTAGTAAGGAGGTACAAGGCCATGCTTAACTGATTTTATTGCTGAGTCAGTGTCATGCAAAAGAGCAAGGCTCCCTCCTCGTGGGATGGTGGTGAACCAGCACTGTTGCACAGGAAAGGAACAGTTTCAGTCCATTCACATACAGTACTCATGCTCATTCTGTGAGATTGTGGTAGTGTGATATGACTATCATGGGGGATTTTGTATCATGTGTGTCGGTATAAGCCATCATGTTGTCCCCTGACTAATCAACTGTGTGCTTTTTGAAAAAACTCGACAGTTGGATTCATCATCTGCTAGATCTGCTCACAGCCAGACTGAAGATGCAGACTCACAGTGTGATTCAGTAACAACATTTCCCTCTGTGCCTCTCATTTAATAAAATCCTCCAAAATATGGAAGAATCTTTAGTCTGCTCAATGTGGTTTTTCAAGGTTATGGTAACCTCCAGACATTCTAGGCTATAACTCCCAAATAACCATCATAGTGGATCAGACTAAAGACCTAAGTAATTCAGGATTCTGTTCAAACAATGGCCAATCCGTTGCCTGAGGGAAGTCCATAAGAGAAGCGAGTGCAACTACACTTTTTTCATCTTCCATCCTCTAATAACTTACATACAGAGGCTTCCTGTCTCTGATTCTGGAGGCGATATAGAGCTACCATTAAAAGTAATTGGGGATGGCTCTATCCCTCATAAATTTATCTAATTCTATTTTAATTTTTGCCCCTCTTGCTATATCTCATGAAGAAACATAACCTAACCATCCTGAATCCAGGGGGCTCTGAAAATAAGCATGGGTCCCTATGGAAAAAAAAAATCAGGCAGACTCCCTAGCTGTTCGTTTGTGACCATGGGCTGAGCAAACGCCTCTGGACTGTGGTGGTGGCTCTCCCTCCCTCCCTGGCTTCCTGTGGGCTGGGAAAGAGCATGGAGATCTGCTACCTGGGGAGGGCTCCTAGTGGGTATGTTGCCATATTCTTGGGACAGCTGGGCAGAGGGAAGCAAGGCAGCTGTTTGATATTGCAGAGAGAAAGGGAACAGGTGAGGAGTTTTGACATCTGGAGCAACCTGGAGCCTGAGCCAGGAGGTCTTTCCACTTTTGGTCCCACAGCCAGGTCACTTCTGGTGACTAGGAGAAACTTCTGTGGAGTCCAGCTTCCTTTCCTGGCCCAACTAGTGGCCGTTTGCAACACCTGACAGACACAGAATTTTGAAATGTGCTCTCAACTTGAATCATACCCAAAACAGTTCTGCAACCAGGGCAGCTATTGTAAGATGCTCCTACGGTTGACACTCATCAGCTTCCTTGCTGCCTTGTTCTGAAGTAGCTCTTGCGTTAAGAGTTTCTTCAAAAATAATTTCTAAGTGTGTAACCATATTAAGAGCTAATGTGGTGCAGCAATTTGAATGTTAGACACAGAGTCTGGAGACCAAGTTTCAAATCCTCACTCACGCATAGCAACCCCCAGGTCTCAGCCTTAGAGGAAGGCACTGGCAAGCCTCTGAATAAATTTTGCCCCCCCCAAAAGATAAAAATAAATGTAAGTCAGAGTCCAATTGAAGGCACACAACAACAGTGTTATGTCTGTCGTAAGGGAGAAAATACCAGTGTGTGTTCTAGCTCTTTGAAGACTAATATTTTTTTATCACACTGTAGGAGTTTGTGAACTACAGTGTGCTTCATCAGATGCATACAGAGATACCTCAGTCGACAGACTAGACACAGAGGAGAAGGGATGGACTTATGTAAGACTGTAATAAGAAGGATCAGACAGAAAGTACAAGGATCATTACCTTAACAACAAACGTTAAGCATCAAGTGTTGCGAGGGGGGGGTAGGACAGACATTCTTGTGCTGGTGAGCTGATTAACACATGCTAAGTGTGACCAAAAAAACCCTTTTGTCTCTGTTCAAATCTCAGGAGAGAAAAGTTGAACCTTTTGATGAATTCCTCTTCAGTGGTTTTGCCTTTGAAACTTTGGTGTTCTGTTGTTCAAAGCATGGTATCATAATAATGTCATTGATATGGCATCTTGGGAGATGAAAATGTTCCCCTTTTAAAATTTCCATTTGTGATGCTAGATTTATCCATACAAATTCTTATTCTTTGGTGGAATGTAACCTGGCTGTCAGATTAAAATATCCATCCATCCATCCCTCTCAGCTCTGCCCCATTACTACTCTGGCAACACTTATCTCGGCTCCTAAAATGTGTCATAGCAATGGGGCTTCATTCAACTGCATATGTTTCAGGATCTTGGTATACCTCCATTAACCAAGCTTCTGAGAATGAAGCTTGTTTTACCAAAGGCTTCTTATATCTGCCCAGCCCGTTTTCCTCTTATCCTCTCTCTGACATTGAGACAAGGGTGAAGGAGGGCTTGAAAAACAGGGACATTTTGTGCTAGTGTGTCTGCAAGACAACAATACAATGAAGGCTAAGATGAAAAAGAGTGAAATTCTGTTCTAGCTGATCCTAGTGTAGCTGTGTGTGCCTCTCTACAACAAGCAAGGTAAACAGCATCTACTTCCAGCACCCCTTAATGAGTACGCATGAACAAGCAAGGCAGACAGAAGGGGGAAAGCAAGCAAGACTGCCTCATCAGCTGTGCCCATAATGCATTTTTTAAATAAATAAACTCAAAATGGAAATCATAAAGTTGGAGGCTGGTGAAAAAGTCATTCCCAAATGCATTTTGGAAGAATCATTCTCTCTGAGAGAGTCAAAATGTTTTTTTGTCTACCTATGCAAGGCTTACCCGAATTGGTTGCAGATTCATAGAACTGGAAGGGAACACAAAGACCATGTAGTCCTACCTCCTGCCATGCAGGAATACATATCTAAAGCAGTCCTGAAAGATGCCGATCCAACCTGTTTAAAGAGCTCCAAAGATGGAGACTCCAGAGTCTCTGAGGCTATCTATTCCACTGTTGAGAAGCTCTTGCAGTAAAAAGGGTTTTCTTGGTGCTTAGGTGGAATCTCTTGTAATTTACGTCCATTGTTCATATTCTAGTCTCTGGAGCACGAGAATTTCACATTTAATACCCACATATTATTAGTTTCGAATAAAAAGGTTGCTGAACTATTTTGAACTGCCCTTTTTTTGAGACATAGAAACACATCCTTATTCTTTTCCTTGATACCTCTATCTCTGGTACTAATTTTTATGTTAAGTAGTATCATCCATAAATGCATCCCCCCGAAGTGCAGCCATAGTCTATAAGGGGTGGACAATCTGTGATCCTCCAGATGTTGGTCCTTACATAGAATCATAGAAATTCAGAGTTGGAAGAGACCCCAGGGGCCTTCCAGTCCAACCCCCTGCCATGCAGGAACACCCTCAAATCAATCCCGACAGATGGCCATCCAGCCTCTGCTTAAAAACCTCCAAGGAAGGAGACTCCACTACACTCCGAGGCAACAGATTCCACTGCCGGACAGCCCTGACTGTCAGGAAGTTCTTCCTGAGGTTCAGGTGGAATCTCCTTTCCTGCAGCTTGAATCCATTGCTCCTTGTCCTGGTCTCTGGAGCAGCAGAAAACAAGCCCTCTCCCTCCTCTACGTGGCATCCCTTCAAATATTTAAACATGGCTCTCATGTCCCCTCTTAACCTTCTCTTCTGCAGACTAAACATACCCAGCTCTCTAAGTCTATCCTCATAGGGCCTCATGGCTTCCAGGCCTCTCACCATTTTGGTCTATCTATCATGACTAACTAGTATGACCAGAGGGATGATGGGAGATACAGTCTATTAGCCAAAGGACCACAAGCCAAAGGACCACAAGCGCTATACATCACCCACACAACTGGGAGTGAAGCCCCACTGAACTCCACAGGGCTGTCTCCCACGACCTCCAACATTTTACAAATGAAATCTGGGACGTGTGGTCAACCCACACTGAGTGTGGGCAAAATGGCAAGTTCTTTATGAGAAAAAGACCAAGTAGAAGCTGCAGCGCATTGCTTTTCCCTGAGCCCAGTAGAGGGAAGGGGACCTTTCTACCCCTCCTTTTCCCCCATGCTGGGCTGATCCAACTTGTGCACCTTGAACTCCTTTTGCAGCAGCTGAAAATGCTGGCAAAGGGGGAAAGTGGAAGGAGGTGAGAGAAACTGGAACACTTTAAAAGCAGCTGGGAAACTGGGAGGACAGGGAAGTAACTGGGGCTGTAAAATAGGGAAAGTTGGAGCATTTATGGACCTAGCAGTTCAACATTGTAAAGGCAGCTGAAAAAGTGGCAGGAAAGAGGACTAATCAAGCCCGCCCCGGCCCAGTCGGCTAGCACTCTTCTGACTAGAGACCGCACTCTCAGGCCCTTTCCGCACTGGACTGTTATAGCGCTATGATTCCACTTTCAACCTCCTATGGAATCCTGGGGTTTGCTGTTTAGGGAGGGGCCTCGAGGTCTAGGATTCCATAGGAGGTTGAAAGTGGAATAATAGCGCTACAACAGTCCAGTGCGGAAAGGGCCTTGGTCAGCAAATGCTTCGGAGAGCTTCGTCCCTCTCCCTCGGCCTTCCCTCCCGCCTCTCCTCCTTCCCCCAACCACGTGTCACTCCGGCCATAATGTGCCACCGGCAGGCAGCCGGAAATGTTTTTTTCCCCAAAGCCACGAACCGGAAGTTCCTCCGGGCCACGTGACGGAAGAAGCCCGGGGCTCGCGGGAGATCACATGGGCCGAGGCGCCCCTTCGCAAATGCGAGCCTTTGGGGAGCTCACGTGACCCGACGGAGCGCGGCCTCGCTCCCTCAGCCCGCTCCCCTCCCAAAGGCATGGCGAGGGTCACGTGACACAGCGCGGCTCGCCCCTACACAGCACTCCCTCCTCCTCGCTCCTGTCTCTGCTCCAGAGCGGCTTCAGGCGAGCCCCGCCCCCTTCCCCTCGCCCCGTGACCGGCCCTCCCCTTTCTCTCCTCCTCCTCCCTCCCCCTGTGGCCCCGCCCCTCCTTTTCGGAGCGGCTCCGGAAATGGTCGTGCTGGGCTGCGCTGCGGCTGCGTCGGGCCCCGCTCCCCGGACTGAAGGAGACTGAAGGTAACCGCGGGGGGGATGGAGGCGACCGCGGGGGGGGGCGCGCGGGGGAGGCCGCGGCCGCGAGCGAGAGGGGCGGAGCCTCGGCCGCCTCCTCCTCCCCCCTCCTCTCTCGCCGCCGCCGCCGCCGCCGGCGCCCGGTTCCCCGACTCCCCCTCTCGCCCTGGCTGGGCTCCGGCCGCCATTGCTCCCTGGCCCTGCCTCCCTCTCCCTTTACCGGGCCGGCCCCTCAAGGCCTCAACACCACGTGGAGGCGAAGCGAGCCAGGCCCGGCTAGGCCTCGCCGGCCCTCGCTGTCTCTCGGCCCTCAGGGAGCGACCCGGGCCGCCCTTTTTTTTTATTTTTTTAAATTCTCCTCAACCCCCATTTAAGGCCGCCCAAGGGATGGCTGGGTCGGGAGACGCCGCCCAGCCCTGACGCCGGCGGCGGCGGCGGCCTCTTCGTGGTTTCAGGTCGCGTGAGGCCTTTGACTGGCCTTTTCCATCCTGGCGCCTCTTTGGATCTCTCTCCCTTTTCCCTCGGGAACATTTGGCCCGGGCTTCGTTTCTGAGAATCCGGAGAGGGCTCTGGAGAGGATCGTCCCCAGTCAGTCCAGCGCCCCACGAGTCTCTGAGCCTGTGCAGAAGGCCTTGTTTGTTTGTTTGTTTGTTTATTTGCATCCCGCCTCTCCACATGGATCGAGGCGGTGAACAACTTACAAATAGCATGTATTTCGAAACATTTCTATACATGCCCCCAACAAGCTGGGTACTCATTTTACCGACCTGCGGAAGGAAGGAAGGCTGAGTCAACCTTGGAGCCAGGCAGGATCGAACTCACAACCTTGTGGCTTGCAGTACTGGGCCCATAGACAGCAGTCAGTCCAGGCAGCCCCCCCCCCCGCGCACCTGGCAGCTTTGAAATAAGTATGTACATCGCTTAGATTCCAGAAAGGTTAAGTTTTATGACCCCCCCCCCATGCTCTTTCTTTCAAAGAAACTATCTCTGTTGTTTGTTCCTCAGTACATTTGGATTTAGAGCCATAGGGCAGAATCTTCCCCCCAACTCTGCTCTTTACAAGGGTTGAGAGGCTCATATATAACCCTGTTTGCTGTCGTTGTGTTTAGGAAGACAGCCTCCAATCTTGGTCATTTAGGGCTGAGGTTTGCAAGCCAAAAGGGCGACCCCGTGGGCTGCCTCTGAGTCAAGCCTTAGTCTTGTATATTCTTTCTTCTGGGGAAAAGCCTAGAGCCCTATGGAAACCTTTTCTATAGCAATAGCCTTTATTTCTATACCGCTTATCAACTGAGTGTTATCTAAGGGGTTTACAATGCGTTTTTTAGCTAATCGCCCCCAACAAGCTGGGTACTCATTTTACCGACCTGCGGAAGGAAGGAAGGCTGAGTCAACCTTGGAGCCCAGCAGGATCGAACTCACAACCTTGTGGCTTGCAGTACTGGGCCCATAGACAGCAGTCAGTCCAGGCAGCCCCCCCCCCCGCGCACCTGGCAGCTTTGAAATAAGTATGTACATCGCTTAGATTCCAGAAAGGTTAAGTTTTATGACCCCCCCCCCGATGCTCTTTCTTTCAAAGAAACTATCTCTGTTGTTTGTTCCTCAGTACATTTGGATTTAGAGCCGTAGGGCAGAATCTTCCCCCCAACTCTGCTCTTTACAAGGGTTGAGAGGCTCATATATAACCCTGTTTGCTGTCGTTGTGTTTAGGAAGACAGCCTCCAATCTTGGTCATTTAGGGCTGAGGTTTGCAAGCCAAAAGGGCGACCCCGTGGGCTGCCTCTGAGTCAAGCCTTAGTCTTGTATATTCTTTCTTCTGGGGAAAAGCCTAGAGCCCTATGGAAACCTTTTCTATAGCAATAGCCTTTATTTCTATACCGCTTATCAACTGAGTGTTATCTAAGGGGTTTACAATGCGTTTTTTAGCTAATCGCCCCCAACAAGCTGGGTACTCATTTTACCGACCTGCGGAAGGAAGGAAGGCTGAGTCAACCTTGGAGCCCAGCAGGATCGAACTCACAACCTTGTGGCTTGCAGTACTGGGCCCATAGACAGCAGTCAGTCCAGGCAGCCCCCCCCCCGCGCACCTGGCAGCTTTGAAATAAGTATGTACATCGCTTAGATTCCAGAAAGGTTAAGTTTTATGACCCCCCCCCGATGCTCTTTCTTTCAAAGAAATTATCTCTGTTGTTTGTTCCTCAGTACATTTGGATTTAGAGCCGTAGGGCAGAATCTTCCCCCCAACTCTGCTCTTTACAAGGGTTGAGAGGCTCATATATAACCCTGTTTGCTGTCGTTGTGTTTAGGAAGACAGCCTCCAATCTTGGTCATTTAGGGCTGAGGTTTGCAAGCCAAAAGGGCGATCCCGTGGGCTGCCTCTGAGTCAAGCCTTAGTCTTGTATATTCTTTCTTCTGGGGAAAAGCCTAGAGCCCTATGGAAACCTTTTCTATAGCAATAGCACTTATTTCTATACCGCTTATCAACTGAGTGTTATCTAAGTGGTTTACAATGCGTTTTTAGCTAATTGCCCCCAACAAGCTGGGTACTCATTTTACCGACCTGCGGAAGGAAGGAAGGCTGAGTCAACCTTGGAGCCCAGCAGGATCGAACTCACAACCTTGTGTTCGCAGTACTAGCATTTAACCACTGCACCACCAGGGCTCCCTTTTCTAGCCTATGTAGGTATTGATAGACCATTGACCCTAAAAGGTATCCACTTTTTCCTCGTAACTTTACATGCATGTGCCTCCTCTTTCTTGTTTTCCCCCTCTAAGCAGACTGTTCTGTTCCTTGGTCATTTTGGTTGTCCTTTTTTGCACTTTTTCAGAGTACTTTTTGAGTTGCAGTGACAAGAACTGTACATAATATTCCTGGTATGGTCACACTAGATTTGTACAAGAGCAATAGGATAGTGACAGTTTATTTTCAGTTCCTTTTCCGAATAGGACAAATGTGGAATTTCCTTTCCTACAGCAGTGACTCTCTAGGCTGACATATTTATGCAGCAATCCACTACTGCCTCCAATTTGTTGTTGAGGCCCCCCCCCATATGTAGAACTGTACGCTTGTTTACATGGAGCCACATGTGCCATTTGGAAGCCCTCCCCAGTCTGGAGGATTCTTTGGGAACCTTCTGCAGTCCATTTTTTTTTCTCAACTGTTTTGATGTTGTCCACAAAGTTGGCCACCGCATCACTTTCTCTTAGTGCTAGGTCATAGAATCATAGAAATGTAGAGTTGGAAGAGACCCCAGGGGCCATCCAGTCCAACCCCCTGCCATGCAGGAACACCCTCAAAGCACTCCCGACAGATGACCATCCAGCCTCTGCTTAAAAACCTCCAAGGAAGGAGACTCCACTACACTCCGAGGCAGCAGATTCCACTGCCAGACAGCCCTGACTGTCAGGAAATTCTTCCTGAGGTTCAGGTGGAATCTCCTTTCCTACAGCTTGAATCCATTGCTCCTTGTCCTGGTCTCTGGAGCAGCAGAAAACAAGCCCTCTCCCTCCTCTACGTGGCATCCCTTCAAATATTTAAACATGGCTATCATTCGTAAACAAGATAAAAAGGACTGGTCCCAGTACAAATCTTTTGAGGAGACCAGTTTGCATCCTTTCACTATGAGAACTGAATATTTGTTCCTTTTGTTCTCTGAACTCTCTGCTCTTTAATGTAAAAGAGTCAGTTACTGAATCCCTTAAGTGTACAACCATTGAAGAGGCCTGACCGCTCTTTCAATAGGCCCCAAATTCCAAGTAGGAATTTTTAGTAGGAAAGTGCCATGAGCAACCCAGCTGTATTCACTGCCACCCACGGAGCAATATTCACAGTATAATATCTAATGCAGTCAAGTGTCTTCTATGCTGCTGAGGTTTCTTCTAAACCCAAGGCTCACAGTCTCAAACTTGTGTAAAAATGAAGCAAGATGTAGCACCCTGTAAGTGCTACAAAAGTAATTAGCAAACCCACATAGAGAAGCTCTGTAGTCATCTTTCTCCTGCAAATATCTATGGGGGCTGAAATTCCTTCCTCCTTAGAATCATGGTTGCATAGCTCATGAAATCCTGAAGCCAGAGGGTCTTACTTCTGAAGTTCAAAGTCCCTTAATAATTTAGAGTTTGAATCCTAACCCCCAGCTCCCTTTGATGTGGCATCGTCATTTTGTACAGGCAGTTCCTTTTCTGCATGATGTCTGCAAGTACATGAAATCTTATGCCTCTAGGATTATCTGTGGAGCCAATCAAGTTTTGAGAGTTTGAGCCCTTCTGATAACCATAGTGGCAAACCAGCATCTGTGAAATGATAGCTGACTTCTGTGATATTTAAAAGTGTTTCAGTTATAATACCAGTGAGCACCCCAAATTATATTCTCAGCAGGTTTAACTATTCTCTCACTCATTATTTCCATAGACCTTGTTTAGGTCCCCTCCCTGCTTATCTATGTGGCCCAGAATATAAGATTATCTAGAATGCCTTTGCGACATTCTCAAACAAATTGTAGAGTCTGATCCTGCAGTTAAATATCAACCTTATTTACAGTGTTTAGTGACATTTGATCCAATATTTGCAGAGGATAGAATAACAAGTATAGTGGCTCTAAATAATCTGAAAACAACAGATCCCATCTGATCTTGAAAGTTAAGCAGGATTATCCCTGGCTAGTACTTGGATGGGAGTCCACCAACCACTCCTGGTACTGTATGCCATATAGCAGAGGAAGGAACTGACAAAGCTACTTCTGAATATTCCTTGCCTAAGAAAACTCTATGAAATCTGTGGAGTTGCCAAAAGAGGAAAGGTGACTTGGAGCTACACACACACGCACGCACAGAGTAATTAGCTTATTAGCAATCTATGGTTCTATAGAGAGTTGGTGTGGTATAGTGGGTTTTAGTATCAGACTGTGACTGAAGACCAGTTTGAGTCCGTGCTTGGTCAAGAATACCCATCTTAGGCAAGTTACATTCTGTCAGCCTCAGAGAAGGGCAAAGGCAAACCTCCTTCTGAACAAGTTGTGCCAAGAAAACCCTGTGATAGGGTCACTTTAGGATTGCCATAAGTCAGAAATGACTTCAAGGCACACAACAACAATGATTTTAGGACCAGGTTCATTTCCTTATTCCACAACCAAGTTAAAAACACCAACACAGAGTAAGGCTTTCCCTTTTCTGCCTCATATTATTATACCTTCAGATTTCTGTAAAGTTCTTCCAGCATTTACAGATTTTTGATTTAATTCCATAGAGAATATTATTCTTTGTGTACCCTTCTTTCTGTGTTTCTTCTGAATTATAGAATCTGATCTAGTGTTCCTCCAAAGGCATAAACTATGTCCATTTTCTACAAAGCTGGTTCTCCAGCTTCCCATATAATTTGTGCCTTTGCCTTTCCATTTAGCTCTGTTTAATTCTGAAAACAAGCCCTAGTGCACATGACACAGACACCTTCAGCAATGAGCTATAGAGCCACTTCCTTCTAACAAACACTTTTCTCTGGCAGTTACAAGTGGGATTTGTGTCCTTGGATTCCGTGTCCTATATTTAGATAGTTTAATTGAGAATTTAGCTCTTTTTCTGCACTCTGTAAAATAATGTAGATTAAAATGTTCATGGGTGTGAATTAAAGAGAAGTGAAAGTAATTTATCCTAAATCCCCCTAGAGATATGCATCCAAAGGTACCTTTCTTTTGTGTGTGTGTGTGTGTGTGTGTGTGTATACACATATATATATACATACACACATACATATATATACATACAGACCACTATTATTTTGGTAAGATGGCTGGAAGGTAAAGAAGGGGTTGTGTTAGGCTGATGCAGTAAAACCTGTGAAGAATCCTGTAGCACCTTGAAGACTAACATGTTTTATTAGGCATAAACGTGTGCCTCTCATGAAGTGTGCTGGAGCCCACAAAAGCCTATGCCAAATAAAATGTTTTAGTCTTTAAACTGCCACATAATTTTATTGCATGTTTGACAATCTCCTACTATGTATGGATAGGATTGAATGTCACCGAACAGGATCCTTTACTGAGAGGATCAGTTGTGTTATGTAGTAACACTGTCAGTTCTCTAAAATACCTGTCCTGCACAAGGTCTGGATGCGACCACTGTTCCAACAAGCTGTGTGCATCATAGTCCTGTGGAAAGGTATTTGGGATTAAGCTCCAAAGTAGCTTACTTCTAAGTAAATATACTTAGAACTAATTCTTACAAATGATGGACGGTCTTTTCTACTTAAATCTTGTTGTCCCAGGTAGAGTAGAACCATTGAATAAATAGAACTTCCATCACTGTTAATTCATCCCCATCACTGTTAATTCATCCAAGTTCAGTTAATGGCTCTCATTGGCCTTTGTGCAAACAGATTGTTGGCCTTGATAGGATCCAGTACTTCTTTCCCCATGGTCTGCTCTGATTGGGACTGTTGGATTTAAGCTATGCCCTGGTTAGTCTGTAGCAGAGGCAGGAATTTCGCAGCCCTCCAGATGATGTTGGACTACGACTCTTCGCGCTCTCAGCAACCGTAGCCGGGAGAGCCCCTGCTGAAGAATGCAGAATACAGCCAACCTTTGTAGGACCATTACAATTCCCAACTTGATAGTACTTTAGCTCATCCACTGTGTGAGTGTTTCAACTAGGACTTTCAGAGATGGTACAGTCAGCCCTCCACATTTGTGGGTTTCACTTTTGCGGATTTGATTATTCACAGATTATTTGCTGTCACTTCTGCTGCCTCCCTGTGCCATTTTTAATAGGGACTGTGAGCCTCGTGAGACTGAGAAACTGCAAAGGGGAGGCTTGTAAGTCTCTCTTTAAAATGATGTGGGGCAGCAGTGGAGGTGGCAGGAAGCCCCACCAGCCCCCCACCTCTGCCTTGTGTATGAACCCTGATGCCTCAAAGGAATCCATGATGGGTTGAATATGGTGATCATACTTGTTAAATATGGTTTGGGAGGGCCTAGAATGTTCATGGGTTTCCCACTTTCATGGGGGGTCCCGTGCCTCTAACCCTGGCAAATGGGGAGGAATGACTGTAGCTTGTGTTGAGTTCATGAAGCTGTCCTCGTGTTTGAAAGCCAGGGCTGCAACCTGCCATGCGTTCTCTAAGTTGGGAGCATATGATGAATGTGCTGTGCATAAAAAGGAAAGGAGCAGGGGCAGAGGAAGGGTCTAGTGCAGTGCTTTGCAGGCTATCTGATGCGGAGAACCAGCAAGTCTTTTTTTTCCTGATTGTGCCAGAGCCTGGCACCATTTGTGTGTCCATTGGCCAGAATTGTGTTGTTTTTTTTCCCCCTCTCGTGGAAGCTGGCCAGGAACAGGCCTCCAACAGCTGAGTGAGCCCAACTGGTCCAGAGACCACTCCCTTGAGTAGAATTGATCTGGCAGAACTTCTTGAGACTGATGTAGTTCCCTAGAAGCCAGTCCACTTATCAGATGAGCTGAGTTTTGGGCCTGAATAGTCGTAGTCCCCGCCCAAGCAGACCCACTCTATCAGTGGTGGAAGGGCGAATCAGCATGTGTGTAAATTCCATGTACTGAGTGGATGGGCTCTGTCTGGGAGGCTGCTAATCCGATGTGTTTTGCCACCGCGTTGGGATTCTGAATCTTCCAGCCCCACGTGCCGGTGCCCAGGGCTCCCCTGGACCCTCAGTCCTGGAACGCCATAGATGCGGATTTGGAAAGGCGGCATCTTTTCCGCACTAGGCTGTTATAGCGCGATGATTCCACTTTCAACCTCCTCTGGAATCCTGGGGTTTGCAGTTTCGGGAGGGGCCGGCCGGCCCCTCCCGAAACTGCAAACCCCAGGATTCCAGAGGAGGTTGAAAGTGGAATCATCGCGCTATAACAGCCTAGTGCGGAAGTGGCCTCGAAACCTGTCTCGCTCCGGGTCGCGGCATTTCCCCGACTCCTTTGATCCCCCCTTTTTATGGCTGCGCCCCCCTCCCAATTCTGCTGGCGGGGCTGCTGGGGAGTTTGAGACCCCCGACTTTTTCAGGGCAACTCCAGCAGCCTCTCTGGGTGGCTCCTTCTTTTCTTTTTTCTGGTTGTGCCCCCTCCCCAGTTCCTCGCACGGGGGGGCTTTTCAGGCTCCCCTTAAAGAAGGGCGCGGAGGAGGGTCGAGACCACCCCCCCCCCCTCCGGGTCCGGCTCTTTCTGGGACTCGGGAAAGGCCTCCCTCCTCCTCCTCCTCCTGCTGCTGCCCGACTAGGCCCGAAGCCCGCCGGCCTCCCCGGCCGCCGGCCCCACGTGTTCGCTCCCTCCTGCCTTCCTCTTCCTCCTCGCCTCGCCTCGCCCTAGGCCGCGGCTGGGCCGGCCTCGGCGCGGCTCCGCCTCCTCCTTTCTCCTCCCCTCTCCCCTCTCCCTCCGCCGCCTCCCTTCGGCGAGCCGGTCCTCGGGATCGGCGTCTGCGTTCCGGGCCGGCCCCACGTGCTCGCGGCCGAGATCGGGTACGATCCGCGGGAGATCCGGGGGAGGGAGGAACGGCGGCCGGATCCGGCTGGGCTTCCCCGTCCCGAGGTCCCCTCCGGGGCTACTCCTGGCCGGCGAGAGCGGCCGCAGCCGCCGCCGCATGGGCCTGGCTTCTCCCTCCCTCCTTCCTGCTCGCTCTGGGGCCGCCCGGCTGGGACACGTGTCCTTGGAGCAGGCGGTCCGGGCCCTGCCGGCCGGCCGGCCGGCTCTGCCTTTCTACCTACCGGGCAGCCGGGCCGGTTCCTGGCTCAGTGGGGAGAACATAACCCTCCCCCCCCGCATCCGAGAAAGGGGGGAGGGAGGCGAAAAATCTGGGCTTGGTTGGTCTCCCCCCACCTATATACCACCCCCGGAGGGGGTCTCAAACTCCCCAGAATTTGCACGGGGCGCGGGAGGGGGGCGCAGCCCTAAAAAGGGGAGGCCAAAGGAGCCGGGGAAATGGCGCGAGCCGTAACGAGGCAGGTTTCCAGGCCACTTCCGCACCAGCCTGTTAGAGCGCGATGATTCCACTTTCAACCTCCTCTGGAATCCTGGGGTTTCCTTACCCCCCCCATCCTTGTACCCTCTCCTGGTGTATCAGGATACAGACCTTTCATGCAAAGGGAGGGGGAAGATCTGAGCAGTAATGCTTCTAAGGAAATCTGGGGCCCCAAATATTTCTGGCCCGGCCTTGTTTGGCTTTTCCCACCACCTTCCTCGGTGGATAGCTCTTGGGTGCTTTATAGGGATGCGGGCTGTAAATAATGATCAGACCCCCAGCCCCTCAAGTTATCTTTCTCCTTGTTGGATTTCCAATTCTAGTATGTTTGTTTTCTTTTATATTGCTTTTTTGAGGCTTGCCCTTGGTCCTTATTTTACCCTCGAAATATGTTAGGCCCATTAACTACCCAGAAGAGAGCCACACATATATATATATATATATATATATATATATATATGGCATTTTTCTTAAGCAGCCTGATTTTGATAGGACTTCCTATGGACCTGGTTACCCAAAATCTCAATTTTTTCTTCTTTTGGCCTTAAAAAGCCATTTATTTGTGCAGATAGTGAAAGACTAAAGGGTTGGTTTCCCTTTAGGATGACTGATTCCTGTCGTTGTGGGGTTTGGAAGGTGCTTAAAGGGGATTTCACAGTGTGGAGCAGTACCAACGGTCTTTAAAAGAATTAGAGGAGGTGAACATCTTGAGCTTGGATTGCACGTTTCCTCGTTTTCTTTAGTTTGTTCTGTAAGGGAGATGGTTGGTAACTTTTTGTGCTGAACAGTCCTTGGCTGAGCTGCTTCTGAAACTGTCATTCACCGTAGAAGAGGAGGAGACACGAGTGAAATGGGACGACTCCATTCATAAGGCTTAGTGCATTTACCTATATGACTGAATGTGGGAATTTCTGTAATGGAAGAAATCCGTGGCTCTTCTCTGCAAGTGCAGAGAACATGAGTGTGTTTTTCCAAAGAATGGTTGGAGAAATACTTAAAATTCCTAAAATCCAGATTTTTTTTTTTAAAAAAGTAGGAAACATTTCTAGACAGAAATAGAAACTGTCAAAATGCATAGAAACCTATTGAAAACAAAGCAACAACCAAACCAAACAAAAACACAAAACAAACTTTGGCAGGGGAATTTCTACAAATTTCTTCTTAGAACTGTAAGTGAGGCTAAGTGTTGCCTTAGCTTGTTTGGTGCATTTTACTTGGAAGAGTTCAGATCCCTTGTGATGCCTCCACTGTTTTTCTCCAGTTGTGCTTTCTGGAGGCAACTCCCCTCAAGGCAAAGTGGTGTGGCTTCTTATTACAGTTGTGTAAGAATTTATATGGCCTTGTGCTTTTCTCTTTTGTTGCATGTTTTTCCAATAATCCTCTGAAGTGGTTGAGCACATCACTGCTATTATTTTTTGCAGGTGCAGTGGTTAAAGCAGTACCGGCAGCTGTCAGATTTGTTGGACTACAGCTCCCATCAGCATACAGCCAGCACAACCAATGACTATACTGCTTCGGGGGTGGATAGGAATTGTAGTCCCAACACATCAGGTGGCTTCCAGGTTAGGGAAGAGACTTGAGCTGCAGGATTATCCTGTGAATCAGAAAAGGTCAAGTTAAGATATCATCTCCCGCAGGACACAGAACTGACTGCTTATATCCAATAATTTTGCTGGAGGTGGTCAGGTTTTGTGTGGGAAGCCCCTGGATGTTCTGCCTTGAATTCCATGACCACTGGGGAAAAGGTAGGATAGGAAGGCTAAACGTAACCGATCACTTAGGCCATCTTCTGATATAAAAAGATAATAATGCTAACCTACCTGGCATGGCTGTTGGGAAGACTCCTTTTTTTACATAAAAATGTTAAAAAGTGATTTGCACAGATACTAAATGTTACTATTTTTATTATATTGTTCAGGAGCTGAGGCTGTGAGAGTGTGACTTCTCTCCCAAGGCCATTTGGTGAGTTTGTGGCCAATCTCTTTTTCTTTTTGGTTTTTTCCCCTTTTTGTTTTTGAACCTAGGTCTTGTGAAGTCCAAGAATCTAACTGTTCATCTAATGACAGTCAAACCCTTTCTACTGAGACAATGATTGGTCACAGATGGTACCTCAAGTATAGGAAATTGTACATACTCTGACATACAACATCAAGAGTTGAGCACATATGTTTGTATTTTACTGAATGTGCAGAAAACTTTGAATCAAAGGACTACGTAGACATGTACTTGTTGTGGTCAGCAATGTATATGTAAGTTCACTGTGCAGGAACTGTGAAGCATCTTTACCAAATGTCTCTGCAGTTGGTCTGTTTAGGCCAGCAGTTGTGGAATAAACATGGGCTGTGTTTTTAAGCCAGTCCTCTCTTTGATTGGATGTTTTTGTGCTGTTCGCTTGTTCAAGGGAGCACTTTATGTTCTTGGGATTTGCCATTTCACCCAGAAAAGTCCTTTCCTAATCTCCTTCCTTCAGAGGTGGTGCCCGTTGCTCTTTGTTCCTTGTTCACTTCCTGTCGTACAGCAAAAGAAGCAAGTATTACCTTGAGGAGCCAGACAAGGAAGAGGCTAATAATAGGGTGGAGGTGCAAAACACTTCCTCTTTTCTTCACTTCATTAGCTGGAGAAAATCCTGCCACGCCAGGATTTCTTGTATTAATCCACATGCCTTTTTGGCGAGGACATTTCAGGAAATGATGATAGTGCTACAGGCAGGTGTCATAAGAGCTCTCACTTTGTAATTCCCTGGAATGACTTCTGCTTTCACCTGAGAGGTGGGGTAGGTTATTGGGGTTAAAAGTATTAACCAGGAAGTCACAGATTCAGATTTTACCACAGCCACATGGTCTTAGGCAGTTTTTGTCAGGGTAGTTCCTTCTACATGTGTCAGACTCTAGTTCCTGGAATCTCACAACCAGCTGAGATGAGAGTTACTGTCCAGTGCAACTGAAGGGTGTCAGGTTTTGGAAAGTTGGTTTTAGACAAGAAACTATTTATCTGCCCCCTCCCCGCTGGATCATATTGAAGCTGCATTTATAGTCTTATACCCAGCAGTGTCCAGCTGGTTGCTTATTTATGGGATGTTCATGTGCTGGAAGCTTTTGGCCATCTAGATGTCTATGGGATGCTTTGAAGGATCCCAACACCTAGTATTTGGAGCAGGGATTGACAATGTCCAGACTTTGAGGTGTTGTTGGATTACAGCTAGCATTCTAACCCTTGGCTATGCCGCCTAGGGTTGATGGGAGTTTCAGGAAGAAAAAAAGTCCATATATGCATAATTTTTTAAGCCAGCTCAAAGGTCACAGAACACTGTGCTGCCTTTCAGAGTTCTTCAGAACCATTTATTGGGTTAGATAATAAACAAAGTGAAGCTGGATATCGGGGGTGGGAGAAGGAGAAAGTGGCTGGTATTCCAGTCATGGAGCCTGCATCCAATTACAGTCTTAAGATGGAAGGTAGGATGAAGCAGCAGGCATTAAAATCAAGCTCTACCAGATACTGAATCGTTTTTAACTTTCATCTGGGAAGGAGAAACAAGCAAGCAATAGGAGGTGCTGTATTTTTCAATATATCAAATCCAAATTCGAATATTTTTGGAAATATATTGGAAATACAAAATGTATAAATGAACACAGGCCAAGTTAAAGGGCTTATGAGTCATTTCCTTTCCCTTCAGTTCTTGAGAAAAGACTGGCCAGTCATCTGAGGCTGCAAGAATTTTACCCAGGTGAATGAGTGGAGAAGGTGGAAGAATAGCCTTTGCTGAAAATCCTTTAGCCCAGCTTTTTGTTTAAAAAGCAAACAAACTTGGGATTGAGTTAGTTGGGGAGGTGTTTTCTCATTCCACTGAGGGGAAAAAAGTGTTTGTGGTAAGTGGCTGAAATTGTGGGAAGTGGCTTAAGTGTTCATGTGGCAATGTCACAGAATGCCTGTGTTGTATGCCTGTTTTTTATTTATTAAAATACTTATATCCCACCCTGTATCTAAAGAGCTCAGGTTGTCTTACAATAAAAATAATTTAAACAATCAACAATAACAATAATCTGAAAATTAAAAATATATTAAATAGCTTGTCAATTAAAAACCGAACAATTTAAAATCAGTTAAAACAGCTTAAAGTAGTGCAACTACTAGCACATGTGCAACCAGGTAAAATGAACTAGCCCCAAAAGCTTTAATAAAATGCCAGGTTTTGATTTGGTGCCAAAACAATACCAGTTTTTTGCCAGTGGGGCCTCTGAGGGGAGGGTATTCGACAACTGGAGTGCCACTGCAGAGAAGCTCTAGTTCTCTGTAGATTCATTCCCACCCTCTGTGACTTCTGGGACTAAGTCTTGGTGTGTGTGGGTTAATTTGTTCAAACTGCGATCTCATGCAGTAACACTTGCGTGAGTAGAAGTAGAGTAGAATGTGTAGAACAGCAGTAGAATATGAAGTCATGGAAGGAAGGAAATCAGAAATGTTGTATTGCAGAGGGGAGTCCTCTTCCCTTGCCCGTAGGGCTTTTTTTTTTTTTAAGTGGTGCATTTTGGAAAACACTTACTAAGAAAAAACTTTGAAGTATATTCTGTTTCAGAATGATTATAATGCCTTTTGAAAGAGAAATGCATCACTTTAATCAAAATGTGTAGGATGAAGATTTTTATGTCAGCCAAGCTGTAACGTTAGAAGATAATGATTTCCATGTAATACTGTTGTTGGTTGGGTCAGGGTCCAACCTATTCTTGCTCAGAATGTGCGTGTGTTTATATGCCTTCGAGCTGCCTGTCACTTTAGGGTCTTCAGAGAATTTCAGAGGGTCTTCTTAGGCAAAGCTGAGCGGTTTTGAACCCTAGTTTCTGGGGTTTTTTTCTTTCATCCACCTCTACTTTCCGCATGATTTCCATTTGTTGGCCACACTTAAGAGATCTGTAGTTTTTTTAACATGCTGGGGAGGTAAGTTTATGTGCTTTCCTTTTTTCTTACTGTTCGCACATGATCAGTAAGGAATTCTGATGGCAGCTGCTACTTACCTTGCCTGTTGTAGGCAGGCCCCCGCAGCTACAGTAAGAACATCTAGAATTTTATTCTTTCCTAGTTCCAAGTTTTATTACATTGTTTACTGCAGAAGTCATCCTACGACATAGCACTAAAAGTCTGTTTTTCTCCAGCGCACCTTCACTGTCCTCTCAGTAATGATGCTCCTAAAAAACTGGACAGGCATAAAAAGACTTCATAAACAGGATCTTCTTTGTCAAAGGCTTAGTTAATAGACATATGCCTGTATAGGAGAGGCGCTTCTTCAAGTATTGAGATCCCTAGCAAACACAATCATCATTATGTATTGCAGATGCCTAAGTAGAAGTAGTAGCCATCGGGCAATTACTCTAGAGTAAAAGAGTGTGAAGGTAGAATTTATGGAATTGTAAAATGAGAGGGAAGTTGTTTTTGGTCTTGTTGTATTACTGTCTGTAAACTTGAGAAGTTCTACAGCTGTTTTCTAATGATGCTTAGGGAAAGTGATTGAGCCTCCTTTAGTGTCTGCCCTGTTTAGACTCAGGAGTAGGATCTTTTTACATGTACCTCTTCTTTATCATCTGCTGCCTTCTTTTTACTGTCCTGCAGGAGCTGGAGCTACAGGTCCCGTAATGACCATTTCCCATCTTAAAGTGGGGAGACATTTGGTGGAGAAGGGTCCAATTTAAAAAAAGGTGGGGAAAAAGAAGATAAACATTGACACTTCTGTGACCTGAGAGTGGGAATATAATTATATTACAGTGGGCCCTCCACTTTGGTGGATTCAGCCCTTGCAGGTTTGATTATTTAAGGGTTTGTTTATTTATTTAAAGAATTATACTCTATTTGCCCCTGCTATGAAAAAAATATGTTCTCTGTTGGAATCTCTAAGTCTTTCAGTGTGATTCTGTAGTCTGCTTTTGGTAGAAGTGGACCATAGAGTTATGCTGAAGGATCTAGAGCTACGTAGGGAGAACACTTCTCTAGGCATTGCTAGGTCCTCCACCATGACTCTGTGGCCCACTTCTGCCACAAGTGGACCATAGAATCACCCTGAAGGACCTAGAGATTTCTAGAGAAGTGTTCTCAGATTACGCACATATATAGTATTCATGATTTTTATTTTTATTTGCATTTTTTCCATTTTTGTGGGGGTCTTTCACTCCTAACTCCTGCAAAAGTGGAGGGCTCACTGTTTTGTATTTGTCTTTTCATGCCAACTGGTATACTTGGTATAATAGATCATTAACATATGCAGTTTTCTGTCCAAAGCACTTACAATCTAATTATTAGTTATGAATGGAATTAACAAAGGAAAGAGAGGCAAGGAAGATGCAGGTCTTAAGAAATATGGTTGTCATTTCAACTGGGACGAGGACTGGGGTTAAGTAGTTGAATTCACCAGGAATCCTTTCTAGGCTTTGAGAGATGGTGAAAGGATAGAGGGTGGGGGCAGGTGCCTAGCTCAGCATTTGTGGAAGATGATGTGTTGGATCGCTGAGTAGGAAACTCTCTATAAGCAGCCAGAAAAGGAAGTGCAGTTCCTGCTTTGTTTGGTAAGACTTGTGAGAGATTGGGCAGATCACATTCTCCATTAGCTGTTTTGCAAATGAGTTTTAAAGTACTGAGATGACACTGGCAGGCTCATTCACAAATGAAAATCTAGCAGTTGTATTGAGTTACACAATTTTTTGTTCCATTTGATCAGACTACATCTTAGCTTTGAAAGTTTTCTTGAAATAGGCTCTCTGACTGAGCTGCCACTCAGCAGAATTGAGGTTGAATTCTTCACATATAACCTACATTGTGCTGGTTATAGTACATGCAGGTGGAATAAGGTCGAATCTGGTGGCTGCCAGATTGTAGCACAATCCAGGTGAAACAAACATGTGAGCTCATACAAGATGAGGCCCGCTGCCACCATCTGGTGGAAATTACAGGGTCTCAGTAAGACCTGCTGCCAATACTAGTCCTGGGTCCTTGTTAATCCCAGCACTCCAGTTGTGGAACTCCCGTCCAAGGAAAGTTAGGATGGAAGGGTCCTTATTGAGTTTCCAGAAGACAGTCAAAACCATTGTTTTATGGGACCTTTGAGCATAAAAACTATTTTTAGGGTTAAGGTTTTAGGAACAATTGATCTGTTCTTAAATGATGTTGGCTTTTTTGAAAGAATTTTTTAACAAATATTTAATTTATCCTTTTGAAGAATTACTCACTCTTTTGCGTATGGGTAAATACCCTCCCCTTTTTCCCACACTCACTATTTCTCTGCACAGCCAGACAAACACACATTCTCTTCTCATCTCAGAATGTTGGGAAGGTAAGGTTTAAAGCTGGCTTTGCAGACTGAAATTGCATCATGCCTGCACTGTGCTCCCCAGCCTTTCTAATGCAAGGCTGGTGACAGTAACAGGGAGAGGAGCACATAACTGAAGTGGGGGAGGAGGAGGACCTAAAGAGAAGATTCACTGTTTAAATTGAGTTCCCTCAGCCTGTCAGTGGTTTAGTGGGCTGAGTGGTAGGTGATGTTAATGGGGGAAGATGAATCACATGGATGACTGTCCTGGTACATAATCCTGCTGTCATGCTTCTGCAGCCCAACAAAGCAGTCATTTTGCAGTCTTTGAGATGTGCAGAGTTCATGAAGAAATTCAGGGGTGCAAGGGCAGTTAACCTGTGGCTTGATCACTTCTGAGCTTGCTACACTGAAGACCTCCAGAGGTATCATGCAGCTCATGGGCCCTAGGTTGCCCATATGTGATGTAAATTGGAATGGGAGTAGCACAGCCCTTTCAGACAATGGACTTTAACTCCCAGCATTCCTCACCATGGGCTAGGGCTGCTGGAACTTGCAGTCCAGTAACATTTGGCACCCCTGACATAAATGGTAGTAAAGATAAGGACTTCTTTGACAAAGTCTAGGATTCTTTAATTTTTTCATTGAAAGCCACTTGATACTTAGAGGGTTAAGTGCTGGGAGGATACGTTTATATCTTGCACATACTTTTGGAGTTTTGGAGCCATGGGCTCTTGATAGTGGATACCATTGGGTTTCCCTCTTCATAACGTATGAAGTGATTGCAAAAGATGTATTAAAAGTGTGGAAGCAGCAGAACATTGTGCTCGTTTTAAAAAGAGCTCCTGTCCTTTTCTTCTTGAACTGTCTGAATATTGACTAGAACAGGCTCCACCCCTTTCAGGGACAGTGCATTCGGTTTCTAAGTCTGTAGCTGGGAAATTCTCATATGATTTCATCACAAATTGTCTTCCTTATTGGGAACTCTATCCTGTTTCATACAAAAATAATAGTCCTTCTGGAATAACTCCTACAGATGTGACTTGTGCAGTTTACTGTTGTGCGTATGAATGGACCCTAGGTATGAGTTGATGAGAAAGCCACTAATGATACAAAGATGTTTCAGAACCTTTAATATACTTTATTGATAGATTAATTCATTACATCCAATGGTCACATTCACCTGGACCAAATTTTACTGTCTAGTGATCCAGTCCTTGAGATTGTGATTCTGTGGAAAAAAAGGAAGATACATCTCCCAGTGCTAAGTGGAAGGTATTTTATTTTATTTTATTTTAGAGCAAATCTAATGTGCTTTGGCCTACATATATATTTCAGTGGTCGAAACTTATACACATACCAAAACATGTGGGGCTTGTTCTAAAATATAAATACCATCCATTGAGCACTTGGAAATGTATTTCCCCTTTTTCCTTGGATTCCGTTGGGTGCTCTCCAGTATTTGCCTCTATTCATTCTGTGATTCAGCAGGGCAAGAGCATTTAGCCAGCCGCAGGCCCAGGTGGCCCTTGGCTTTATGCGCCTGTGAAGAACCAGCTGCAGTCCCTGTCCAGAATAGCTTGTGTTATTATAAAATCTTTGATAAAAAGGCTTGCACCACACAAGCTATGAAGTTTCCTATTCGTGCATATGGGATTTGGTTCACTTCTCTTCTTTTCCTGAGATGACAATTGAACTCCTCTTGTTCCTCCTTCGTCCCCTACTCCCAGAAAACAGCTTCTGTGAAGGGGGTGGTGCCAATAATGGTAGCAATTCTTTTTAAAAAATGTAAGTAGTAATGGTAGTATTTCTGTATTGATTTAGAGTGATGAAATTGCCCTGCATATAGGATTCTTATTATTTTATTCATTCATGTTATTCATTTATATCTTGCCTTTCTCCCAACAACTCAGTAACTCAACCAGTAACTCAAGGGGACTAACAACATCTGTAAAATAATATAGATTAAAAAACAACAAAAACTTTGTTGAATGCATAAATATAAACATTAATTAAAAACTAATTAAACAATTTAAAAAGTTAAAACATTAAAAATGTTATAATTCATTAAAAGATCATACAAATCCTATAACTATGAAGTACCTCCTTTAAAAACCCACCCCATTCAATTTCCAAACATCTAGTGATGCAAGTATGTTTTCAGTTGCTGATGGAAGGAGAGCAAAGAGGGAGCATTTTAGACTTCCTAAGGAGGGAGTTCCAAAGACTAGGGGCAGGTGCTCAGAAAGCCTTCCCTCCCTTATTCCCACCATAAGACCTGAGACGGTGGCAGGACAGAGAGAAGGGCTCCTCCATACAATCTTAGAGCTCTAATGAACTCCAGTCCTTCCAACAGCACTGTAAAGTAACCCTAGATTATGATATCTGTCTTAGATAGTGGAGGAGTGAAGGTGAGAGTAAGAGGCTTGCCTAAATTTAATAAGTTTAAGGGCCCTGTGAGATTCTGGCTTATAAATGGGGAGGCTTGCACTTTCTTGACTACTGTATTGCAGCAGCTTTTGGAGAGATCAACGTATGAAGAAAGTGAGAATGCTGTTCACATCTGGGTTTATGGGGAGAGTCTTGGTGGCAGTGAGCATACACACGTGTGTGCTATAACAGGCATTTGAAGGAAATGGGACAAAACAACAGGGCTGGGTGAGCGATTCTTGATAATCCATCCCAGAATCAGTGTGAAATAGTGGTTGGAGTGTTGGAGGGGGACTGGAGAGATCCAGGTGCAGCTCTGCTGAACCATGAAACTCAGCTGGGTGAAGTTGTGCTTGCCACTCTCTCACAGTCAGAAGCTGACCTCCCTCACTCAGTTGTTGTGATAATATGAAGAGAGACATATGTACCACCTTGAGCTAATTTAAATGAAAGTTGGAAATAACTATACAGCCTCCAAACAAGGCTTTTAACCTTCCTTTAACTGTGTCTATGGCTCATGGGAAAAATAAATTACTATTCTTGTGCACTAGAGTTCTAGAAACTGATTCTGAATGGAACTGTGTACATTCCTTAGATTAGTAGAGGCAGTATCATCTGTCATCCCCTTGCAATGTGATAAGTATTTCCTCAGAAGTGAGGTTGGAAAAAATTAAGTGGACAAGAATTGGTTGAACAGGTTGGATTTACACAAATGGATTGACTCCTAGCATTCGCAATTTATCTGTGCCTACAGTTTCCAGCTTGTTGTGCATAAAGCTTAAAGTGCCAGTGAGTTTGGCCTTGACCAGGCAGCCAGATCAGATCCTTCTGGCTACAGCTTTAAGTTTCTCCCCCACCCCATGCTTTCTGCAGTGTTTAACCTTCGAGGTGTTTGCTTAGCAGGGCTGGCTTGTATCTCTCTGGCAGACCTTGAATGACTGAAATCTGGAGAGCATGTGAATTTTAACTGCACTGTGCTTGCTGGCTGTTGGTGAAAACCAGCTGTTGGGAACTAATGCTGTGTGCCCTAAGCAGGAGAAGGACCCCTTTTTAGGGTGACAGACCTGGGTTTTGGTTCACAGAGAGGCTTATATTCCTTAACCAGGGATTCTTAAGCCCCATTTTGTCTTCTTTTAGTCATCCAACTGGAGGCCCATTCCCCTACTTTGGAAAAACCTGAGCCAATCCATATGCCTATGAAGCACTGTATACTTTCCCAAGCCCACTCTTCTCCTGAACTCTATTTCAGAAATGCTGGCATAACCAAGGGGCCCAAAGAAAGAAGCAACTTCCTGCCAGGTCAAGTAGTCACTAGGAAAATAGCATTTCTATCCCAACTTCCAAATTGTGGCATAGACCTGTCTGTATCCATGGGGAATTTTTTGTTGTCAGATTGACTTCAACTTACGATGGATGCTTTTGTGTTGTACTCTGGGGGAAGGTTGAGAATGGCTTGGGACTTTAAAAACAAAAAACTACAGCCCCCAAAATTCTCAGCTAGCACAGCTCTGGCCATGCCAGCTGGTGGATTTGGTGAGTTGCAACCCCGAAACACTAACTTTTTGAAATCATATAGTCTAACCCTTTTTCTGGCTTGAAAAAATGCCATGATTTGTACAATCTGGTTGTCATAGGTGGAGGCATTGTAGCAATGACTGTGTTGCTGGGATTTCCCTGCCTTAGTGTGTACTTGGATTGGAGTTGAACTAGTGAGTTAGTTCTTTGCACAAGTCATCCAAAGTAGGCTCTGTAAGTTAGTTGTCTATTTCAAGGTTATCCAGAATGATGCAATCTTGTGCATGGCTTGTAGTCCTTGTTTCGCACGTCTGTTTCACTCAGTGAAACTGCATTTCATGTCTGCTCTTGACTCAAAGACCGTGCCATCTCTCCTAGCCCTCTGTCTTACTGCTCCAACCACTACTTGCTCAACACGGTTGTATTCCTGTGACCTTTGAGAATTGCCACTTCTAAAAAGGGAGGCTTCAGGTGTACTTCTGATTCAGATCTGTTCTCAGTGGGGGACTGGGATGCTAAGGGTTTATCGAATGCATGGCAGTTTTCCCTTGCTTCTGGGGTTCTCTTTTTTGGTGTGGAGGTGGGGGAAGGCTGTTCACATCTGACCTGCCTCCATGAGTTATTTGTAAGGTCTCTGATTAGGATTGGTAAATTCAAGTGTATGTAGTCCTTTGAACCTTGCCCCATTTGTATATCCTCCAAGAAGGTATAGAAGATAATCTTCTTTCTCAAACTTGGAAGAAGTCTGTGATGATGTCACTCCACCCAAGCTTAGGCTGAGTGAAGCTTGTCAGGAGCCATCTGTAGGTGTGACAAATCAAGTTGTTGCTACAGTTGATTTAACACAATGAAATAAATTCCAATAACTTTATTTGGACTACAGGTTTCAGATTATCCTGGCCAGCATGGCCAGTGACATCTATGGAAAGTGTAATCTGGGAGTTAACTTTTCTAGCTTCCACTAGGTTGCATGAGTAATTTGCTGAGGGCATTGTGGTCTTCTTTTATACAAAGAACATGTGGCTCTCTTTTGCCTCTAATTTGTAGATGAGGAACTGAGATGAAATGATTTTATTTTTTAGGCCATATGGGCTTTGTAGTTGCAGTAGAAATTTCAGGAGGACTCGCTGTCCTCTTGGACATCATTGTGATTGTTTCCCATTCCTTGCCTGCCTGCCTGCTCCTTCTGTCTGCAAAAGGACTGGATTTCTACTTTCCAAGTTGCCTTGAATGTATTTACCCCTTTCTCCCTCTTGAGTCAAATATCTCACTCTTATTTCCTGCACCCCACTGCAGTTCTTGCTGATTTAAGGCTTGAACTGTGGGCCATGAAGGTTGTGTTCTTGAATTCATAGGGCCTTTTCATAGGCCCTATAACACTGTTATAGTGCTGTTGTTTCCACTTTCAACATCCTTTGGAATCCTGGGGTTTGCAGTTTGGGGAGAGGCCTTTAGAATTCTCAGCCAGAGAGTGCTTTGGCCTCAGTAAACTACAAACCCCAGAATTCCACAGGAGGTTGAAAACGGAATGATAGCACCATAACAGTGTAGGACGGAAAGGCCCATATCCTGTGTCCTTTTGAGATGGGGCAAGGCAGGACGTGCTTCCCAGGAAAGGAGGCCCTCCTGTGACATGGCATGGTATGTGGGCTTCTCCTGCCCTCTGTTTAGTGCCTGCTCTGAGAGCACAGGTGGGTGTCTGGCTCTTTGGCCCTGGCAGGAGTCGGAGGCTCGGGCTCAGCTGGGCAGGCCTGGTTGGGAGCCAGCCGGCCTCCCCATTCCCCCATCCCCCCTCCTCCTGACTGTGCAGTGCGAGTGACTCAGGCATGTAGGCGTGGGATTTTCTCCGGCTGCCTTGGGCAGTGCTAGGGTCGAATGGCTATGACTGTGGGTGGGGTTTTGGGTGCTCCCTGGTTCTCCTCGGTCTCAGTCTCTCTCTCTCCTCTCTCTGCCTCGGTGTCTCTGCAGTGCAGCAGACTCTGCGATCTGACACCACCAGCAGCTCCCGACACTCATGTTCCTGGCCTTCCCCGGGTGGGGGTGGGGGGTTGTCCCCTGCTTTGCCCATGTTTGGCGAGCCCGACCCTCCCTGCCGCTGCACCAGCAGGTTTGCAGGCTGATATTCTCTCTCCCCCACGCACCCACCCTAAAGTCTGACAGATGAAAAGTCTGCTGCTGCTTGCAAAACCAGCCCGGGGGTTTCCTACTTAAGGGTGAGTATTTCTCCTCTCTTTGGCCTGTATGTTTTCTGTGCATGTGTTGAATTGCTGCTGCTGTTCTTGGTGCGGGGTGCTCCTCCACCAAAGACCTCAAATTTCTGTGTACCTCATTTTGGCATTTAGGAGGTGGCTTGGTGGGGAGGAGACAAATTGAGAAGTGCTAATCCCCCCTCTCTACTGAATGTTGTTGAAGTTGGACCTGTGCTGAGAGAAGATCTTGGCCTTTGCCTCGAGAAGGAGAAGTGTTTGGCATGGAGCCGCCCCACATAACAAATTCACCCAGAATATTTGGGGCAGGGCAGCGAGAGGAGGGAATGACTTGCACTTTGCAGTTGCTTTTCCTCAAACCATGGGGCTGCATTAGCTGTTTTCTGAAAAAGCTTTAGACAGACTGTTCAGGCATGTCTAAGGCTAATTCAACTGTACCCAAGGGAGTGCAGACATGGTTACCCCCACTTCTTCTGGGTCTTCGGTTTTAGTTTTCAGGGACGGTACCGTGCATCTCCCCTTGAAGGGCTTCTCACATTGCTTCCGAATTGGCTTCTATTATTGTCTTTGGAAATTCAGTGCCGTTTGGGATGATGTCTCATGGTAGCTCAGACCCCATAGCACCATGTGGACTTGCTTCCTGTAGGAAGGGCTGCAGTGTGCCCCCCCCGCCCATGTCTGTACGTGACGCTGCGCCACAGTGTGGCTGGTTGTTTGGAGTAGGGGAGGGAAAGAAGATTATTGCAAACTGTTCAGTTGTGATGGAGCATCTCCTTCCCCAAATCTCCCCCAAACAGACACACACACATATACACACACACACACAGAAAGAGAGAGAGCGGGAGGGGGAAGAGCGAGAGAGAAGGATAACACACATTGAATGGTGGTAATGTTAAAACTATGAACTTGTAGTTGCTTAGAAGCCTGGGAAGAAATTAAAAATCTTTCCTCCAGAACTGGTAACTGTATCCCTTAGTGGAAGTGAAGAAATTGCCAGCATCATTTCGCTCCTTCCTACAATCTATGTCCATTTCAGCGTCATTGCTGAGATTTCTGAGGGCTGTATTTGCGTGGGTGCCTTTGAGCCACCTGTTGATTTATGGCAATCCCATGAGTTTCATAGGGTTTTCTTAGGCAAGGAATACTCAGAGGTGGTTTTGCCAGTCTCTTCCTCTGAAATATAGCTGGCAGCACCTGGTATTTGTTGATGATCTCTCATCCGAGAACTAACCAGGGCTGACACTGCTTGGCTTCCGAGATCAGACAAAATCTGGTACCCTTAGGGTATTTAGGCACTGAACTGAAATCCTTACTGTATCAGCAGGGCCCACCCAGCAGGGCCCACCCAGAAAAGGTCTCTTGAATGAGATAAACCGGAATCCTACAGAAGTCCTGCTTGTTGGGTTGATTTTTTGTGTGGGGGTTTTTCTTTGGCTTTGCTTTGCATGTGTTTCCTTTTCTTGCTCCAAGTCTTTGTAGCTTGAAATGCTGACAGCTGCAATCCAGGGATCAAGTTACAGCAGGATTGTAGGTCTCTTAGGGTAGAGTAGCTGAGGAGGAACTTTATATTCCTGGTTGCCCTGCCTTGTTGCCCCTTCCGCCCCCTGTACAAACCCAAAGGGTTCCGTTCCTGGAGGATTTCATAGGATGGCTATGTTTCTGTTTGCTGCCTGGTCACCTGGTAGCCATTCCGGTTTCCCTGTTAGCCTTGCCTTTCTACCTTAACTGGTCTGTGGGTCTTTTCTTGCTGGGATAAGGCCTGCTGATGTTCAGGAGGCTTCTAAACCCAAGCAGGTCCTTCATAGCCCCAACACTGGGTAGTAGGTGGGGTGTGTATGTGTCTGTCTTATTATACTCTTTACAACTTAGTTGCTTCTGTGTTATCTTTAATGCCACCCAGGTTTGTGTGTGGATAGGGTGCTTACTGACCTGGGCAGTTGCATCTGTAAGCTTAAAGGAAAGAAGAGCTGACATGCTTCCTCTGTACAAGTGTGGGAGGTTCTCCTGTATGTTTTATGTCTCAGACTCCATCGGTATCTCAAGAGTGTGGGGAGGCAATAAGGAGTATCAGACAGGTGCAGTAGGTTTGTGCACCTGGTGTGGAGGAGGTTGAGGTCCTTGGTCATCTGTTAATTGCACTTGAACCGGTCATCTGTCATGTCTAGTTTGGGGTTCTCAAAATGTTTTCCTGCTGCACCTGTGTGGACATGGGTGATGGTTGTCCTCCTGGACACCTGCATTCATATTTTATGCAGACTGGTAGAACTGGCCAAATGCCTTAATGATCATGTTTGAGAAGCTCATGGCCCTTACGCTGATCATTTCCATCTTTCAGCTTGCCTTTCAGTGGTGCTTTCATCCAGAGGCATACGCAGTACCATGTGCTGCGTGTCTGTGAGAGCGTCGCCCTGCTGGGCATCTGTCTGTCAGATTTATATGGCTGAGAGACTCCTTCAGTATGGTTCTACTTTGCCTTCTGGAACCCTGGGTGGGATGATTTTGAGTTTCACTGCCAGACATTTTTCAGACGGGTTGAGGCTCACTTGGTACTCCTTAAGGAACTCTTCATTTGAGCTATTTTAAGAAAACATTAGCTGGAGTTGTGTGCAGACTGACAAGATGTTTTGTCCATAATTAAACTGTCAATATCATGAGAAAATTACTCAGCTATATCTTTGCTGTGGGAAGCAGGTATAATATTTTAAAGTGCGTAGAAGCAGGAGATCTGGAAGAAAGGAGTGTGCGTTTTCATAAAATGAATGAGATCTAGTTGTTTATGGGAATGATAGATGTTAATCAAAGTTTGAATCTTAATTCTCTTCATCCATTCTTTGTTTTCAAACAAGGCAGCTAGAAGCATGATCTTTCTTATGAAATGAAAACAAAACAGATTCCTAGGAGGCAAAACCCTGTGCTTCACTATGTATGGGATGAATATGTAGAATGCAGGCAAACCATATATTTTTGGACATTTTTGAATACAGTTTGTGTTCATCTGAGGCCTGTACTGAAATGACCCAACATTTATGGAGCTCCTGAAGGCCATGATACTCTTCTGTGGATGGCGGTACAGGAACAAACATCTTCAGGTGAAATGGAAGCTAAGGAACATTTAATATTACATGTGTATTAGGTAAGAGAATATCACAAGGAGGTTGAGGACAGGGGCACTGAATTAAAGGAAATGAGGATACTTGCAAAAGACACTGTGTAGACCAGGACAGGCATTGCGTCTTTGTAGGAGTCCTTTGGAATCCTTCGCACCCAAATTTTGCTTACAGGAACCCTTGTTCCATTCCATGCTCTGGTCTGATATGAGTGGTTTGTATTTTGTCTTCTCTCACGGAACTTCATGCTAAATGGATTGAGGTTCAAATGACTGTCTCCACTTGTTTGGGCTGCTTCCCTTGCTCCCTTCCAGTCTGCTGGTAGTGTTAAGTTTTAGGGTTGACTTGGTTCCAGTGAATTCTTGTTGCTGAGGATTGGATTGTGTCTAGTTCCTCCTGTGCTCATTTTTACAATACCTGTCTTTCTCCATTGCAACAGATAGCAAAGGAATCCTTATGCAGCACCACGTGAAATGAACAAAGCTCCACAACCCTCAGGAGGAACCCCATCAGCCCCACACCCCTCCCCTTCTCCTGGACTTCCACAGGTAAAGGTTTCATCTCCCAGGCCATCTTGATCTTCTCTCATGTGATAATTGATCCCCCGTCCCCCATTCACTACCTCATTTTCCTGTCTTCTCTCCTCTGGTGGTTTTGGAAGAAGGTCCGCTGTGATGTGAGTCGCCCTAAATACACCTTTCTGCAGTTCCCTTGCCTTGTGCATGTGGATTGATTTTGTATCTGTGTCTGTTCAAGCAGTCTTGCAACTGGAGTTTTGACTGGATGGCTATTTTCATCCCTTTACTGAATTTGTATTTAGTAAATGACATGCACATTCAGAGAAGTGCTTCACCCTGCTAATATACTGCTAGATGGGGATCGAAGCAGCTAACGAAGCTGCTATTTTTCTCTTTCTCCTTTATCCCCACTTCCCTCTTTCAGCAGGCAGCATTTCCTCCTGGCCAGACGACACCTGTGGTTTTTAACCCAGCGCAAGCTACCCAAATGAATACGCCTTCCCAGCCTCGACAGGTAAGGAGCGGGGTCACTATAGCTGTTGCTCCAGCTGTGCTTGGGCCACCAGCCTCTCTGAGGTGGCAACCAGGCATTTTTTCATGAGCTGCCTGCCAAACAGGTTCTTCTGTGTTGTTGGTGGCTTGGAGGGGTTGCTGGGCACAAGGAGTCCTGCAGGCTGACTTCAGGTGCTGCTGACTCAGGAGTCCTTCCACAGCACGTGCAAGGTGGGGATGTTCGTCTGGTTGAGCATTGTGGAGCCAGCTGTGAAGTCAGAGCTGTGCTGGGAATTACCCTGCCCTCACTTTATGTTCTAGTCCCTCACCAGTTAGAAGTGAGGGTAGGGTAAGAGGGGGCAAGTAGACAAGGAGGCCATGCCGGGAAGTGAAGTGTGTGGTGTGGGAGGGGGGAGTTGCCTGTAACTGTCAGTGATGTTCTGCTCTTGTCTCCCCTCACTCTTTCCTGTCTTAGTTTCCAGCAGGGCCTCGTGCTTTACATCAGCAGGTACTAACCCTTCTATGCTCCCCTCACTGCATGCTGAATGCAATTTTGGGGTGGGGGTGCTGCAACGTTGGCGGTCTTGCTTTGGACACTGCAGGGAAATTCGCTGGGGATGGGTACAAGCTAGTGGTCGTGCAGGCTGGCCTACAAGGAGGGAAAGGTCTGAGAGCTAATAGCTCATGATTTTTAAAAAGACAAGGTGTGGAGTTCCCAGTTTAAATTTTGCATTTGGCATTAACCCACTTGGTGAACTTGGGCAAGCTGCACTTTTTTCCCCTCTCCTCCTTGCTATTAATATGAGAATAGTAACACTGTCACACCTTCCAGGTGTAGGGATCAAAGTTTGTAAGGATTTAAGTGAGATAATACACGTGCTGCCCAAATGCTAAAGCTTACTTTTGAAAGAGGACCGTTCTGCTAATCATCTGACGCTTGTATGTTTCGGACGGCTTAGCAGCAGTGAATGAATCCAGTCAAAAATGTGAAATAAAACATGGAAAAGAGATTCAGGGGCATAGGTGCTCAACTGCAGTGCAAGGGCTGCTCTGTCTCTTGGGACTCCAGATGATTGGGTGGGGTTAGAGGCAATTTGACTGCTGTGTCCAGAGCGTAGTACCTTTTCCCCTCCCCCTGTGACATGCATGATGTCTGACTCACGATGGCAGTGTCTCCGCTGCATTCTTTCTCATGCACTACTTCTGCCTCTTTTGCTTCTCCATTTGGTATCATACCCCTCCCTTTCCAACGGAATGAACTGCCTGTCCATTCTGAGGTCTGCTCTTGGAACTATTTTGGAGCTGTCACCATATTTCCCATTTTCACATGCATATCCCATCACTGTCTTTTATCTGTCTTCTCTTCTGTGTAAAGGGGAATAGGCTTTGTTCTTGGTATGTCCAATGTGATTTGCATTTTGTCCTCAAACTACCTGATGCTTACAGGAAGGACTGGACCACTCTGCTGCTCCCAAATGTTCATCTTACTCCCACACCCCTTTGGTTACGAGCAGTCTCCCATCATCTCTGCTCTGCCGGGTGCTCAAAAAGATTGTTTAGGCCATTGGTGTGAGAGGATGAAAGGAGAAAGAGGCAAGGTTTCACCCTTCAGTGGGTCGTGGGAATTTTGGTTACTTTCAGCTTTGTGGAGGACCCAAGAGGTTGGAGAGCCGAGCAGCCTGGCTGAAACACACTCACGCAGTGCTAAGGAGCTGCTTTGTAAAACCCTTAATTTATTGACCCTGCCTAGCTGCTTACCTGGGTAAGCATTTTGAAAAGGTGTTGGCTTAGATTCTGAATGCGTTCCTGTTTCTTTCTGGGGACTGAACTCCTCACATGACTCTTATTTATTCAACCCCATCAAAGGGAGTGATCAAAAAGGCTTCCATTGTAGCCACTGAGGGTTGTATCTGCAGTTTTTCAAGTGAGGTGGTTCCATCGCTATATCAAAAGTGCTTATGCCTCATGCTTGTGGGTTTGGTATGACACCAGTGTGAGCAGCCTGGATCTTCAACAAGAAACCTCTGAGACACATCACTCCCCCAGTGCTTGTCCTGCCAGCAGCCTTACAAGCCCCTGCTAATGGATGGAGTTAGGAATGCACAAGTCTGTGGTTCAGATCTCACCTCCGCCATAATCTCAGCATGTGACCTTAGCAAAGCTGCTATCTTTCAACATCAGCCTGCTTGGGCTGGTGATGCTGGCCTTAATCACAGAACTGTATTGAGTATCATCAAGCTAATGATGGGCTTGGAAGCATTACATATGTATATATGAAGTATCTTAAGTATTGATTTTGAGTGTTTCTATCATACCTTTCCGTTGTTGTTTTTTTTAAATGATGCCTTCCAAGTGATTAGGACTGTCCTCACTCCAGTCCTGTTGCTACCACGGCTCCTTGCAAAAGTAATTCTCGTCCTTTGCTCTTGCAGATATTTTGGATGTTAGTTCCCACAAGCCTTAGGTAGCATTACCAGTGGTTGAAGATCCTGGAAGATGAATTTGAAATCATCTGCCAGGCCAAAGCTTGAGAACCACTGCCTTGTGCTGTGCTACGCCTTGTGGTGGCCACTTTATGTTTTACCTTCATGCTCAGCCTCCAAAGAAACTGCGGAGCAAAGAATAATTGGATGTATGCCTGAAAGGGAGGTGTCTCTGTGTAGGAGGTCAAGGAGCAAGCCAGCTCCCTACCACAGCAGTAGGTCACAGGCCTAGCATGCTTAAAAATTCTGGCTGTTACCAGTGAACCCATCGTGACTAGTTAAATGCTGCTCCTTGTTAACTCTGAAAGGTGGTGGGTGGGCACTGCTAGCCTTTCATCCTACTGGTAGGTAATCCTGCCTTCCACTACTTTGCTTCCAACATGGTAGACTCCAGATGTCTCAGAGAAAATCCATCAGCCCCCTCTCTATCCAGAGTGCCCTGTAGTTTGGGGTGATTGAATTCATAGCTCCCATCTAAAAAGAGATAGAGTAGGAAATTAAGGGAGGCTGACTTAAGGCTTTCTGTTTGGCCTAGCACCATAGGACGTGTGCTGTTTGGAGCTCCAAGGATGGGTGTAGAAATGTTGTATTTTATGAACTGCAAAGTTTCTTTCATGCTCATATTGTATCAGTGATCTTTGATAAGTTGTAAACTTAACCAAAATAAACAAAACCTGCCGTTTCTTTAAACAAGCACCTTTTTTCCTAGTGCAAAGATTGCTTTACAGTGTTTTGCAAGCACTCCTGCAGCAATGGGAGCGCGCAGGGATTGGATCACGTAAGGCAGAGCCAGGAGAAATGTGATTCTGGGGCTGCATATGCAGCTCCCAAAGCTGCCGTTGAAACCTTTTGACTCCCTGGATTATCCCCTTTCTGGAAGAAAGTAGGGTGAATTGCCACTCCGGGAAATCTCTAGGGGTATTAGTTCACTTTTAAAGAAAGTTGCAGTGTCTTGCTTCACAGTCTCACATGAAAGGAGCTGTTTTTCAAAACTAGAAACATAATTTGGACATTTTTTGGCAGCCTGTATGGCCCCTGAAGGGTTTCAAGGAGCAGACTGGCCACCAGACTACTGCAGGGATATATGGGGGGGGGAAATCCTTTATCTACAGTAGGCCCTTCACATTCGCAGGGGATACGTGCAGAGGACCCCTGCGAAAGTGAAATAACTGCAAATAACTCCCCCAGCACTCCTCCTTCTCTGTACACCTGCCAACGACAGCTGTTGCCAGCAGCGGGCAGGAAACAGGAGGGAGAAAAAATAATCTTTCTTCCCTTTTGCCTTCCCCACCCGCGCCGCTGCTGGGGCGGTCACTCCTAGAGTTGCTAGCAGGAAGATGGCGAGCAGAAAATATCTCCTGTTCGCCATCCCTCCCTGCTGCTGGGGCAATCCCCCCAGAGTTGCGGGCAGGCAGATGGCGAGCCTGATTGCACTGGCGGCAGCTGAGGGCGTGCAGAGAATAGGCAATTGCCCACTTGGCACATCCTTGCAGGCCGCCTCTGAAGCACCTGCATGAGCGGTGGTGGGCGATTGCCCACTCTGCATCCCCCTGCCAGCTGCTGCCAGCGCACCCACATGGGTGGTGGTAGTGGGTGTGAAGATTGGGTGATCCGGCTGCTGCCAGCATGGGCGGTGGTGGTGGGCATGCAGAGAATGGGAAATTGCCCATTCTGGAGTCCCCTGCTGGCTGCTACCAGCACACCTGCATGGGTGGCACCAGCAGGCATACAGAGAATGGGCCCACTCTGCACACCTCTGCCAGCTGCTCTCAGCACACCCACACGGTGGCCATGCAGAAAACGAGTGATCTCCCACTCTGCACGTCCCTGCAGGCCGCTTCTGGAGTGCCCGCAGCGGCCATGGCGGAGGGCTTCCAGAGAAGGGGCGATGATCTTTCTCCCTCCCTGCCCCTGGGCAAAAGGCCAGGGAATGGGAGGGGGAGATGGGAGGAGACAAGCCTACCCCACGAATAATCACATCCGTGAAAGTGAAACCTATGAATGTGGAGGGAGAGCTGTAGTATACTTGGGAGACAAAGTTCAGAAATTAATGGAACATTTTGGAAAGTGCTGTATTTTTAGAAGAAAAGTAAAAACGTTATGCTCTAATTTAGAACAGTTTTATCGCTGAAGTACCACTTTCAATAGTATGAACAACTTTTTTTTACTATTTTAACATATCTGAAACAATTTCTATGTTGTTCAGAGCTTTGGATGACCATCTTAAAATGGTACTCTGTGATATCCAAAATGTGAAAATAGACACAGAAAACCTTGGGATTAACCTTTCCTAACAGGTGCTGTCCACTACAATGCCTATCATTTCTCATGTAGGCCATTGACAGGGAATAATGTGAGGTGTAGTCTAGCATATCTGGAGGGCACCAAACTGAAGAAGGCTACACTGAAGGACTAAAAAAATAAAAAATCAAGCAATATCTGCTATTTTGGGATGAGCCGATAACCTGATTTGATCCTGCTGAGAGAAAGCTGGTGTATTATGTTTTATTTAGAAAGTATAATGAAACTCTTGTCTTTTGAGAGATCTTTATAGCAATTCAGTCTGTGTGTTTTCTTAATAGCTGACATGATGCACTTACTGCAGTATATTTCTTATATTTATTTAATGCTTTCAAGAAAATAGTTCTTACAAAAATGGTGACTAATCTAATGTTTGTGCTCCTCAAAGCTTTTCTTGATTGTGGAGTTTGCTGTCATCCAGCACCTCTAGCTGTTGTGGAGAGCCCATTTGCAACTGTCTCTGACCTAAGGAGACAGTAAAACATGGGTGGGAGAAGGAAAAGTAATCATTTAGCCAGTGGAGAGGAGAGAAGGCAGGATGATGGATGGGTATAGTTGAAATTGAGGGGTGGGGAATTTTAAAAGTAAGGCCTGGACACTTGCCAGTTGGGATGAGGCAGGCTGGCCCAAGTTGTCACCACCAGTTCAGCTACTCATTTTGACTTTCTCAGCTGCCGAGCAATCTCCTCTGTTTTCAGTTTCACCAACCCAATGTAAATACTTGGCAGCACTATCTCAAGACTGTGCTCTTTGTCTCCTCTGATGTCATCCTCTAATGGTGTGTCATTTTATAAGACAACCGTCAACTACAAGTCCCAGCCTGTTTCTTTTCTCTCCTCTCCCCCTGCCTTTCCCCCCTTCCCAGCTTCCTTCCCGCAAGGCTGCAGTTCCTTTTTCTGCTCAGTGTTGGCTATTCCCCAGAGCCTGGTAACTTGTCTGGCTGTAGGTAACTCCTTTCTCTTTCTCTCTCTTTCTCCTTCTCTCTCTCCCTTTTCTCCTCTTGTGTGCGCGTGCTTGTGTGCTTGCTAACAGGGAGGATTCAGGTCTCTTCAGGTAAAGCCTTTTCTATAACCCCTACTCCGGTTGGGAGCGGGAGGGGCTGAGCAGGAGTGCCGCTAGCTTAGTGGGCACTCTGCTCAAGTCTGTAGCTTGCTGTACAGCTAAAGCTGCTGCTGTTTCGGCTTACAGAATGCAAAAGATGTTCTCTAGGGTATCCTTTTTTCCCTGCTTCCATTTTGTGTAGGAGCCTGGAAAAGGGAGCATCTTGAATCACTGTAATCCATAATAGTTTTTCTTTGCATCTGGGAAGGGGTGGGGGATTTCTTCATGTCTTTGGCTGCTTCTGAGCCATCCTCCTCCCCTTCCTCTTTTTTAATCCTTCCAAAAATGGTTGATCCTTGGCTTTCAGAATTCACCATTTTCTCCTGTCTGCCAGAGCAGCTTTCTAGAATCCCAAATTGATTAGAGGAGAGCGTAATGTGTCAGTTAAGTGAGAAACTTTGGCAAGGTAGCCTGACCTTGTAACTGACCAGTATTGCTGATTGAATGGTTGAATGTAGTCAACCATTCTCTAAATTCTGGTTTTTGAAGGAAATTGTGGTTAGTCCCACTTGGGGATGAGGTCACTTGCGTTCTGTGCCCTCACTACACATCTGTGTTTGGGTTTGTTTTATAGAATCAAGGCTGCTTCATTCATCTGGGGAAGGTAGGCCTGAGCATATATATGGACTATATATGGTAGAGAATGAACAGCTCATGCTTAGTTGAGCTTATTCTCCCTCACAGTATCCATCACATCTGCAGCAACCAAATGTGGCAGCAGGCCAGCATTATGAAAAGGAGGTTGAGGTGCCATCCTGTCCTGCCACCATTCTTTGCTTCCAAATGTGCCCCTCCAGGTTCCTGGCCAAGATTATTCGAAGATTTGACATAGACCTTTGTGGCCACTTCCCCATCTTAGCATAGAGTAGTTCTAATGCAGGGCGTAGTGTTGTGCAGAAATTGCCCACATGTCAGGTTTTCTCTGCAGCCTTCTGGGCTTGAAACTTGCTTTCTTGTAAAAACAAAACCCATAGCTTGGTTTGCAGAGAGTGTGCTGGAGCTGCCAGCTTTTGCATTACCGGTTCTCTTCTGTGTTTTCAGCTGCGGCGGATTCCTGCACGCAACCTTCACAGAGTCAGTCTTTTGTTGGGTGGGGGAGGCAGCAGTAGGACTGGGCGGAGGGGAAGCAGCTGTGTCTTGGACTTCTCCAGCCAGGCCTTGCTAACCAAGCATGCCCCACTCTCTTTCCTTTCTCTCTTGAAGCATTTCTACCAGAGCAGGCCCCAGCCTCCAACAAGTGCTTCCCGGGTGCAGAGTACCGCGTCGGCTCGGCCTGGCCCACCTGCTCATGTTTATCCAGCTGCTTCCCAGGTGATGATGATCCCCTCACAGATCTCCTACCCTGCTTCGCAAGGCGCCTACTACATCCCCGGACAGGTGAGGGCTAGGTTGGGGGCTGAGGCTTTCTTTCTGGAAGGTAACTTTCCCATTGATTGATGCTTTCTGTAACCTGCTGCTAGATGTCTTTCCTGTTTGATTCCTGTAACATTGTGGTCAGGCTTCTACCTTCTTTCTTGGTGTCCTTGCCCTAACTGTGTACTTTCTTGCCAGTAGTACAGCAGCCTTGGCTTCACTGTTTCTTGTGCTTCTTTGTGGGTGGTGCTGTTTTTTTTTTTTTTTTAATGAGAGAAGCTGTGTTTTGTAAAAATAAACAAACGAGAATAAATGGATTGCGGCACAGCTTATGCGTTCACATTCAAATCTTTGTAAATTGTGGGTCTGACTATAGGAAGCCACTAGGAAAAGTAGAGAATTCTCCATTCGGCGGTGAGAAGCAACAACAAACATTCCAGCATTGTCTGATGTGTTATGTGGTCTACTTATTGAGAAATAAGAATTTAGGAGAACCATTTTACAACTCTGCTTGGGGATTATTTCTGTTTCCATGAGACTTGTGGACCATAGTATTACTGAGTGCATGCTAATTACTCTACCTTCTGCCTCTTTGTTCCTCCTGAACCTGTTTGAATCAAAGCGTCTTGCTCCTTTTCAGAAAGTCACACAGGCTTGGGCGAGTTACCCAGAGTGGAAGAATGACCAAGAAAAATGCCTTCATGTCCTCTACTAGATTTTATTGAATGAGTTTTTTTAGAAAAAATACTTTGGCCAGTCTTAAATATCATGATGGGATTTTGAGTCTCCTTAGTTGTGCTGGCCCTGGACGTTTGGTTTTAAGTCAGTTTCTCTCTGGCTGCAAGGTTTCATGGGCTAATATATTTGATCAGTTGGAAAAATAATTTGGTGAAATCAGTATCAGGTTTAATTTTTTTTTAATGCATATAAGTATCAGGTTTAATTTTATTTTAATGAAAGTCCCTCCAGAAGCTCCGGATGGTAAGTGTCATCTATTTTTTGAAAAGGAGCTATTTCCCACATGCAATAAAAGGACAGCACCTCATAGTTGATGCTTTATGTAACACATGGGCACATCATCTAACAACCCAGATTCTGTGGATTTTTTAAACTGTTCTGTGTTTTGTTTAATGTGAAAAGATAATACAGATTTATTCTGTCAAAAGACTTGTAAAGCTAATCAGATTTATTTAGTGTGGTCACATCTCTGCTGTGCTGTGTCTACTTTTTTCATCGCGTTTGCTCAGGAGATGTCAAGAATCCTGCAATTGTCTCCCTTTCTCCAGCAGAGAAGGTTCTCCCCTGCATTTGGTCCAGTGGCAGGATGCTGTCCATCCCACTGAGAAAGTTGCATCCTTCCTCTCTGTGACCATTTTTTTTTAACCTGTAATATAGTCAGAGGTTGGTGGGATGGGTGAGCCATATATGTGGGGGGGTGTTGTTATGTACATACACATGGGCCCATGCATCATGTCTGTAAAGCGATGAGTGTCCAACTCAAAGACCTTCATCTTAGACTCAGAGAATTGGAAGAGACCACAAGGACCATCCAATCCAATCCCCTGCCATTTTGCAGCATGCCAAAATCTGCCACATCGTTGGAGGAAAAAATCCAGTGGATTTTCTTCCCTAATGCCTAAGACAGGGTCTGCTAAACACAAATGCTGTCCAGGGTTTTCTTGGAAAACTTCTGAAGAATGGTATTTGATAATGATGCTACATCACAGTTGAACAGACTTCTTTTTCCACTGAACCCACATACCCAAAGTAAGAAGTTGTGGTTGTTGGAATCTCCATGCTTTATACAGGAAATGTTATTGCCCTGGGAATTGAAATTGACATCTGGAAGGCCAGGTAGTTCCCATCACAACTGTACACAAACTTGGCTTGATAGAGTTCAGTGTTCTAGATCAAAATATTAGAACTTGATATTACTTGTGATCCTGTGGTGGGTTTTAAGTTGCTAGAAAGAATTGCAAGAAGCCTCTGAAAGTAAATGGTTTTGAGAGGCTTCCTTGCCAGCCTTTAATCAGCAAACGCAGCAGACAGGACACAGTGTTGTTTGTACTGGACAAGGAGTGAATAAATTGGCACTGCAGTGCGGGGGTTAGAACACTAGACTAGGCCTGGGCTAACCCCAGTTCAGATGTCCACTGTCTTTCACTGAGTAGCCCTGGGTTAATCTCTTTCTCTCAGCCTGACCAGCCCCTTACAAGGTTGTTACAAGGACAAAAACCAGGCTAGGGGAGACAAGGAAAACAATGCATAAAGGCCTTGAACTGTTTGGGGGAAGAATGAGATTGAAATGTAATCAGCAAAATAGCTGGCTCGCTTGAGGTGGATGCCCAAGTTATGGCTGGGAGAAATGGCTCTTCATATAGTTTCTGCATCATTTTTAGTGGAGGATTGGCTTTAGTCCTGAGAAGAGCAGCAACAGATTGAAGGTGTCCAGTTTGCTGAGTCTCTGTTAGAATTGACAAGCCCTTACGTGAAGGGCTTCTGCTACCATATTGTTGTCCCTTATGCTCTTTTTGATTCCTCTCTCACTGTTCTCTTATTGAGTGTGCTATGCTTGATCCAGTAGACATTATTGTCCTCCACACTACAGTTACTCTCCTTCCTCATCTTCTGATCATGAAGTAGTGGCACTCATCTGCTGTGCTTTTCTTCCCTTTCTTTCTGACCTAGGGACGTTCTACATATGTTGTACCAACCCAGCAGTATCCTGTAACGCCAGGTGCCCCCAGTTTTTACCCAGGAGCCAGCCCCACAGAATTCAGCACCTATGGTAAGGAGGTGTGTGTGTGTGTGTGTGTGTGTGTGTGCGTGTGAGAGAGAGAGATGTATGTCTGAAATCAGCTCTTGAAGATATTGGTGCTGTGTAAAACTCAAGCTTTGGTGCTATATAAAACTCAAGCTTTTTCTGTGCTCTGCTGACCACTGATATGCTTTTAATCTGCTTCTGTTTTTTGATCTCGTTCTGCAGCTTCATCTATATATGATATCTGAGGCGGATGTTTTGCTTAGCTAAAATATAAAATCAGTTGCCTGTGCTCCTAGTTGAATAAGATTTGTACTCATGAAAAGAACATCAAGGAAATTGGTTTCAAGAAAATCTAGAAGGGGGAAATATAATATTATGGGAGGAGAAGTTCAGTTTGACTACATCCTTAAAGAGAAAAGTAAAAGTTGGGTCTTGATGGTGAAGAGCCTGAAACAGGAGAATTCCAGTGTTCCATCCTATCAAAACTCTTTTGTGCAGTAATCTTATCTTGTGTTTGCAATACTAGGTTGAAAATCAGCGTAATCTCCCTGGTTCAAAGCAGCTGCATCCTCTTTCAGGCTCCAGGTTAATACTTCATTTGTATATACCTTTCCCCTCAGATCACTAGTTCCTTAGCTTTCTCCCATGCTGTCCCTTCAAGGATGTCAGCTACTTAGTTATGCAGGATCTTATTGAACAGTAGTTTTTTCAGGAAAGATGGTGGAAGTCCTACTTTGTTCCCATCCTGCCTGTAGACCTCTAGCATCTGATGGCATCCTGGTATTAAATGTTAGGATGTTGTTGCCTTGTGAACAGGAAACTTTTCTGTTCAATGAGAAAAAAAAGTCTGATTTTAATGGGCATGAAAGATTCTGTGCCAGAAGGTTGATCCCATGATTTGTGGCATGTTTCTAGACAAGAACAGAAAATAGATCTAGGTCTCTGGATGATTTGTAACAGAATGCCAGGATTTTCCAGTTCACATTTATTTAACAGTAGCAGCATCAAAATTATTGCTACCTGCCCTAAATTATTTTAATGAAATGAAGAAAATTTGAGTAGGATTATTGTAGAAGGACAGTGAGCTTCATTCACTTGTGATACTCAAAATAATTTCTGAGCTCAGAATTCTTTTGTTCCATCTAATTTGTCCCACATTCTGTGGGGTTCCAGGAGGAAAAAAAGGTTGATCTGACAAGCCTGAAGTTTGTCCACCTGTGTTCTAGAGTCTGCATCTTCATTCAGTATCCCTGTTAGTCCTGAGGTTACACAAAAGGAGGAGCAGCAGAGGGAAAGGGAGGTGCAAGAAGCTACATAATAAATCAAATTGCAGATAGTTTTGGCTTTGTTTCACTTCCAGATTCTGGAGGGGGGTGAGAAATAAAGGACTTGAGGAGAGGCTTTGGAGGAGAATGAATAAGAACTCTATATGTGTGTATTTGTGTATGTCTGCACATACAGAAGAAAATTTTTCTTGTGTAAAGAGTAGAGCACAGCAGACAGCCAGTGTAGTGTAGTTAACAGAAATTGCACAGGTTGTCTTGTTCAAAACTCATCTTACGAATTCACTGAGTGAGCTGATACAAGGTACTCTCTTCTGGTGTCTGTTTGCCAGTGGTATTTTTGGGATGCAAATACTAGCCATTGTAAAGATTTCTGAGATAAGGGACAAAAATCCTCAGACAGCTTGGTAACCCTTTACTGCCTCATTCTCCTGTTTTAGGAGAAGTGAGTTGGTGGAGTTCTTAAAAAGAAAGCTGTGTGTTTATTTCTCAGTGGCCCCTTCCTATGTTAGACTCTTTTCGTACAGAAGGCCAGCACACCGTTCAAGCAGCCTTTTGCAACTTGATGTCCACTATATGTTTTGGACTTCAGCCACCATCAGGCCCATCCCCCATGATCAAGGGTCAGGAATGTGAGTTTTAGTTCAACATATCCGGATGATGCCAGGTTTGGGGAAAATGACCCAACAGCTGGGTATAGCCTCCCCAGAGATCTTGAAGCAGATGCTGGGTTTCCATCTTTGGATTTCTGGCTTTCCTCCTGTACCGAGCATGAAGTTGTATGAAAGGGCCTAAAAACACCCCTTCCAACTTTATGTTTCTATGATGTTGGGGAGATATGTTCTAACACAGTCCTCTTCCTAACAGGTTAGCTTATTACATGCATGGAGCTTTTCGGTTGAAGGCTCATTCAAGAATACAGCCCTTCACCTGTTCTTTGCAGTGATATTCATAGGTATGTGGGAATCTGCACAGGCTGGAAGAATGGCAATGGGGCGGAATATATAAACACAATCAATTTGAAGATAATCCTGGCCCCTTTTGCCCTGTTTTTTTTTTTTAAGGTCTGTTCATTTGTGGTAGCAAATACTTTCTTTTTCATGAGTTAAGAAAGGTTTGGTGGCAGAAGAAAAAGAGCAAGTGAGTAGGTTGAATCTTAGCTCTTGCACCACTTCAAGTGGCAGTTAGGAACTCTTGCAGCTGAATGCTACACCTCTGTATGATAAATTCTCTGTGCAATAGAAACAACCATATCAGAAAGAAGGGTTGTTTGTTGTTGTGTGCCTTCAAGTCGTTTCCGACTTATGGCAACCCTGTACTGTGGTTTTCAGGGGCTCAGAGTGTGTGACATGTACAGGGTCACCCATTGGGCTTCTGTGGCTGAGCAAAGAATTAAACCCTGCTCTGCAGAGTCATAGCTTGCCTTTTTCTATGGCATGCTAGTTTTGTACATGTAGACTTTTGATGTTTTTTCTGTTCTTTGTGCAATCCTTTGAGTCCTTACCATGGACCCTGAAATTGTGCAGCCCCTACCTTAACAAGAACTAGGCTAGAGAAACAGGCAGGTAAAACTAAGCTGCTTCCCTGGGAAACCTTTCGTGCAGTCACAAGTGTGGCCAAAGTGTAGCCCTCCAAGACTGCAGTTCCTAGCATTCCTTACCATTTTCTGTGATGATAGGGTTGCTGGGTGTTGCAGTCTATCAACATTTGTAGAACCACACTTTGCCCACCTCTGGCCTAGAAATTTCCAGTAGGTATTTGGTTGGTTGGTTGGTTGCAGAATGGTTAGGAAAATAATAGATAAGAGATAGATTTGGATGGAAGGAAGAAGCCCAGCACGAATAGTGATGAGGCGGGGACTACATTCAAGTATATAAATAAAACAAATTTGATTGCACTTTCCGTATCATGCATGGGATTGTACCTTCCCTAATGCCTGATTATTGAATATGCCAGTTTGGGCTTATGGGAGTTTGTAGTCCAAGATGCGTAGTGGATACCATGCTAGAGAAGACTGCCTTGAGCAGCCTCACTCCATGTTCTTAGTTTATTTTACAGTTCTTCTCATTCTGGACTGTTTCTTTTATTTGTTGTTGGAAAGTGTAAGGTGTGCAGACTCCTGGAAGCTTCACAGCCTTTGTTTGATGCTTACATTTGGCTATTTCTAATGTTACAAAAGTGTAGTATTGGATGCTATTGAATGCAAGTGCTCTTGAGATATTACAGGAATTGGTCCTGAGTTACAAACAGATTGGATGGAATACTGTAGCAAGTGTGTCCTGGCAGAAAAAATGAGAAATAGACTAGCAGGAGCATCTTCCTGCATAAAATTGCAATGGAACAAATGGATACTGTGTCATCTTTTCACAGCTTGCATTCAGTCTCAGTTGTTGTTTTCACATTTCTAGCTAACTTCAATCGAAGGAAAGGATTCCCACTTAAAGGAGAACTCTGAATCATGACTTTGTGTGGTTAGAGAGAGCAAGAATTGTATCCTCGTCTCCTGGGGCCCCTTTTCCCCTCGGTCTCTGGTAGGAGCAGTTTAATTTTTAACTGCCTTCTGAGTTATTGTGCAGACTTTAGCCCTGGCCTGCTTTTGGATTATTGCAGCAGCCCTGAGGCTAACAGTGGCTTTGTTGGCAGCCCCTGACTTACTTTGCCCCCTTAGGTAGTTTTTAGCAGATGTTTCAATGCCCACTGAAGATTTGGGGGTGGGTCAGTGAGTGGGTGTGAATGACCACAGAACAGCAGGTAGCATATTTCAAAACATGCCCCTCTCCAGATTTGTCGCTCTTGGAACATGTATTTGCTTCACAGTTGCCCTGATTTCTTTTGTGTCTGAGTTGCCCTGAGGTTTTGGTCCTCCTCTCCCTCCCTCCCTCCCCACCCCCCATGCTGCTCACATGCTCACTGAGGGCCAGGGCTATATTTAGCCTGGACCTGTCCCAGGCGGCTCCTGCAGACTCAGAAATGTGAGCTCAGGCCTCCATCCCACCCCAGTCCTGCATGTCATAGTTTCTTTGCTGCTGTGGAGGTGGCAAAAAAAGGCACCTCTGCCCACACCTTCTTTTCAAAAAGGTAGGTGCATTCAGCCTCTCCAGGCCTGTGATTGATGCTGTGATTGAGTCTGTCTAATCTTTGCCAGGCTTCATAGAATTGGGGAGGAGGACCTCAAAGATGAGGAAGGAGAGCGACTGAGAAAGACAGAGAGAGTCTGACAAGTTCAGGATTTCAAAATGGTGCCTGTGGCTTAAAGTTGGAGTGGTAGGCAGGACTTCAACTGTCCTTCAGTTTCTCCCTTGACCCAAAGCTGTGTTGAGAAGGTGAGCCTGTCATTCTGTGCTCCCACCCCACTGCCCACCTCCTAACGGTCCTCCAGGATGTAGGCTGTGGCAACGTCACTTTTCCATGATGACAGCAGCCCATGAAGGCAGCCTGTGTCATGGCTGGCTTGCTGTGTTGGTGTTGTTGCTGCTGCTGCTGCTCGTCAGCCTGCGAAGGTGCTGCACTGCACTCCCCACCCATAAAGTTTATTAGGCCAGATGACTCAGCAGTCAGTGTGCTGCTGCCATGTGCTCAGAACGGGTTAGACCAGTCAGTGCAGCAGCTTTCTCTTTATAGATACATTTTTTTTTCTTTCTCAAGGTCTAAGGTCTGGCACATGTAAGCAATCTGTAGGCTTGTGAGAGCTTAGAACCATCTGTGGAGCTGGTGGCATTGGGGTGGCAAACTTCCTAACTGTGGAGAGAGGCCCACATTGGGGCTGGAAAAGGCTGTCTCAACTGCTCAGGCTTTTGTTTATACTGGCTCACATCCCTCCCTTTCTTTAGAGCAGGGATAGATCTTGCTGGGCTGCGTGCCTCACCATTAGCTACGCTGGCTAAGTCTCATGGGAGATGCAGTTCAATAAAATCTGGAGAGCCATTTGTTCCCTGTCCTTGCTTTAAAGATCCCTTGGTGGCTTTTGTTGTGCTTCCATGGATCTGTTCTGCCTTGATGTGGGCTGTCTAAAAGTGTACAGTGCTCCTTAGACCTTCACTATTTGTTTTTGTCATCTCTTCTCTTCCCATATTTCAACGTCTGGCAGTTAGCTGACAGTATCTGGTTCAGCTCAGCCCAGCAGGCAGCCATGTCTACAGGAGACTGAGCTGTAGAGCTCTGTTATTTCTGTTCTCTTTGGGAATGTATGAGACTAAGAGCTAAATTGCTTTATAGCTGGTTTCATTCTAGCGTAGTTGTAAATGGAGTGTTTTACTTGTTAATCAGGTTGTTAGCCCATTCTAGCACAAGATTGAGCTGGGAAATGTATAGTGTAAACTTTTCCAATGAGGTGCCCTACAGATGTTTTGAATTGCAGCTCCCATAATTCTTGGCAGGTAACATGTTGACTAAAAATATTGAGAATCACTCCAAAAATTGTGGAGGACTCCAGGTTGGAGAAAGCTGCTGTCTTTTCGGGAGCTTCGTTTCATCTCCACTCGTATGTATGCAGCTAAGACTGAGCTTCTTGATTGTGTGGGCTACTCAGTGCCTGGGGAACCTGGGAGGAAGCTAGGTTCCATTTATTCCTTAACCCTCCCTTTTCTATGGGCCTCCATCTTATGAAGATGGATGCAAAGCTATCTTTACTTCCATGTGCCAGAACTTTGGCCAAGGCTTGGTTTCATGTTTCCCTCACTTGGTTGGAGGACTTCCTCTTTATCACAATACACAAGGCGTTCCAGATGTTTGGGCCTACAACTTCTATCAGCCCTAGCCAGTATAGCTAATAGTGAGAAATTATGGGCGTTATGATCCTAGAACATCTCCAAGGACACAGTCCCCACCTCCTTTATTACACTTAGCTGTTAACATGTATTGGTCTCAGATCTGTCTTCCTTCCCAGTTCTCTTCCTGTGGTCTGTTAGACTAAATTTTGGGTTTACTGGTTAGTTGCGTGGGAGAGCAATTTTGGAAATCAGTTCTAAGTTCCCCTGAATGTTTTGCAATATACATTAGGGCTGTATGAGCCATAGTTCAGATCCCACCTCTGCTGGGCCAGAGTCTTTCTGTAACTAGATTTGGGGTGGACAATAGAAAATTCTTCTTTCACAGTGCCTGGTTAACATATGGAATTTGCTACTACAGGGTACTGTGGCAGCTACTGGTTTAGTTGGTTTGAAAAGTTGTTTAGTGGTCATAAATCTAACAAACTTTCTCCTCTAGTTGTTTGCCCAAGAGCAGCAGTGGCCAAGTTGTGTCCCTCTAGATGTGATGGGCTCAAACGCCCATCCACCCCAGCCAGCATGTCCATAATCAGAGATGATGGGACACAGTTCTAGAAGTTGGTGATTTTTGGTACGATTGACCCTTTGTACTTTTCTGGAAGTGCCATAACACTATATGTTTTGTCTTGCAGAACCTTAGACATGAAATCATTTTGCGTGGCTATCTCATAGGAGGATTAGGAAATTGGGATGGACCTTTTATGTTGGGAAAGAGACTTGAAGAGTTGCTGTAGGAAGGGATATCTGCTTCTGTATTGGATTCTTGCCTCTCTTGTTTTTGTACTCACAGAGAATTAAATCCTCATCTATTCATGTGGCTGATCTCAAAGGAATTTGGAGGAAGAGCTGAGAAGGTGGCTTGTGACATTCTGGCAAATGTAATTCCAGACCATAGTTCTAGAGTGCTGTGCCTTCCCTCCAAGCAAGGGTGGCTGCAAATTTAACTAGCCACAACTGAGACTGTCTGGCTTACTTTGATCTGAGTTGGACAAGGTGTCACAGCCTCAAAATTGGGGTTGTCCAGAGTGAGGAAGTGGGATGGCTCAGGTACGCTTGATCTCATAGAGAAGGAATGTTGAGGTGCTGCTTGTGTGAACTTGTTGGTCAGGTTTTTGACATTCCCAACTAGAGTTAGAGGCAAATGTGCCACCCTTGGGCCTCCTGCTTACTTGGGAGTTGCAGCTGTGCCAGCTGGGAGTGCGTATGTGCATTTGTGTGTATTGTGTGTTTGTTGCGTGTAAGAGGTGTTAGCCATGGTTTGCCTGATGCTAGCCAAGGGAACACTGGATGAGGTACATCTCTGTGCTGTTTGATGGCTCTCCTCCCAGGCTTATCTTTCTAGCTTGTGAGATGCCAGAGTTCCTAGACATGCCACAGGCATCTTCTTCCCTTTCATACTCTGGGACTGCAGTATCTTAACTTTCCCTCTTCTTCCTCAGCTGGTGCATATTACCCTGCCCAGAGTGTGCAACAGTTCCCAGCTGCGCAGGTCATGATGAATCAGCCACCAATCCCGCCAAAGCGAGAGCGTAAGACGGTAAGACAGAAGGTGGGATTTGGCTCCTTCTGGGTGGGATTATATAAAGTTTCACCGTTGAGGATCTCTTTTTTTTCCTTGGTTGGTTGGTGTAGGTCTCTTATGCCTCCTTCCTCTATCTTTACTGGGCAATGTCTACTTTTGTTTTCTTATATCTTGGGTGAGGCTGGGCAAAAATCTCAGATGTTGTAGTTGTCCAGGAGCCTGGGAATTTGGATGCTATCAGCTAAAATTCAGATATATTTTATTCAGTTCTGTTTTTATGTTCATGCTCTGAAGTTTTTAAGAGGAAGAGCACACATTTGTGGGTCTGGGGTTTGCTCTGTGGTGGGATCCTGTGTAGTCTACTCAGAAGTAAGTTCCACTGAGTGTCAGTGAGATATGTTCTCAAATAATTCTGCTGGGGATTAGAACTTTCATCTTCTAGTAAGAGTGATTTTAAGAAGTCAAGAGCCTGCTAGATAGATGGTCCTAGGACAAGGATAAGTGCAACAGGAAATACATGCAGCCTATTGAAATTATTGAGATGAACTGGATTTTCGAAAAAGGGAGTGTTGTTTAAAGATCTGGGAAGAACCATGGCTCAGCACGTGGTTTGCATATTATGAGGATTAAGCACCTTCCATTTAAAAAATTTCAGCTGACAGCTGTGGGAAAGAATTTAACCAGAAATATTGAAGAGCCACTGCTAGTCAGAATACATGGTACCGTGTTAGATGTATCAGAGGTTAACTCTTGGTATAGGGCTGTCTGAGAGCCAGCATGGTGTAGTGGATTGAACATTGGACTATGATCTGAGAGATCAGGATTTGATTCTCTGCTTAGCCAGAGAAACCCACTGGATGACCTTGGGTGCATCACACACTCTCAGCCCTAGAAAACCCTGTAATAGTGTCACCATAAGTTGGAAACAACATGAATACACACAGCAACAAATAAGACCATGTCCTACATGAACCTACTAAAAAACTACTTTTCTGTGACAGAAATCGTGACCCTTAGTCCTAAATGTGAGAGAGTTGGTTCAGTTTAGTTAGGGGATAGGATCCTGCACACCCTCTGACATTTCATTGCTTTATGTACAGTGGAACCAGAGCTAGGGATGCTTCTGTTTTTGGACTATTATCTCCCAGTGTCCTAATCAACATGGTCACTGGCCATGCTTGAGGAAGTCCGGAAATTGCAGTACAGTCAGCCCTCCACATTTGTGGGTTTCACTTTTATGAATTTCATTATCCAAGGATTATTTGCTGTCACCTCTGCTGTCTCCCTATGTCACTTTTAATAGGGACTGCAAGTGAGAAACTGCAAATGAAGCTAGCAAGTCCCTATTAAAAATGGAGTGGGGCAGCAGTGTAGGTGGCAATAAGTCCCACCAGCCCCTGACTTCTGCCTTGTGAAGGAACCCTGGTGCTTCAGAGTAATCCATGGTGGGTTGAATATGGTGATCGTACTTTTTTGTGTGTTAAATATGGTTTGGGAGTGCCTAGAGTTATTCACGTTTTTTTCACTTTCATGATGGTCCTGTGCCCTTAACTCTAGTGAATGTGGAGAGATGAATGTACAAAAAAAGGTGACTCTTCCAAGTTGCAGTATGGGTGAGAGGCCCAAGGCTCAGCCCTGGCACAGAAGAATTCCTGATTGGTGTCATAACTTAAAACCAAGATGGACCTGAACAGAAGTCCTTTCTCTTTGAGTCCTTCCTGAGGTGCAGATCTAGCTGGTGATTGAACAGCCCCTAAAGATTTTTAAAAACAGGTTTATAAGTGCCAGCACATAGCTACCCTAATGTGCCTTTATGTGAAAAACTAGTTTCTTCTTTTCCCAGTGTTGGATTCCTTGCATATTTGGACTTGTTAACCTGGTTGTCCAGTCCAAATGTCATGTGAAAGGAGCAGTGGTTTTGTTCCCAGCTGCACTGCAAACTCTCAGTAGCCTGTGAGAAAGGCATAGGTGCTCCCCCCTTGCCTTGGAAGATTTCTGCAGGGCATTTGGCAGGAAGGGCGAATGGGGCCCACCTCTGTGTTTGTGGTTGTGTAACTGCTGGCTGCAAAGGATGTGGCAATAAGGGTCAGAGTTCAGTAAGGTGCAAGAGTCTGGGATGTGGTTGAGCACAGCAGTGAGAATTGTCATTGGGAGCAGAGTTGGAGTTGTGGGGCAGGCAGATGCTGGTGGACTTGTGCCTGTACGGATTCCTGCATTAATGTTGGAGCATGAGAACAACAACTCCATGATCCATTTCTGCATCTCTGAAGAAGGGCCAGGTGAGGCAGATGAACACATGGAGTTGCCTCTTGATGAATGAAAGCTTTGTCTTTTCAGGATGGCTTCCTGCCATATGAGCTTCCCCTCAGACTTCCGGGTTCCTTATCTTAAAGCCATGTGGTTGAGACAAGGGGTGGGGCCTTCTTGGTAGCAGTACTCCTCAGCGTGGCCTTTGCCCCCCAGATTTAGTCTGATTTCTAAGAGAATATTGAAAATTGCTTTTCTTGCAATTAGATGTGACTTGCTGACATTCCAGCTATTCTGTGTTGCACTTATTCTATTGCTCATTTTAGGCATTCTTTATTTAAGGTTATTGCTGATAATTTTGCAGCTTCATGGCTTTATGGCAGTGTCTTTTCTTTTTCTTGTTAGGAAGGTTGTTTCTTTGTTAGGGGCATTTAGAACTCTGTGGAGCCAAACAATGAGATGGAAAATGAAACAGTAATGAATAAGATGAGAAGTTGCTGATGAGGCTTGGAGCCACACCCGTTTCGCTAGCTGTATATATATATTAATTAAGATATTGCAGGTTGTCTCTCTGTTGATTGTGTTACGTGCTGCAATGTCCACAGCTGTCTCTCAGCTGTAAGATTGGGAGTGCAGCTTGGCCTTGGTTGTCACCTTATCTGCTTCACCCCCTGTAAAACATCAGCAATTGGAATGGGAGGTACAGACAAGGTGCATTTAAATACTTGTGGTTTCTCCTTGCTTAGGAGCTGCATTCAGTGGGCTTCCTAGGGAAAATGGCAGGGAGAATGGTATGCAAAGGAAAGCACATTTTGCAAGACCAGAGCTTGGGAAAGTTACTTTTTTGATGCAAGTTATAGTCCAAAACCATAGTTTTCCCAAGAGTTGATGTCGTGCACAAGACCTCTGTGTGTGTGTATGCACACACAGAGTAGAGGCAGGATAAATATTTACAGGATTTCCTGAAAGAGATCTTCTATTAGTTGTTGCCATTGGCTGGAAATTCAGGTCCAGACATATATTTTGCTAGCCCTTTGTGAAAATAGTTTTTAGAGCTACATAATAACAAGCCAGCATCCTCTTTGAAGAGTTTGACCACTCTGTCATATACACAAATACAGCTGGCAAATGAGTGGACTTCTGCTTGTCACCCACCCTGTGCTTGGTGTTTATTTCAGATTGAGTTGGTTTTGATGATTGTAGTCTTGTGTCCACGATAGGTAATTGTCTTTTGATTGCGTTGGTGTGTTGCCTTACAGCTGAGGCTAGGCTGCAGCTCATCCACTTTTCAACTGGCAATAAGAATTTGATGTCAAGGTAGTGAGGGCAGCTCTCTGTGCTGCGGTAGCTTCTGTTCAGAACCTACCTTTGAACACAGATAACTACATGCGCATAAGGCCTACTTTCATGACAGGTATACTGTCAGAAAAACACACAGGCATGAAAGATATATTGGGGCCCTGGAAATTCCTGTGGGGGTTAGTTTTTGTCCCATGAGTGTGTTTCCATAGTATTATGCTGATTGTAAAAGCAGCTCCCTCTTTTTTATAATAAGCAACTTAGCTTTGTTACATTGTGCAAGAACCCACATTTTGAAGGTTCTTGACCACTTCAGAATGGGCTCCAAGTAGCCCTGAGGTTTTGGGGAAGGTGATTGTGATCCTCGGTGAGAAGATGCAACAGTAAATGAAGTTTGCTGGAGAAAAAAGGTTCACCCACTACAGCTTTACTTTGCTTTACTGAAGCAGATGTGAGGAACTATACGTGCCATCCATCCATTCACAAGGTGATGTCAAAGTGCAGCAGTTTTGGCCAGGCATATGTGAGCTGTTTATGATCCCTAGAGATATTTTGCGCTGCACATTGCTTCTACTGAAAATGTGCAGTGGGCAGAAATATAATTCCAGTCTCAGAGAATTGTGATTGACTGATAGCTTTCAACCCAATGAAAGCAAGTGGAAGTGTTTCACTTGGCCCATGATTTAATTTATGGAACCCCTTGTTACAAGATGTGGCTTAGGTAGCTCCGTTAAAGAAGAAGAAGAAAGAAATACACCAGCCTTCTCCAAGTGCATCCCTCTATATGTTTTAGACTTCAGCTCCCAACATTTCTGACCATTGACCATGCTGTCTGAGGCTAATGGAAGTTGGCATCCAAAATTTCTGAGGGGCTGCCATGTTGAGAGAGGCTGAGTTAGGCAAATGTGCTAAATGTGGGTCTGGTAGTGACTGTTTTTCCCCAGATAAACGGAATCTCCATGTTATTCTCCAAGATATTTCGGACTACAGACCTTACTGCTCCCCAGTAGCGTGAATTCCATGTGCATAAGTACTCTAACTTGAATGGAAGGGATTTTTTAAAAATCAGCAGAGAACTATTTCTTCCACAGCCTACTTGTGAGCTTCTACAGCCTGTGTTTAGTTGCTGGAGGGGACAGACTGGCCTAATCTAGCAAGGCAGTTTCCATGTTCCAGTGTCCTTTGTTGTCCTGGGATGCATCTGTCTCCATCATAAGGATTCTTCCCAGCTCAGACCAAAAGACCTATCCATTCTAGCATCCTGCTTCCCATGATGGTCAACTAGGAAAGAGCAAGGAAGCCAGGAGATAAATAAAATGACTTTCTTTTGCCGTTCTGCCTCCGTGACTGGTAGCTGAAAGGCATTGTTTCTCTGTATCCACCAATTCAGATCACAACTATTCTGTGTTTAAAGTGCTGTGTCCACATTATAGTTTTTGTATTACGTAGTGGCCAACTTTCTGACATCCAGTCTCACTGTGTACTTGAGTTGTCTGGTGTTCAGATGGATAACAATGCCACTGGGGTTGTATTTGAAGCTTTGTTGGCTTGGTAGAACTTAACCAGAGCTTGTGCTCCACTGACAGTCTTTGAGAACCTTGGGTCATCTCCATACCATGATGTGGTGGCAGAGTAGAAATCAGTGGAGATGCCTCTAATATTGGTACCCATTGTTGCTGCTACCTTCTTGATAGCCCTGTCCACTACTTATTTGTCTGATCCCCTTAAAAGACATCTTAGCTGGCAGCTATCACTGTATTTCATAGAAAGTGAATTTTGTAGTTTTATCATGTGTGCTAGTGGAGCCAAACTGTCACACAGGGTTCTGAGAAGACCTGGAGAGTCACATTATGATGACTAGAACTCTAGGAAGTCCTAGAAATGCTTTTATATCGCTGTGTATTTGCATCCTGCTCCAAGCTGCAACATGTGATATTGTTGAAATGAAACATAAACTATAAAATGCTGTTGACTCTTAAGACTGCTGATGTGTCAACTAACCATTAGCCACTGAAACACAATCCTGTTGTCTTGCATCAATTTTGGAAACAACCTCAGTCAGTCTTTGAAGGCGAAGTAAATACTGTAGTTTTGGTGCAGCCCCCTGGGAGATTTCTCCAGTGGACATAGATACATCTGCACTTATGAGTCAGTGGCTTCGGGAGGGAGCTGATGTACCACAGTGGCTAAGAGGAGGAGCTCCAACTGCCTATCCCGCCAGCACCCTCTAGGTGTGTTGGACTGCAACTCTGTTTTCTCAAAGGCCCCAAATTAAAAGAAGGCTGTTGGTGACTCTTGACTTGAATTTCTCCTCCATCATGACCTCATAATGTGTCCTGAGATCAGGTTATTGTGTGTCAGACTCAACCCTCTTTAATAACACTGACATGCTTTCCAAGGTGGTTTTTAAGGATTGCGGTAACCTAATTACAGAAGCACTTTGAGTATTTTTGACTTTAAGTTTTAATAGTTCGTTTTGATGTAAAAGCAGTTTAGCATGGCAGCTTACAACAGCAGGCAATATGAAAATGGTAGGAAAAAAGGCAAAAAACCCAAAACTAAACACTAAAAGCTGCTGGTAAAAGCGTATGAATCCAGTCAGTTCAGGGTTAAATATCCCTAAAAAGGACTGGGGGGGGAGTCTCCCATTCCATCACTAGGCTCAAACAGTATAGAAGCCAGACAAGTCTCCCTGGGCTTCCATAAGCAGGTCCTCACTATTAGGAAGGTACTGTCTATCTGCCATCTGCCTCAACTTGGTTCCTACATGTTAGATTTTTTCCCCAGTCATGATTGTAGCCTGGATTTGTAACCATCTGTTGAAGGGATCGGAAACATCAACCATCTTCCTCTTTCATCAGCTGCTCTGATAGGTGCCGAAAAGGATGATTGATGTGTCTTAATTATGTTGGATCAAGTTCAGTGCATGCCCTTGTGTGGTTATGGCACATGGATGACACAGTTGAGCTTGTTCATCAGGTTTCAGTGTGCTTGTTTTTGGTACAGTTTTGTGTGTTTAAAGTCTGTGGAGCCCCCTGGATGGAAGTTGGGAAAAGTCTCCCTGTGGTATACCACCTGGCTGTGTTGCAGTGGGGATGCTGTTGTGAGATATGCCGAGAGTTAATGGGGTAGCTTGTCCTCAGTATGCTGACTTCTCCACCTTGGTTTAAAATGCCCCACTCTTATCAGAAGGAAATATTTATCAGGTCACTGCACTGAAGTCTCACTTTTTCTCTCTTTTGATGAGCAACTGCATATTAGGTTGGATTTAGTTTTGGTACTGGCTTTTACAGTGCCACTGGTATCCAAGGCATTTTATGGAGTTAAATAAGCAAGTGGTTCTTTGCTCCAAAGAGATTACAGCTGTGATTTTTAACAACAGAATAAGACTGAATAAAGAGAAAGGAGAAGTGGGGGTAACAAAGAGATCGGTAGGAGTGTCTGCCAGTTTTTGTTTGAAAGCTTACTTGTTCTGTTGGACATGAGACTTCACCGAAGGGGTGGGATTTGAAAGGAATCAGAAGGAAAACAAGAGAAATGGGGATACGACATCATGCCTCAAGATGTCCCCTGACTGCATCAAATGAAAACCCAAACGAGCAGTCTTTTTGAAAACAAAAACGTAATTGGAAAACAGAGAACATCAGATAGTCTGGCTGTGCTACAGTGGCTCTGAATTGTTCTGTGAACACTTGTTCTCAGTGGAGCTGATCATGAGGACTTCTTTTCACTGCTGAGATCATAAAGAAGAGGGTGAGGTTGAAGTTTCTGTCTCTTCCCAGAGATCTGGCTCTTGTGCATGAGTATGTATGCACTCATGTGTGTGTATACACACTGACATGCGCAAACTCACAGATCTAGCCCATGCTTATCAGAATTTCATAGTGTGGAGGCAGTGTGCATTAGATGGAAAATTTACTTTTTTAGATTCCCTGGCCCGCTGCTGAATTTTAGTACATAGGAATTTGTGATGACACAGTCTTTCAATGTAGCCAGGCAAGCTGAATATTGTCTCCTGTGCCTGGTAGTGTCAATTCAGCATCTTAGCCAAAGATTTTCCAGACTAGCTTACTGTAGATTGTACCTGCTGTCTTGACCATCTTTTAGTGGTAGGAGAGCAATGGGTGGTTGTACCCCAAGAGAGTTATGCAGCTATTCCACTTAGGAGCAGGGCTGGCCAATGGGTGTGTGCATTTCCCAGAGCATTGTGACATGGGTCACATCAAGTCAGAATGTATGGACTGTCCTGTTGGGAAATGGGGGGGGTAGGGAGCTGTCCTGTTGGGGAAAAACCAAATTGGAGAAAAGCTTTATGTTGTGTTTTTCTCCAGTGTGCTGTTTCTCCCCTAGCTGTGGGTCTTTGCTTGGAACTATGAGCTCTGGGAGCCTGCAGCTGAGGCGGTAGGGACCAGCCTTGCCTCTCTTGCTCAGCTGCTTTGTCCAGACCTGCCAAACAGAGCTTGCTTGTGACCTCATCGGTTGCTGCTAAGGATCTGTCTCCTCTTGGGTCCCTCCAGCTGCCAGCCACCCACCCTGGGCGCTCAGGGCCAGGAGGAGGAGCCTGCTTCCTCCTGGCCTCAGCCCTGTGGTCGGGAGGGAGGGTGGGAGAGCCTGGGAAGTGTGCCAAGCTTTGAACGACATGGCAGCTGGCTTGAGTGAGGTTAACCCCCTGTCATGGGTGGTGTGAGGTCCTTACCAAGCACCAGTTGTTGTAGGGCGAGTTCAGGCCTGCACGGGGACCACCGGAAGCTGAACAGTGCCATTTTCTGCTCTCTTCCTTCAAGATTCCCTGCACCTGTAAGACTTTCAGTAGGTTGGGGATCCAAAGGGTGTGAACTTGGTTGTTAAGAAGGTAGAGACAAATCTGTGGAGGTTAGGCGCATTGATGGGAATCAAAAGTGACCCCCTCAGTGGGTCCTCTGTGTCTAGAAGCAATTGATGATTAAGTGCCAGCGGTTGAGGGAAAACTAGAAAGAACCAAAACCTTTATGCCTTACTTATGGAGAGTTCCTTTGACATATGACTGGTTGCAGTTGGAAAAATAGTGTTGAACTAGGTGGGCCTTTTGAGTCAAGACAGAAGTACATGTGTTCAGACAGCCTGTGGGAACCAGTTGGAATAGAATCTCACACTGGAACTTGAGAAATCCAGGTTGAAGCTTCCACTGCCTGTGAGGAGCCACTGTGTAATAGTGGTTGGAGTGTTGGACTGGGATTTGAGAAATCTAGATTGAAGCTTCCACATGACTCATGAGCAGGTCACACTCTTTTAGCCCGACCTACCTCACAGGATTGTTGTGATGCTAAAGCAGGAGGAGGAATCCCATGTGTACCAGCTTGACCTCACGGGAGGAAAGCTGGGGTATAAATTTAATGAACTGGCTAAGAACACTCTGTACACTTAGTCCCTGAATGAAAGACAAATCCTTGCCCTTTGTTTATCTTGAGAGTGGGTAGTGGGTGGGAGCAAAGTTTATCGACTTTTGCCAGCCTAGCCGGTTGGCCAGAATCCTGAAAAACAGTAGTCCAGAGCATCAGGAGGGTGCTGAGTTAAGAGAGGCTGACTTAAGGGAAGGGGCAAAGCATTCTTCCCACTAGGCTTCTCTCAGAGGCCGCTGCACATGGAACCCCTCTGTTTACCTTGCTCACATCAAGTTCCTTTTTCTTCTTCTGCGCCTTTCTGGCAGATCCGAATACGAGATCCAAATCAGGGTGGCAAGGATATCACAGAGGAAATAATGTCTGGCGCTAGAACGTCTTCTACTCCTACTCCTCCACAGGTAAGAAATGTTTGTCTCTTTGACTTTGCTTACTATACTCTCCAGCTAAACGGTTTTTCATAGGCTGGTCACATCCCAATTTAGCTGGCAGTGTGTACCTTTTTATTGACAGCCAGAGAAGACTCTGGGGCTAGGCTATTCATGTGAGCATTTGTGGCCCATCCTTGGAGTGAAACTTACCCTGTATGATAATATAAATTGGTCTGGCTGCAGGTTTTACAGTTACTTTGACTTTGGAGGCTGGGATTTAGGTTGTTGTGACATGAAAACTGCTATTGGCACATGTTAATTCATGTTGTATTCCCCTGAACAGTAAAGACCTCCTCATGCCAAGGACAAGGTATAACTATTTGTGTAAGGGAGAAATATTAAACCGATCTTAGCTTTTCTGCACTTCTGTTTCTATCTCCCTGTGCTTCATGCCCATGTTGGATTTCAGATGCCATAGAATCAAGCTGGAGGGCTTAGCAGTGCCTAGAGAAGTATTCTCTTCAGGAATTTCTAGGTCCTCCAGTGCAGCTCTGTGGTCCACTTCTGGGGGAAGCGGACCATAGAATCGTGCTGGAGAGCCTAGAGATTCTTAGAGAGAACAATTTTTTTCTATGGCAGGAGCAAAAGGGTAAGTTTTTTAAAATAAATAAATTAAATAGGTAAGTTTTTAAAAGAGAAGATTACATGGATAACATTTTTAATAAATAAAATTAATTTATTTTAAAAAGTAAAATAAAATAAAGGAACCGGTGAATAATCAAATCAGCGGAGGCTGAACCCACAAAAAGTGGAGGGCCCAATATACTTTATATTTTGTATTTTTTTTTACCTGTGTCTTACATTTGGTGCAAGCATTTGAGATGTCTCTGTGCAAAGGAGCCTGATTGTCCTTCTATCAAAAATGTGCCCTGTTGTTTTGGAAATCTTTTCCTACCAGAGGGGACGTGAATTTTATTTTTGGTCCCAGTGTTCGCAGAAATGGCCTGTTATAAATGGGTCATATCTCAGGTGGTCACCAAGGGTGTGTCGTTGTGGGTGGTCAAGATTGCTTTTACTTTATACGTATCTTTATTTAATTTATTTAAATTTATTTTTATTTTATTTAATTTATTTAATTTAATTTATTTATTTATTTTCCAGTACAAAAAAGATATCCAGCATGACTAACAAAATAAAAATATATGTTGAAAACAAAAGCTTAATTAAAACATTAGATAAAACAAAAATAAAAAATCCACCAAGAAAAGATCATTGACATTGGCAAACCACTTAAGCTACCTTTATAAAGAAAACATGATACTTGAACTGAGCCCTTAGTTTTCTTGGAGAGATCAGGGCTGTAGCTGAGGATTTCTTCAGTAGTTCCACTGGGATGGCAGAGTTGATATGACCAAGACAAATATTTTGTTAAGATTTGGAGGGTGGAAGTGACAGAGCATTTTATTTTCTTATATATTTTTTCTTTCATCTGTTTGAAATAGCGAAAGCAGCATGTGCAAGCTTTAAACAGTAAAGCTCATGCCTAAGCCAATACTATAAAATGACACCAATGATCTAGAACAGTGGTTCTCAACCTTCCTAATGCCGTGACCCTTTAATACAGTTCCTCATGTTGTGGTGACCCCCAACCATAAAATTATTTATTTATTATTTACAATGCCTCCCCCCCCCCAGCAAAGGCCGCCTCGCTAACCAGGAACGGGGAGGGCAGGGAGGGAAAGAGGAACCGCGTGGGGAAAAAAGTCCGAGAACCCCCCGGGCTCTGCTTCTGCTTCACTCTCGTTTCCGCTGGGGGGTGGGCAGTGTGGGAAAAGTTTCTAGAGTGTCGACCCTGGCCGGGGGGGGGGGGAGGAATCCCAGCGCCTTTGTCTTTTGCGCCAGGCGCAGCTCGCCCCTCCCGGAAAAGCGCCGCCTTGCAGCCCCCGGCCCTTCCGCAGCGCCCCCCTCCGTGGCGAGTGGGGCAGGGGCCGTGGTGAGGAGGGGACCTGCCCCCTGTGCTGCCGCTGCCCCCCCAAGCTGGCCCATCAGACGGGAGGTTCTCCTGGTAGCGGAGAAGGGGAGCGATTGTTGCGCACCACCACTCCTGCTGTGGCGACGCTGTGGCCACACGCGCTCCCGCCAAAGGGGGCAGGAGGACACGAGCACATGGCTTGCACTTGCATACCACCACCAAGGAGGGAATGGAGTCTAAGACCATCGGAAATACGTATTTTCTGATGGTCTCAGATGACCCCTGTGAAAGGGTCGTTCGACCCCCAAAGGGGTCCCGACCCACAGGTTGAAAACCACTGATCTAGAAGAATAAGGTACACTTTAAACTAAATATAAGCCTTCCACTTTCATGGTTAAAATAAAGTGTATTAAATTGATGGTTTAAACTAAGTCTAATCTAGCCTGGTGTACCTTCTTGTAGGCACAGAATTTCAGTGGAAATTTAGAAGAGGTGAAAGGATATTCCCACGTGACATTATTTGCTTATCAATGTGGTATTTAAATGGACTCACAGCTTGTGGCTGATCAATCAAAATTTGGAGTTGCCACATCCTGTCCAGATGTGGAATCTTGTTATGCCACATTGAGACACAGAGTCACTCAGAGTGCCCCAGAGGCCCAGCATAGCAGTGGGGACGAATCTCCTCCACTCCCGTTTCCCAATTGTTTTCTAAGTCCCTCCAGAGTTACCAGGAAGACAGGGATAGGCTCCACCTTTTCTTTGCCAGATTTTAGAAAGCATTTGTCTGGCCAGGCTCCCTTGTATGCCTTGGCAATGCAACTAAAATTATAGCAGGAAGCATTTTGCAGGTTTGGGGAAGACACCTCTTCATTTGCCTGCTTTTCTTTACTCCTCTGATTTTACAGGCTGGAAGCGGTCCAGAACCCCAGGCCAATGGAGAGACAACCCATGTAGCAGTGATTGTCCGGCCAGGTATGGTATCCGACAGAGATTTGATTTGCCCAATTCAGATGGAGTGAGGACTGGAGACTTGCCTTCCTCTTTCCACCAGATACGAGGAAGAGAAACAGTCTTCCATAGGGACGCTCATGCGGTAGCAGGAGGCTAAGATAATGTTTATAATTCCATGTGCCATTTGCTAGCTGCTGTGTGTGACAGGTGGAGAACTTAGGTTTGGTATCTCACCCTGTTTGGAAAGGAATGGATGTGAAAATAGAAATCCTTCTCAAGGGAAGAGTTGATCCTATACACACACAAAATGGAGCATCTTGGACCCAAGCTACACATCTCAGTATGGTTGTCCTACCTGGTGGAATCATATAGGCTGAGGAAGGACAGGGAGCACATGTTTGATATCTCAGTGGGTAAGGCTGCAGTGACAGATGATGGGAAATAACCAGATACCTGAAATCTGCTAAATTGTTCAATGGTGGCTGAAATTCACTATTTTTTTTGGCATGCAGTTTTGTTACTATGCTACAGTTGAAGCCAAGTGGCATTCAGTTTTCAAAGTAACATCAGAGGACAGTTTAGCTTCAAATGTACATATTTGATGCTTAGCAGATGGCCTCAGAAATAGCAATAGTACAGCTTGGCCTGACAACTGAGTATTTGAGAGCCTTCCTGGCTCTGCCAATTTTGTTCTCCTTCTGGGATGGAATTATTTAGAATTTCAAAACATCCAGCATCCGTCCCATTCCCACAAGATTGGCCCAACTTGAGGAGCCTCATGTGGTCCCATTTTATTATTAGCAGATTAGGCCTATGACTTGTGTAATTGTGTGGGCATGCTGTAGAAATTGAAGTCAGGCTTGTGTCTGTTGACTTTATTACAAAAATGAGTAGGTCTTAGCAAGTGGCAGAACCAGGTCAACATCATGTGTAATGTTTCTAAGAAGTCATTCTGCTTTTGAATTTAGCATGTATTTTAGTTTATTTGTGGCCAAAACATGCATTACTTTAAAGACACAACTAGCAGTTTTGTTTTTGTTGCTGTTCTTGTTGTTTGAAAAACAGTACCTCCCTATATGAGCCTGCCTGTGCTCTTAAGATCTGCAGGGAAAGCTTTCATTTGGTCCCACTGCCATCTTGGTAGCTGCTCCCAAGTTATGGAAATTCCCTTCCTCTGGAGGTCTGCCTGACTCCCTCCCTGCTGTCTTTCTTTTACCTTTTTATTTGGGAAAGCTTTTGGTTTTTAGTGTTCGTGGCTAATAAAGCTAAAGGAGGTCAGTCTTTTAATGTCTTTAAAGTTTTAAAGTCTTTTAATGCTGTTTTTGATGCTTTTTCCAATTGTTTTTAACGTGTGTTTTTTAAATAGAAATTTAGTTTAGTTGTATTTTAACTTTTGCGCTTCTAAAATGTATGTTGCGTTGAATTCCATGTTGGGAGAAAGGTGGGACGTAAAGAAAATAAATAAATAAATAAATAAATAAATAAATATGTTGTTGCTTGCCATCAAGTCAACTTTTGACTTACTTTGACCCTATGAATGAGAAAATCCATGAGCCTTGGTAATCAGTAGCCAACTCAGATCTTATAAACTCAAGGCTACGGCTTCCTTTGTTTAAGCAATTCCCTCCATAACGTGGTCTTCCACTTATCCCAGTATTGTTATCTTTTCCTTTGAGTCATGTTGTCCCATAATGGGTTCAAAGAACAATAGCCTCAGTTTAGTAATTTTGACTTCTACTGAGATTTCAGGGTTGGGTTGTGCTTTAACCCATTTATTTGTCATGACGGTTCTTCGTTCTCATAGAACACACTTCCAGCACCACATTTCAAATGTGTTGATTGTCTTCTTGTCAGCTTTCTTCACTGTCCAGGTTTCATAGCCATATATAGAAATTGGAAATATTGTGGGTCAGATAATACTTTATGTACAATGTAGTTCCTTCCTAGGTATTTTTCCAAGCCTTAGCCTTCTTGAGGTTTCTTGATGACAGTGTTTGCTTTGATTAAAGATTGAGAGAAGGTATGTAAATTCTATTTCAGTGTCTTCATCACCCACTTTTAAGTTGCATATATCATCTGTCATTCTTCTTTTCTTAATAATTCAACTGTAACCCTGCTTTTATACTTCCCTCCTTAACTTTCATCAGAAGTTCTTCCAAGTTTTTCTTGCTGCTTTCTCCTAGTAAGGTTGTGTTCAGGAACAGAAATTTTTGTGTCTAGCATAGCCAGTGTCAGATAATGGTTTGACTGTGACCCTATCCCCACTCGGCCATGGAAACCCAGTTGGTGTGTCACGCACTTTCAGCCTCAGAAAAATCTATGATAGGTTTGCCTTAGGGTCACCATAAGTCAGAAACAACTTGAAGGCACACAACAATAACAACATAGCTCTCTTTTCCTCCTTGAATGTCTTACCAGTGCATCAAGCTTTATTGTGCTTATTTGGCAGATTAATCGACTAAACACTTTGAAATGATCATTCAGGAGAGAGCTAGGATTTTTTTATGGTGCAGTGCTTCATGGGTTGAGGTTGTTTTCTGGAGAATTATCTTGAAGGGTACCCCTCTTCAACAAAGATTATAATAATTAAATCTAAGATTTGTCTTACCACTTCCTTCAGTATCTCGAAAAGTCTGTTATGTTTTTGATAATACACAAATAGCCATAATCAGCTAATAGCCAGGATCAGAGGTATTCTCTGGTTTGGCCACTAGGAGGCAGCATTTTTCAGAGAAAGAGAGCCCAAAACTGGTGTTAAAAAAACCTGTAGCTGTTTTAGAAGAAAGTCAGAGATTTGCCCATGTGCTGTGTCTGATGCTTGGCTTCAGACAAGTTGTCTATCATGTGACTTTACTTTGTTTGGTGAATTGGTTACAAGTAGACTTTAGGGAAGATGCTTTTTTGGACCACAATTCTCAGAATTTCCCCTGCCCCCATTTTACATGGCTAGTGGTTATTAAGTGTCCTGAACCCCCAAAATTAAATGAGATATAAATAAAGAACTCTTAAAGAATCCCCTTCCCCTTCCTTACTTTCACCTTAAATTGCTTCCTAAACATGTAGCTTTTATAAAGTCCAAATCTGTTGCAATTTTTAGTGCTTTCTTTCTCTTGAGCGTTGGGTCTGGGCACAAGCATCTAGCTGTTTCAGAGAGAAGCTCAGCATACCAGGATGGATCATCTATTTGTTCCAAGGCATGTATTCCTACAACACCCAGCCTTGAGGGCAACTCATGCTTAGGCTTCTCTTCCAGCCCAGCTTTCAGTCTTCTGCTCTTCTTTTAGCCATTCTTGTAATGTTAGAGTGCTAGTACATAAAACCCTTAAAGGGACAGATAAATTGGTACCCTCTAGGTATTTCGGTCTACAGTCCCCATAAGTTGTAGTCACTATAACCAGTAGCTAGCGAATTGTCAAGCTGTCCAAAACACCTGCAGAGCAGCAGGTTCCCTACCTCTGCCATCGAGTCTTCTAAAAACAAGGTAGGTCCTCTTTATTAGAGCAACCATGGGACTCTTCTTTTAAGTAGAATTTTTAATTTTTTTTTTAAGGTAATGTTGGGTTCCCTGCCTTTCCATGGACAGCGTAGGATAAAGGGTGATGGTCTTTATCTACATAGCTCTTGACAAAATGCAAGAGGACAGGGCCCTGCCCAGTATCTTACAACCTGAGATGCAACCAGTAGGCAGTAATTAACAATAAAAGAGAGATGGAAGCAGGGGGAAATGAATTACAAGCACAAATATTTGAGTTATGCATACTGTATTTAATTATTATATTTGTGCTCTGTGTTTCCATAAACTATGATCAAGGGGGCAAACATGCATTTACAGTGGACTGTGGAAGCTAAGGGGAAAAGTTTTGAAGGAGGTTAGATAATTGACATTGAAAGCATTTAGCTTTTCCACATCCTGGATTCGTCTTTTACTGCTAGCCCCGGCAACATGAGGTCAATATTCTATGTATTTGGGGAGCATATTTGGCTCCCCTCCCCATTAATCTCTTTTGAAAAACAAGGACAGCTGACCAAGAAAAGGCAAATAAAGGGTCAGTGTATAACCCACCTTAATTTCTGGATGCAAGCCATGCGGGAGTGGGAGGTTGCTGCCTTTTACTTTAGACCAGTAGTTTGAACAGATGAATAAAAAGGGATTGGTTGGAGCCAAGACTGTGGTCCCTTGCAGCTCTATGATTCTAAGGCCTGGATATGTCCACTGTGTTAGGGTTCCTTGGAACATTGTACCTGAATCTTTTGTGCTACAGAGATCAGCTGCTTTTAAACTTCAGTGTTTAATAAATAGCTTTGCATAAGGAAGTCCAGAAGTGTTACCAACCAACCCACCTAGCCCCCCCACCATTTTTTTGTTGCCTTGAATGAAGGAATATTCAGCTGTGATAACAAAACACTGTCAGAAATCCACAAGAGAGTTTATTAGGGCAAATTACAATTCCTGGCCATAAGAGGCTCGGCAGCTTTAAAAGTAGGGGAGGGAGGCACTCTGAAATTTGGGTGGATGTTTCAGCTGTGAGATCTGCAATTAAACTAAGTCTCAAGTTGAAGAATGCAGGCTTAATGAGTCACTGGGAGACATATGGGTATCAGGTTACATCTGGCAGCGCCTGCTTGGATGGAGAGAAAGTGATGGGTCCTCATCTCTGGTTGCAGCTCAGAAATCTGCCTCTTGCCATCTATCCAGCATTTCTCTTTGTTTGTCTCTCGCCACCTCCCTAATTTTTTGCCTGCCCACCCCTCACCCCCAGGCCTGATGATCTTCATTATCTGCTGGATATTTGAAATCTTGCACAAGATTGTTAAAAAAAATCTAGATACAGGTACGCCTCAGTTAACAAGGTAGGATGTGTTCCCGGACCTTTTCATCTATAATAGAAACTTTGGAAACAGAGACAGAAATAACATGAAAAGAGTAGGGATAGAGTCCTGCACCACAGAGAAGAAGAGCAGTTCAACATATTTCAGCATACTTTTTACAAAAAACTAACATTGTGCACATATGAAAGGAAGCAACCAGGTTAGGGAAACCATGCATAAGTAAGCAGAAACATTTTGATTTTTCTAGAGACCACTTGAATGCATCCCACTGTGATTTTTCCCCCTTATGATTTCTATTTTGGTGGCTAAAGTTATAGATCTGTGCCTTTCAAACATTCTAGAGCAGCTGGTGCAACAGGCTAATCTCTCTCCTGTTCTTTCTGTTTTGCTCTTCACACATGCTCAATAAGTGATTCTGGAGGCAGCTTGCCTGTTGCACATAAGCACACACAGCTACAGTAGGATTGCCTAGGTTGGAATCCCATTCTTTCTTAGGTCAAGCTTTGTTGCACTGTTTACTGCAGAGAAGCTGCTGCAACCCAATACTGAACGTCTGTCTTTCTTCAGTCCTCTTTCACTCTCTCTCAATGTCAGTGCTGCAAAAAAAAAAATCTATACAGAAAATAAGGAAAGGTGTATGGGTGGGCGGCTAGGTCAGGCTCCCTAAAAAAGACTCTGAACAGGAGCTTCTTTATCAGAGACTTTATTAATTGAGGTATGCCCATACTAAGGAAACCACGATCCTGATTTTGCAAGACCTGAGCAGGGCTGTTGATGAGCAAGACTCTTGGAGGTCTCATTCCTAGGGGCATCATAAGGTGAAGGCAACTTGATGGCAAACAACAAGAAAATGTGAAGTATGGATTTTGTCTTGTGCTTATAAGCCAAGACAACTACTTAAGAGTTTTTAATATCTCATCCCTGTGGAAATTGCTGGCTTGAAAGGATCTGGTTGTACATTTTAAAAAATGTACTAAATGTCTCATTTCTTTCCTTTTGCAGATGACCGTCCCAAGGCTGGTCCAGTAGTAAGTAAACCAGTTTCTTTGGAGCCTAGTAAATCAGCATCCCCGTCTCCCCCACCACCCCTGATAGCAGAGGAAGAGTCTGTGCTGCCGGCTGCTGTGACGGTAGTGTGCACAGAGAGCCCCATAGCAGTGGACACTACAGAGGAGTTGCCAGAGGTCCCCGCGGACATCCTCGAACCCGTTAGCGCCACCACTACAGTGCCAGGAGGACCCGTGCTCTCCCCGGAAGCTCCTGTCTTGGACACAGAGTCTCGGGAAGAGGCAGCTGCTAGCCCAGTTTTGGAGCTTCCTTCCCAGCCAGAAATGCCAATGGAAGAAGATGTGGTTCCAGTAGAGACAGTGACTACTGCCCAACAGGCAGCTCCTCAGCCTGAGGAGCCTCCTGTCGCACTGCCAGTTGCTCCTCCTACCCCACCACCTTCTTTAGAGGAGGCCTCTGAACCGGTAGTTGAGTCAAATGGAGTGTTGGAGGAGGAAACACCAGAGCCCACCCCTGAGCCCACCCCTGAGGCCCACCCGTGCCAGCCGGATTCAGCTGTGGAGTCCCCCATTGCGCAGCCTGAGGAGCTGGCAATATCTTGCAGTCTCGGGGCCGTGGGCAAGCCAGAAACAGAGGCCGAAGAGCCCGAGGAGCATCCTGAGTCAGACATCAGCCCTATCTCTGAGCCGGAGGAGGTGAAGGCTGAAGAGTTAGTGGCCCCAGCGGCCACTCCTCCTGCTGAAGAGGAAAAAGAACCAGAACAGGAGGAGGAGGAATGTGAGGAGTCTGTTGACACGCCAGAGCAGAGTGCCCAGCCAGCAGCAGCCGCACCCATGGAGACCGTGGAGGTGACCACACAAGGTGAGTGTGGCATTCCTTATGCAGCCAGCAGGAGCTGCACAAAGAAATGCCAGTCTTTCAGTGGAAATTACTATGTAAAAATCTCTGATTGTAGCCACTCAGTGGCCACTTCAGCCACCTGCAGAGTCACTTGTTTGACAGTGAAATAGACGACTTTAAGTTAGCTGGATTCTCCTTCATTGAAGGTTTGTAAACAGAGATTGGGTGGCCATCTCCTGGGGGCTTTACCTGTGAGTCCCTGCATAGTAGAGGATTGGACTAGATGTCCTTAAGGTTCCATCCAGCTCTGTGAGCTTAAATCCAGGTCCCTGTAGTTCTTTTTATGTTTTTTTCTTCAAGAGTCTTCAGCGGGGTTGCAGCATAGCTTTACTCCCTCATTCTGTGGTAGTGGCGGTTTAAAAAGAAACACTAGGTTTGTGCATTGAGGGTTGTTTTTAATGCTTGTGGGCAGTAATAAGAGACTTGGGGACCAGAAAGTCCTTGTATCTTGGTAGCCTGATGGGAATGGATTGTTACTTCTTGTGCTTTGTTCATGTCCTTCTTTGAAAAGAGATATGCAGTTCCCTCCATTACTTGAAAGGGCATCAGAATCAGTCCCAGAATTCCATTCTGCAATTGGGTGTCAGTTGTTGGTGAGAAATGTCAGAAGTCTGCGAGTTACAGAATATGGAGAGACTTCAGCATCACTACACTTGGTCATGATCAGCAACTGTCCCAATAATCCCAAGTTCCTTTTCATATGTATTACTGCTAAATGATCAAGTTGACAGAGAATGAATACCACATTCTGCATCATCACCGTCTGTCTGTCTGTCTATCTAATATCCCCTGCCTTTCCCTTACCCTCATTTTATATTAAATTATTGGTATAACCACCTGGCTGTGGCCAGTGATTAGGCTGTTGTAATAGCCTAGCTTCTCCAACCCTGTCTAGTGGCTGTATCGGTGCCAAAGAAGAAGCGAAAGATGAAGGACTTGAACAAGAAAGAAGCTGTTGGGGACCTCCTAGATGCATTCAAAGAGGTAGGTGCCACCCTTCCTGTCAGGAAACTACAGCCCATACTCAGCAGGTGAAGCAGAGGGATGTTCTTGCTCTCTAAGCTGAGTGCTGCTGTCTCCTGCTGTTCCCCACACTACCAAGGTAAAGTTGTTTCACTTCCATGATGTTCCAAGGAATTTTTTAGGAGTTGCAGCTATGTGAATGTCATCAACAGTTTCTGCTGTGTTAATAGGATAGTCACCCCTGAATCAGTTTCTTCTGAGCAAACGCCATGCATGCCTCACAAACAACCGGAATTCTATTCCCCACCTCCACCCCTCCTACATGGCTTCTCCCTCTTTAGGCTTCTGCTTGTTCCACGCCTCCATGATCCACTGCCATGAGCTCCTGTCTCTCCATGCCCCCATCAGCCCCCCACCCATGCAGTAGGGATTGAGAAGGAGAGATTGTATTAAAACAGATAACAAGATCATGTAAAAAAAATTATTAAAGAATAGACATCTGATTGTATGAAAATATAAGAAAAGCAGCAAAGACAGTAAAACAAGCAGAACTAGCCAATTAAAATGATTTTCTGACAGCTTTCAAAAGCTTCCTTTCTTTTAGCTTTGACACGTGGGTGAGGTGTGCACCAAAGCCCAAACCAGTGGCCCACAGCCACTGCCTTTTTCCTGGAGATGCCCCAGCACCATGCAGTGGGGGAATGAAGGTGACACCCATTGGCTTTTAAAACACAGCTTGTTGTTGTTATTTTAAAAAAGGAAAGGTTTGGGGCTTTGCTGTGGCAAGAGAGGAGTCTGTAGTTACCACTGTGTTCAAGGTGTCAGCCCTTAGGATGTCCATGACTAGTTAACTACCAGAAGAATATTTGTCCAAACATTACAATTGGTGGTTACAAGAAGGAGGAGCCCTCTCCTCATTCTCAGCTGCTTAGGTGGCTTAGCTGAATAGAAAGAGAGTGCAAAGCCTCAAACTTTGCAGGCCAAACTCCTCGCTGACCCAGGTTAGTGTCTAGACTATAACAAACAAATTTGCACAACAGAAGGAAAGTTTTAATAAACTTGCAAAACGACAGCTTCCATGATTTCTTGAGGGGGATAAAGAGAAACAATGTGTTTGCGCTATCATGTATGAGCCATTAGGTCAGGGAGCCTGAGCTGAGGGACTGGGGAGGCTGACAGACCGTATCTCCCTCTGTGAACCTGCCTAGACTCTGAGATCCTCAGGAGGGGCCCTTTTTTCAATCTCAAGTATCATTGGTGGGGAAACAAGATAGGGCCTTCTCAGTGGCTGCCCCCGACTCTGGGACTCTTTCCCTAGAGAGGCTAGAAGCCCCCCCCTTACTGTCTTTCCATTGGCAGGTGATGACTTTTTTATTTTATTTTAGCAAGTTTTTGAACTGAAGATTTTTGAGGAAAGGGTTTTAAGAGGGTGCAGCATTGTTTTTAGTTGTACTGGACTTTTTAAATTGCCTTTTACCCTTTGTCAATATATGTTTCAGGTTTTTAATATTATGAATAGCTTAATTTTAACGTTGACTTTTTATGTTTTTAACTGTATTGCAATCATTTTAATTTGTAAACTTCCTTGAGTCCCATTCTTGGGGAAGAGGTAGGTGATGATGATGATGAGTTTGACTCATAAGAATTAAAAATGGTTGTGCTTTGGTGCTGCAGCTTCTTTCTCACTGGAGTTGTCTGCTGTATGGGTTCAGCAGCATCTTGAACTGCAGCCACCATGAATGTGCACTGAATCCCATGTGGTCCTCTTCTTTACCAACTCTTTCTCAATCTCATCTTAGGTCAATGAGGGTGGCTCTGAGACGGAGAACAACCCCCCTGCGCCAGCCCCAGAACCTGAGGAGCCTGCCCCAGCTCGATCCCAGGAGGAGGCTGAGGAGACATGGGAAGAGAAGGAGGATAAGCTAGACCCCGAGAAGCTCAAGCAGACAGATCAGAAGTACCGCTACAAGGAAGGTTGGTCTACTTTGGACAATGGTAGTCTCTTGTCTTTTTTTTTTTTTTTAATGTCTTCTGTGATGACCTCCATTTTGAGCCATCGTGTCTGGGCCACTGATACACTGTGATGGAGTTGAGGATCTGAGCAGACTTCTTACCTTATAAATTAATAACTTGCTTTTATTGTGGCAGTTGCTTCACAGAAATTCCGCTCCACCAGTTCAGTCAGCTTGAAAGTTTGAGAATCTGTAAGGACTAGTTCACATTTTGCCCTTTTTAATAAGGCATCTTGTTTACAAAAGTCTCTCATGTGACTGCTTTGGTTTCTGGTTCCAACAGCTGGTACCACATACTTATGGCTTGACAGCCCCTCTCCAGTGAATGCCCTGCTTCCAGTAAGCTGTGAACTCCTGTCACTACTTCTGCTGTGTCAGTTATTCTCCTTCAGACCAGCCTTAGCTTTACCTTGCTGGTGAGAACAAGAGCATAAATATGTGGCCATACTGGGAGGGACAGAACAAGGAGAAGAAGGTGCCCCTTAATTATAGCAGTTTGTGCATTGCATCCATTGTTTTCTCTGATGAAATAAAACTGAGCCTCTATGGTTGAGAAGGCGTAGTCACTTGCTAAGAATGTACAGTGAGGTATGGGTCACCTGTACTGACTCTTTGACTTGTAGACCATCAAGGGCACAAAGAAGCTTTTTTGGCAAATGTGTAGTGTCTTCAGGAGGTTAGTCTTACTACACAAACTAAGAAGAAAATGGCTAGGGTTGCAACACAGACAGCCAGTGTTGCTCCAGGATGTGCATGAGTACCACATACATTTGTTTATCACCTGTGGCTGCAAAGTGTTGTACAGAACAGAGAAGTATACAGCAGTCCTTGTGCAGAACTCTAGTAGTCAGTGCTGAAGTGTCAAGATTGCAGTGGAAGATCAGGAGGTATGCATATGAGAGTTGGAAGGGCAACGAAGGACAGAAGGAAGGTGGATAGGGACATTTGAGGAAGATGATACTTACAGGTTCACTTATTTGCTTGCTGTGGCAAGTTTGCTCTCACCCTCTGACAGTCTTTCCCTCCATCTGTGGAACGGGGATGAGAGTAGAGATCGTCCCCACAGTATATCTGGGCTTTTGAGGTCTTCCAAAGCAGGTGGAACAGTGAGCCCTTACCTGTCTTCAGGCTTCCAAGTTGGATAAGAGATTAAAGGTCGGGTGATTATTCTTGATTTCACACTATGATGCACTATGAGGCCATGGAGAAGACCGTGTGCTGTTCACAGAGAGACGCAATTGCTGCAGCCAAGGAACTTTCAGTTACCCAAACTGTATCGGTCCTCAGTAGTGTTTTTAGATGGATGTCGCTTGTTCCCTGTAAACAAAAGTACCCCTTTTCTGTACTGCAGCAGGGTGTTCCAACCTCGTCTTTCATAAGTGCAGTCCTAGACAAAAGAAGCAATCTATTCAATATGTGGCACTCTTCACATTCCTTCCCTCAACAGAGCAGTGGAAACCCCTGAACCCAGAAGAGAAGAAGAGATATGACCGGGAGTTCCTGCTGGGTTTCCAGTTCATCTTTGCTAGTATGCAGAAGCCTGAAGGGTTGCCCCATATCAGTGATGTGGTCCTGGAAAAGGTCAGTTCTCCATTACCAGTTTGGGTTCACCAGATGTCTAGTGGAGGCTTCCTCTCTCTTTCTTACATGACTTGGCCAGAGGGTATACCTTAGTCATGATATGTGGATAACTGGACAAGATAGACACTACACCCAGGAGATGGGCGAAATAGTGATATAAATCGCAAAGGGCAAGTGGCACTCTGGTTGAAATTGGGTAGAATTTGACTCTTGCTAGATGGAAGTCACTCATATGATGATTGCAGCTGTGAAGCCTTAAGGTCTCAAAATCTTTGCCTTTTTTGTTTTCTTTTCTCTCTGCCCTGTGGCTTAACAGGCAAATAAAATGCCCCTCCGACCCTTGGACCCTGTGCGTCTCAGCACTATGAATTGTGGACCAGATTTCACACCTTCCTTTGCCAATCTGGGATGGCCGAACCCTCCCAACCGTGGACCGGTATGTACCATCAAAGCATGTCTATTGTATAAGAGCTGTTCCTGTCATCTCTGCCTGTGTGATGAACTCGTAGTTAGTGCCATCGTGTCTGGGCCACTGATACCCTGTGATGGAACTGAGGATCTGAGCAGGCAGGCAGGGCTTTCTGTCGATGCTCAGCTTGCTAATGGCAGGCTAGCATAATGCTCACAGTGCCAAGAGTTTGGAATGTTAACTAAGAAAAATGAACATGGTGTGTTGTGTGACCTGCCAAACCAGTCATTATATGCTGTTGCAGCTGAGTGTATGAGAGTAATCCATCTCCTACTTATTACCATTGCGTTCCAATTCATGCTTTACTTTTTTCCCCTGCTTCATTGTATCAAAAGTGAGCATCATTTTTTTCAGTGAGATTTTTGGGAAGTTTTTGCCCCCAAACTATGCAGAAATCTGTGAAAATTCTTCTACCCCTAGAAGTACCCAGAACACCATACTACCCTCAAATTCCTGTTCTCCATTGTAGTCCTTCTCAAAATGGTGATAGGAGGGGATATGTGGCACTACTTCCTTCACCATTTTGAGAGGGACTGCAGAGAAAATTGGAGATATTTGGGCTTGCTGGGAGAGTGTAGTCCATGGGAAGGTCTGAGGGGAAATTGCCACTTGGCTCCCATATGGTTGCCCACCTCTGTGTTGCATGTTCCCTCTCTGCCTCTCCACGATCCTCCTCTCAAACCCAGGGGGCTTTAGCTCCTGCATTGATTTTTATTCTATCTTAAAAGTTTTTTCCCTCTTCTATTTAAAAATTAGCATACAAACCACATGTGTTAAACTGTAGCTGATCTAGTGAACTGCAGGTACTGGGCAGTGTGTGTTATTTAAATGTATAGTGTTAGAGCACTCTTGCACAGGTACACTCTGATCAGCGTAAGTGTAGAACATGCTTGGAAATCACATTGTTAGTACTTTCCAGAGGCTTCCCCAGTGCTTGTAGCATTGGATAAGTTGTACAGAGATACAGGTGGCGTGTGTGTGTGTGTGTGTGTGTGTTGTTGTGCTTGAAGGAACAAACGGATTTTTAAGAAGAAAGAAAGGTTCATTTGGGGATGGTGAATGGTATGAGTAATGGGGCAAGACCATTACCCATTGTTATGGGAGGAGGAACTGTATTGGTAGTTTTAACTTTCAAAAAAGAAACTAGTTTCAGATAATTTCTTTGTAAAGTGCTAAACTCTGGCAATGCTGTTGCTGAACACCTGCTCAGCTGCAGTGTCACAAGATGGCTGGTGCCTGGGAAATGCTGACACTGCCTCTCTTCCCGACCTTTGTCCCCAAAGCCTCCAGGGCAAGGACAGCGCCGTTCCCAGCAAAGTGTACGGAAGGAGCCCCGGAAGATTATTGCCGCAGTGTCTCTGAATGAAGATGTCAAGCTCAACAAGGCTGAGAAGGCCTGGAAGCCCAGCAGTAAGAGATCAAGTGAAGTAGAGGATCCCGAAAACGTAAAAACTCAGGTAGATGGGTGCTTCTGTGACCTGTAGCTGTATCCCCAGATTTTCTGGTTTTGTTAATATTTTGCTAGCTGACTGGAGTGGGGGGTACCAGCTTAAAAAAACCAAATAACTTTATAATCATTATTAAAAACTAATAAAATTAGGGCTATGCAAAGGCTCATTATTTCAATTTAAGGCCTGGTTTAGTGATTGGGATCCTAAATTTGAACTTGAATTATGTAATCCAAATCTTTGCATCTCTCATTGACTTAAAGCAGACAGAACTCGTTGTTACTGGGGGGGGGGTTCCCCATACAAGTAAGCGCAAGGAATTTGGAAGCATAATAGCCCCTTCGGAGTGAGTTATTTTTACAAATTGCAGGCGTTGTCCTCCCCCTGCTCACCAGAAGTCGGTATCCTGCTGCTCACATTGCAGGGGCAAAAGGAGCTAGTGTTCTGACCAACAAAACAGAGCAGTTACCCTTTAAAACAGTATGGATGGGTAGCACACCACTCATTTTCAAGTTTAATAGCTATTTCCGAAGTGCTGTTAAGCTTAAAAACCAGGTACGTGCTCCTCATGCATCTTGTTTTGAGGGAGAGCTGGTAGCTTTCTGCCCCTGTGGGGGCATCAGATGTGAATGAGGGGCTGCATGCAACTCACCTGTTGCCCACCACAGTTCTAACCAGTTTGCATAAATGAGTGGGTGGTATTGGTGTTGTCTTTCCAAACAAATGTGCTACCAGTTGTTTTGGTGCTGAAAGACAGCTGCTGGCGTATGTGTCATTCAATAATTACAGTTTGGTTAATCAGCATCTTCCATCTTGATACTGATAATTTTGGGAGGCTCTTACTCTGCTCTCTGTGCCTGCCTCAGAGAAAGGGAGAAGGGTGTTGCTTGATTCTCCAGAAAACAGAATGCCTAGTCTTTTCACCCATTTCTTTCCACCCTCACCTCACTCTCTACCCTCTTGACCTAATAAGTTTGTTTTGACAAATTTTGTCATCACTGCCATTCTCACACAGATGAGACTGTGTGTAATGTCTAGTGTCTTAAGGTAGGTTTCTGAGCCCTTCTGTGTGCTATATCCATACCTTTAGAGGGCAAGAATGGATGGAAGATGCACGATTGGTATACAGCAGGCTCCGCTCTCTCTCTCTCCCCCTTCCTCCCTCCCTCCCTCCCTCTCTCAGCATGTCTTGCTGTCTCCTTCCCCCAGGAACTGTTCCGGCGTGTGCGCAGCATTCTGAACAAGCTGACACCGCAGATGTTCCAGCAGCTGATGAAACAGGTCACTGAGCTGTCCATCGACACAGAGGAGCGCCTCAAGGGTGTCATTGACCTCATCTTTGAGAAGGCCATCTCCGAGCCAAACTTCTCAGTTGCCTATGCCAACATGTGCCGTTGCCTTATGGGGGTGAGTGCTCCAGCCTTTTGGCCCTCTTTTTTTCTGGTGCACTCTGGGACACAGAGAAACTCGGGTCCTTTTCTACATAGGGAGAGATGTGCACCATGTGCTTCACTTGGGGCCACAGTTCGGTTACTAAGCATGTTTCATTACAGTACCTGTGAACATCTCTCTTGGAAGGGTCTTTGGTAAGCTGTTGGTAGTCCAGCTTGGTACCCGTGGGCTAGATGGTCATCAAGATCACTCTGTACAAAATATATTTCATCCTAGTTCCAAGAATATACATCTTCAGTCAGGGATGGAAGCACTCCTTTGCCCAGATAGGAATCTGAGGAGCCATGAGTGGGTCTTACAGTCAGTCCCACAGAGGTGACCATGTTTCATTTATAACATTAGCTAACAGACAAGTTAAATGTGCATAAAAAGAGAACTAGCATTTAAAAGATGGTATAGTTCTGTTGCTTCATTGTTTGAAGCTTATTTCCTGCTGTATGACGTAGTAGTCTAGCTATTGTACTCTAATAAAAATTTAGCAGAGTTTAAAATTGCCTTAGGGGACTGGTGATAGTTCTAAGTGTTGTCAATTGCCATTCTTTTTCCTAGCTTATCTCATATTGGTAATATTTCTCTGTGGGTTGCTATTAATCTGTATTAAAATGAGAGATGGATAACCACTTTTTGTAATCAGCTTTGGGTATCTGTTCTCTCTCGTTTCCTCTCCTCTCCCCCTTTGGTTAATTGAGGTAAACATAGAAGGAAGCAAGAATTGAAGACTGAATATCAAATTTGTGAAGCTATAACAGCTGTGTAGTGGTGGGATCTTGTTAGTGTTTATTGGCCACTAGTTGGGGAGAGGAAACCTATGGCTAATGAAAGGACAGGTGGACGGGATTCAGGGAGGATCAGAAATGGAAAGTACTTGCTTTTGTTGGGAATGCAAGCTGTCAAAGGTGATGTTCTCATCGTCAACATTTTCTAGCAGTAAAAGGCTGAACATCCTGAGGTGGGTTGCTCCTCTCTCTCACCCCAATAGGCAGGAGTAGTACAGACCTTTGAGCAGTGCTATTTTGGGGGAGCAACCTCTGTTAAGGCCAGTCTTCATTTGTGCCTCACACCCCATAGGTTGTGTTTTTTTCTTACTCCTCTTTGCTTCGCAAAATCTGTCTTACAGCTGCGGATACAACAATAACATCAATAAGAAGGTCCTCTCCCTTCCTCCTATACTTCACTGATATCTACCAAATGGGAATTTTCTCTCACACGAAGAGGCCTTTTTACTGACTATGGGCCATTCCTCATGGGCCAAAGAGGCTAGCCCGGTCATGTCCATGAGCCAGTTTTTTTTTGGGGGGGGGTATCTGTGCAGGGCCAGCAGATGAGGGAAGATCGCTCTCTGCTGCAGCCTCTTTGAATAGGATAGGATAGGATAGGATCTTTATTACAGTCATAGACCAGCACAGGCAGCCTCTTTGCACTGCCAGTGCCCGGCCTGTTAGGAGGCCATGGGCAAGGCTGGGAACAAAACAACAGTAGCCCTCCTGCTAGAGCCATAGAGACCCAAAGGGAGGAATCTGTCCAGACATGTTCCATTTCTAATAAAATTCCATTTTAGTAGGAACTGCCAGCCTATTTTAGACATTCCTCTTGCAGCCAAGAGATCTAGAACGGTCTTCTTCATAAAATGAATTCTTATTCTTAGGAATAGGAATATTCTCAGTTCTCAGTGCCAGGGCAAAATGCACAAGAAAGGGAAATGCACAAGAAAGGGAAATAAACTGATGTATAAGACACATCCCATTTTCATAGGTTATTTTTCGGGGGAAAGGTGCATCTTGGATGCTGGTAATATATATTCTTAGGAATATATCCTATCTTCATTGTACATTGGAGGCCTTAGTCTGTGCTTTGTGATATGCTTGCAGCGATTTGGACCTTAGATAGCCAGACGTTGGTGTACTGGAGACCTGATATGAAATTGTAGGCCATAGTGCTGCCAGCAGTGTGTAGATAGGTACCATATTTGCTGGTATATAAGATGTACCAGCATGTAGGACGCACCTCATTTTCAAAGGTTATTTTTCAGGAAAAATGCAAAATGTGAGAGCAGGTTTTCCTCTGGAGTTCTCCCTCCCATTCCTGTGCGTTTTGCCCCAGCTGGGGGAACTTGTGCAAGGCTTCCTCCCTCCATCCTTCCCTTGCATTTTGCCTTGGCGGGAGTTCTCTGCACTGAGGCAAAATGCATATGAAAGGAAAGGAGAGTGAAAGCAGGGAGTGAAAGCAAGTCTTATACAAGGCCTCCCCCCTTCCTTTCCATTTTTCCTTGGCAGGAGTTCTCAGTGCCAGGGCAAAATGCACAAGAAAGGGAAATAAACTGGTGTATAAGACACATCCCATTTTCAAAGGTTATTTTTCGGGGGAAAAGGTGCATCTTGGATGCTGGTAAGTACAGTAGCTGTCTGGAATCTCTTCTCACTGTGGTTGATGTGTGTTCCTTCTCTAGCTGAAAGTCCCCACTACTGACAAACCGACCGTGATGGTCAACTTTCGCAAGGTACTCCTGAACCGGTGCCAGAAAGAATTTGAGAAAGACAAAGATGACGATGAGATTTTTGAGAAGAAGCAGAAGGAGATGGACGACACCGCTGGTGTGAGTGGTGCTCAAAGATATGGAGCTTCAGGTCCTGGGCCAGGGAGCTGAATCTGGACGTATTAGAAAGATCTAAACACATCATACTTTCCCATCTGTTAAGTGGGAGGGCAGGCGAACATGGTTTTAGGCCCTGTGTTAGAGAAGGGAAGGAGGATGCTTTCTAGTTGACTGAAGAATCAGAAGAAGTCAGTCCAACATATTGCGAGGTTATTAGACTGGAGAAAGCTGCATTAAAGTGCCAGACTGGAACCTGAGGCACCCATGTTCAAAATTTCAGACAAGCTTTAAGCTCATGGGGTCACCAGTCTCCTATCTCTCTGCCTAACTATCTCACAGGGATGTTGTGAAGCTAAATGTGGAGGGCAGGAAGATCATACATGTTACTGTAAGCTGCTTGGAAAGTGGAATACGGATTAGTAATTAAAAATATTCATCATAATAATGAGAGGCTGTATAGTTGTAAAAATGTTGGGCCTGGGACTTGGAGGATCCAGTTCTAGTTGTCACTGAACCAAGAAATTCACTGGCAGAGGGAAGAGCCTTTAACCAGTTGCATTCTCTCAACAGCAATAAAGTAGAAAGGAGAGCCATGTATTCTACCTTGAGCTCACTGAAGGAAAGGTGGGATAGTAACATAATGGATAGATAATGTCAGTTTATGGAATTAAAGGCTGGGAGGTTGAACTAAGATCAGCCACAATGGTTTTCAGCTCAGAAATTCTATAAACCTCCACCCTTATTCTGTCCATAGCCTGAGGAAAGAGCTCGTCTGAAAGAGGAGCTGGATGAGGCCCGGGATAAGGCTCGGCGGCGCTCTCTAGGCAACATCAAGTTTATCGGGGAGCTTTTTAAGCTGAAGATGCTGACAGAAGCCATCATGCATGACTGCGTGGTGAAATTGCTCAAGAACCATGATGAGGAATCACTTGAGTGTTTATGTCGGCTACTTACCACTATTGGGAAAGACTTGGACTTTGAAAAGGCCAAGGTAATTCTTCACTGACTGACGGGGTAAAGAGGATAATCATTCACAGTTTGAGAGGGGCCGGATGTCCTCCTAGAAAAGTCTGTTTGGAAAATTGGTTTTGTAGCAGAAAGACTACAAGACCCAGGGCACCTGCCTGTCATACTTCAACTGGAATTCTGTTGGTGTCTTTCACACATGGAAGTTTCCCTGTGGAAACAGCTGGACATCTTTGTTAACATTCATTTCAGGTGGAGTTGCGTATGTGAGGCACTTTGCACATGCAGATTGACCTTACACATGGATGCACTTTGTACATGGATGTGCACTTTGGTTGTGCATTTGGTGTCTTAGTTTAGTTGCACCAACAGTGTCATTCCACTCAAAAGTTGCAGTAGCACAGTCAGTGTGTAACTCCACATGCAGAGATCCATGCTATGCAGCCCCAGTGTAGGATCTCAGCCGTAAGAGTTTGGTGTGGAGCACGGTCTACAGAACCTTTAGCTTTTCGGTCTCCAGCTCTCTCTTGCTGTCTTTCCTCAGCCTCTCTTGTTGAGAACAGGCTTTATGGTCCCTGCTTCAAAGACCTTCAGAAGTAGGAATGATGAGTTGATAACCTGTAAGGGGACCATTTTTCTCAAATCTGTCCTCCTCCTGGCCACTGTGCCAGATTGGGAATCCAAATGTATAGTGGCACACACATGAAACTAACTTGCTCCGAGGAAGAAGCTGTTGCAGTGGGCTTGTACAACATCTGCTCTTTTCCCCCCCACATGAAGCCCAGCGTGAGTTTAGTCCTCTTGGGTATGTTTTTAAAGTACTTGTTTTGGTTGTTCCCATATCTTCTGACCCCCTCAGGCTATTGTGTTTCTGTTTGTAGTGCTTTCTTGGGTGGTTCTCACTCCCCCCCCCTTCCTCCTCCCCCTGCCCAGCCTCGAATGGATCAGTACTTCAACCAGATGGAGAAGATAATCAAGGAGAAGAAAACATCTTCACGTATCCGCTTCATGCTTCAGGATGTGATTGACTTGAGACGGGTAAGGTGCAGACTGGTAGCATGCCCTGTGGCCCCTGGGCCAGATGAGAGCCCCACCCTCCCTCCCTGGGATAGGCCAGCCTGACTTCGGGTAAGGTACAAGACCTGCCTTTCCCTCTCAGGGCAATCTGGATGGGGTTGACGGCACTACACGCCCACCACTCTTTAGCCCCTTAGACACCGTGCTAGCCTGTAGCCCTTGGCTTGTGCGGCTGAGGCAATGGGCTGATAGTATCACCAGCAGCTGTATTTAATGCAGGAAGGCTCCCAATGCTGATCCTCCCTGTGCCTAAGGCTGCTACACGCTTAGTCGCAACACAAGAGAAGGTGCTGGCCAGGAGCACACAGAGCTTCTTCCTGCTCACTGCCCAGAGCTCATGAATGGCAACTTTCTGCGTCCCAGAAATACCGCAATACTTTGCAACCACAGTGTGAATTGCAAACAATAATGCATCAAGAATGTTGCTGTACAGCAGCCTGGGGTTGTACAGTGGGAAACAGCTGTCTACTGGAGCGAGGGCAACAGGAAACCACTGGGCAAACCCATCACATAAACACCTACCAGATAGTGCAAGAATGGCTTCAGACCCACTCCAACCTCACTGTCCATTATTGCTATTCCTGCATTTAAAATCCTATTAAGTTCTGTTCCATGATTCAAAACACACGCAGCCCTGCCAAAATGGTGTGTTATCTAATAGACAAAGCACAATAGCAATGGTTGACAGAAGAAGATAATGTATGTGTTCAGATGCCACCTGGAATGGCCACTGGTGAGGCTGGTTCTGGAAGAAGGGAACTCAGTGGGAATTACCCCACCCCATGGCAGTGGAGGGGCTGGCTCCATCAGTCTGTTTGTTCTACTTCTTGGCTTTCATACAGTGGAGTGTTATAGGTGCTGTAACCACTCTCTCCTCTTTTCTCTATGCCTCTTGCAGAACAGCTGGGTGCCAAGGAGAGGAGACCAGGGCCCCAAGACCATTGACCAGATCCACAAGGAAGCTGAAATGGAGGAGCACCGTGAGCACATTAAAGTGCAGCAGTTGATGTCCAAGCAGGATAAGAGGAGAGGGCCCCCGGGCCCATCATCCATAAGTGAGTGGGAGGCCAAAGGGATAGAGGGCTCTCTTGTTTCTAGATTCAATATTGCCTTGTAGGAACCAGCCATTTTAAGCATTTGGAAGAGGGAGGGAAGTTTTAATTGTAGCTGGGAGGGTGTGTGAAAGGGAGGGAGGCTGCCACACACCATTAATTCATGGAATTTGTTTCCACAGGTTGTGTATGTAGCTACTAACCTGGCTCCCTTTAAAAGGAGATTATATAAATCCATAGAGCATGGTTTGAATTTAACTGTAGTGGCTAAAAAGAATCTTTGTGTTCAGAGTGAATATGCTACCAAATATAGGTTGCTAAGGGATGGGGGTATAATTGCTTCCAACATAGATGGGTTGTGCTCATGGCCCTTTGGCAGAGAAGGACCTTAACTTGGCTGCTATGTCCGCAGGTGGGCGAGGGAGCTTAGTTTCGGATGATGGCTGGAACACTGTTCCCATCAGCAAGGGCAACAGACCGATTGACACCAGCAGACTAAGCAAGATCACCAAGGTAAGCTACCAGGTACTGGTGGGGGTGGGAGATATTCTTTAGCAGAGTTGTTGTTGGATGTTACAGGCGCTTGGAAGGTCATATGAAGCAGATTTGATTCCCCACCCTATCTCCAAGGAGTAAGAGTTCTTTCCTGTTGTCAGATAATCTGGATTTTGCGTGGCATCCCATTATCAGCCTCTGGACATCTGAGTTCCAATTCATGATTGTGGTTAGACCAGACAGGCCGAATTAACATCAACACTCCACTTAAACATTTTAAGTATCAGACTCCTCCCCCGCCACATATACGTATATGTGTGTGTGTGTGTGTATTTGGGAGGACTCCAGTACTTAAAATACTTGCAATATTTATATATATTCATTGCACCAAATGCCCCAGGAGATGTGAAGGCCAATTTTGCTATGTTTCTGTCCACCTATGGTCTATTTTAGGTGTAGGAAAGGTCTTTTTTCCCCAACAGGAAGTGACCCAGAAGTCAACTTCCAGATCACGTCCTGTTGAAAAAGATCTCTCTTGGCCTAAAATGACCTGGCTCCCTCATATGGTAAAATTGCACTACACAGCTCCTTTCTTGTCAGCATACTTTATGGAGTATGTATATTACGGATTCATGGAGACAAGAAACTTTGTCCTTAAAGCTTGAATTCTTAAGAAGAAAGATACTGCTGTTGTTAAGGAAGAAAGTCTAGGGCCTGTTTTCCTCTCATCAAAGAACTGGAAGAGACCTCAAGGGCCATCAAGTCCAGCCCCGTGCCATCAAAGCATTCCTGACATAAGGCCATCCAGCCTCTGTTTAAAAACCTTCAAAGAAGGGGACTTCATCATGTTCCCAGACAGCATATTCCACTGTCAAACTGCTTTTACCATCAGGAAATTCTTTGTAATGTTCAGGTGGAATCTCTGTTCCTGAAGTTTGAAGCCATTGCTCCCTGTCTTAGTCTTTGGAGCAGCAGAAAACAAGCTTGCTCCATTCTCGATGTGACATCTCTTCAAATGTTTAAACATTAAATGACTCCAGTCTCTTTCCTTCTCCGACTCCCACAGCCTGGCTCAATTGACACTACTAATCAGCTGTTTGCACCTGGTGGGCGGCTGAGCTGGGGAAAGGGCAGCAGCGGTGGTTCAGGTGCCAAGCCTGCTGAACCAGGTAAGACAGCTGTTGAAATAAAGGAGGTTGAAAAGTGGGGCTGTCTTTATGCAGAACCGTGGTCCTCTAACCCTTTCCACTTCCATTTCCTAGCGTCTGATTCCAACCGACCAGCCACAAGTACCTTGAATCGTTTCTCAGCCTTACAGCAGTCAGCTCCAATAGAGAGCCAGGATGTGCGGCGTGTGGTACAAAGGTTAGTTTCCTTCCTAGCCTCTTTTGCATAAAAAAAGTCTGTCTCCCTTCCTGCTCAGACCTGTTAAAGGAAGTCCTGCTAAATTCGTCCTCTGTGTGCTGCGGCATTATGTTGGCTCATCTGGAATGAATGGGAGCCAGTGAGTCTGAGGAGGTGCTTTTGCCATATATGACTCCAGTGGAGAGCAGGCACAGGGTGGAGTGTTGGCCCTTCTAGGGAGTGTTGGGAACAGATCTGCAGTATTATCCCTACCTTGGACTGTTTTGGGCTCAGAAGAGTGACCTTTTTCTAGAGCAGGAAGTGAAATAGAAATTATTACTGGTTTTGTAAAGAGGACTTGCCCTCAAACTGAAGCAACTCGTGTGGCAAAAATATGGAGAAATTGATCCCCACATCCCTAAAGATCAGAGGAGGACAGTTTAGGTATAAATGAATCACCTCCCTTTCCCAATTTTGAGAGGGTAGGGGCTTTAGGCTATCCTACTCCTACCCTTGATCTATATCTGAGCCCTCAGATGTTGCTTGACTTCACCTCCCAGAATCTTTGACTGTTGGTCAGGCTGGTAGCAGCTTTTGGGAAGCTGATATCCAGCAACATGTGGAGATCCATGTACAGGACTCACAGCTTGAGAATCCTTTCCTGTGCTGTTCCCCCCTTTCCTATATACAGTTTGACATTAGGAGAGATTCTCAGTTGTAGAATTTATCCTTTCAGCATAGAAGAATTAAATCAAAGGTGACCATGTCGGAAAAGACTCTGTATGTTAACAGTGTTCATGTGTAAATTTTGAAATTCAGGAGAAGCTTCTGTTGCTGCAGCTGCTGCAGCTGTTCCTACTGCTCCTCCTCCTCTTCTTCCTTTTTCTTCTTCTTCTGTATAATTTATGTCTATCTGTCTGTCTGTCTGTCTATGCATGCATGCATGCATGCATACGCTGCCCTTTTCCCGGTTCAGGACTCAGAGCAGATTATAATAAATCAAAACAATATTGTTAAAAAACCTTATAAGATATAATAAATGAGATTAATAAAAAAATTAAAACCAAATCAAAACATATGTCATTAAAACAAGCACACAAACACCAGGACAATATTAGATGATTTAGCACATTATTTTGGTGGGATGGGTCTTACATAGTCAACCATCAAATGCCTGTCTAAGCAGAAGAGTCTTTACTTGCCAATGAAAAGAAAGGAGAGAGGGTGCCAATCTAACTTCTCTGGGAGGAGAATTCCATGGTGGTGTGCAAACACACTTATATACACTCCCCACCAAAGAGGGGTGTTACATAGCATAAAATCTCATGTATTAGGATCTCCATACAGTCCTATGCATAATTGCCTGGGATTAACTCTGTTGAACTCTTTGGAGTTTACTTCTCTGGCTGCATTTGTAAAAGGAAAGTTGAACTTTAACAAACATTCTCTAGCTGGCTGAAATGCATCATTGAGCTTTGAATTGCTGGCAGCTGTGCAAAGAGGTGCTGCCACTGGAACTCTTAGTTGGAGAGAGAAATCCCGTCAAAGAAAAGGAGGCATCCAGGTTCCTGCTTTATTATTTCACCTCTCTTGACTTCCTCTATGGTATCTAGGACCAAACAATATCATCCCATTCACTTTGCTGCCACTCTGGGAAATGGTGCTGTTGCTCCTGGTCTTGGAACTCCATCCCCTTGTGTGTTAGTCTCTTAAAAGCGGATTTCTTCTCTGTTTTTTCTTTCCTGCTGAGCAACATCCCTGCAGGCTGAAATCATGGAGCCTGAAGGGCAGAAATGATGCCTTTCTGGATTTCCTTAGTGTGGGTTGGTAGGGATCTTCATGTATTTGCTCATTCTGGGAACAGGCGATGGGCTGATTCTCTGAAGAAGGACCGAAGGCACTAGCTTTCCTAATCTCCCTACAGAAGCAGCAGTAGTCGTGACCGTTCTGAGAAGGGCAGTGAACGAGGAGACCGCTTGGAGCGTGACCGACCAGAGAGAGGGGAGCGGCTCGAGAGATCAGAGAGGCCAGAGCGGTCTGACAGAAACAGGACCCCTGTCACAAAGCGTAGCTTCAGCAAAGAGATGGATGACAGGAGTCGGGAACGTGAAAGGCAAGGAGTCCTTGAGACGGTGCGCAAAGTATCAAGCATGACAGAGGAGCGGGACCGAAGCAGGGAACCTGGTGAGTGATGGGATGGTGCTGGGGGGTGAGCTTGCAGTTGCCCCTTTCCATTCTGGGACCGGGAGCAACCCTGATTTCTCCATCTCTTTCTTCTTTCCCAGCAAAGCGTGAGCCGGTGGCCCCTGAACCACCTGCCAAGCCTAGCTTGTCTGAAGAAGAGCTAGAGAAGAAAGCCAAGGCTATCATTGAAGAGTACCTGCACATCAATGACATGAAGGTTTGTGCCAGAGGACAGCAGTGGTGGTACACTGAGACTGTCCCAAGAAAGGGAAGGTTTTTTGCTGCACCTAAGAGGAAATCATCACCATTATTGCCAGGCTAAGGTGCTGCCTTTCTGTGGAAACAATGCGGTGGAAGCCGTGGGTAACTTAGTGAGAGAAAGGTCTGCATAGTGTACTGAGAGAGTGGAAGTTCGTTCTCAGCTTACTGCAAGACCCAGGGGATAAAGTTACTCTTTTATAGTAATAGGGCCAGGCTAGCAGCAGATTAAAGACCTTGGTGGGTTATTTACATCAGTTTAATACAAGCAAATTTTGGACTTCTTCTTGGGAGCCCTTAGAGTTCCTGGGAGTTTAGTCCTCACTCCTTGAAGGAGAGTGGCAGATAAACTTCCTGTGAAAGCCTAATTGTCTCCTCATAATTCACCTTCTTATGTGATTCCATGCCACACTGTATGCATTAGCACCTCACATGAGTGGGGAGAATGTCTCTGAACATGCTCCACAATCTTCTTCAGTGTTCAGGAATTCTGTGGTTGAAGACATCCTCAGCTAACATGGTGGGTCAAATTACCAATTACCCCTGTGCCTTTTAACAAGTTCTCCTTTTTAATTCATACCTACAGTAATCAAACCAGGCTTGATGAAGACAATATGCTCTTGCAACTTAACACCCCTGCTTTAAAATTTGCCTTCAACTCTCCGGTCGATTTAAATCAAAAGGTAGCTGGATTGTCTCCCAGCTTGACAGATGAAATCGGATGGCCCTTAAATCAAAAGCCAGTGTAGCATAGTGTAGATAGTACTGGAAGTTTATATCCAGGAGATTGGTATTCAGAATGTTACTTATCCACAGAATTTACTGAAAATGTACTCCTGGGTAGCCGTGTTGGCCATGCAACAAAATCCAAAATTCACAAAAGAGCAGTATCTTTACTGGCTGACCAAAATGCACTAAATATATCACACAACGTTTTGAAGCTTCAGCAGCTTCTTAATCAGGAAAAGAGGATGAAAATCATAAGAGGAGAAGAAAAGTGATGATATGAGAGTCACAGGCCTACATTTCACCTGAGATGTTCTTTTGTTGTCTGACATGGTGCAGAGGAATATCAGGGTTGGCAGAGGCAACCCCCCTTCTTGACCATGTGGAAACCAAGGAGAAGGGCAATAAAAGATTGGTAATAACATGTCAGCTTGATTAGCAACAGAAAAGGGCAATAAAAGATTGATAATAATGTGTCAGTTTGATTAGCAACAGAAAACTTAACTACCCTTGAGATCCAGGTCTTAGGGAAGTTACTTTTTGGTTGCTAATTGAGTTGAAATTCTGTTGCCTGGCTTTTATTGTCTCTTTTCCTTCATTCCCACATGGTCAAAAAGGGGAGTGGCATCTGCCAGCACTGCCCCTTTCACCACCCCGACTGACAACAGAAGAACATCTGAGACAAAATGTAGGACCGTGACTCTGGTATCACTACTTTGCTTCTCCTTTATGATTTTTAACATCTTTGCGTGATGAAGAGTTTACCAAGCGACACTGATCCTGCTTCTGTCTCTCTTGGTCTCTGTCTCCCTTTCTCTCTGTCACTCACACACACATCGCTGCCCTCCAAAAGGTGCAGTCTTCTACTTGGCGTTCCTCTAGGAGAGCAGTGCCCATTTTGGATGTCTCCATACTTTTGGACCACTGCACATTCTGTAGTCCTTGGATGCCAGCTGGCGATGGCAGGGCTAGCATCCATGTGAATGCCGTGAGAAGGTTTGTGCTGATATTTTTCTTGCTCTGCCTGTTTCTTACAGGAAGCCCTGCAGTGTGTACAGGAGTTGAACTGCCCTTCTCAGCTTTACATTTTTGTGCGGAATGGCGTTGAGTCCACACTAGAGCGAAGCACCATTGCTCGTGAGCACATGGGGCTGTTGCTTTACCATTTGGTTAAGGGAGGCAACCTCTCCAAAGAACAGTACTACAAAGGGTAAGGGAGCTCTTTTCTGGCTGAGTGGACTGAGGAAAGGCAGCTGTGATGATGTTCCCAGGAACCCTTGAGTTGACATTGTCACTCCACTTTTGAGACATGAACACACCCTCCTTTGTATCCATAGGTTGAATGAGATCCTTGAGATAGGTGAGGACATGGAGATTGATATTCCTCATATATGGCTGTACCTAGCAGAAATCATAACTCCCATTCTGAGAGAAGATGGTATCCCCATGGAGGAGCTCTTCAGGTGAGCTAGCATCCTGCACCTCTTTGGCTTGTGTGCCTTGGTACTGGTGTATGACCTGCCCTCTGGGCTTCTTTTCAGGGAGATCGCCAAGCCCTTGGTGCCCATTGGCAAGGCCACAACTCTGCTGCTGGAGATCCTGGGCCTGCTGTGCAAAGGGATGGTAAGTTCTTCTTCTGAGGGCTAATCTGTTAAAAAGTTGGGCAGAGAGCAGCTGTAGGTCCCATGTCACCCCTGCAGAAAACTCTGGAGTCCCTCATGCCCCAGTTAATGTTGTCTCTTGATTCTTGGGGTGCATCTTGTGGCTGGCCAGTAATTAAAATACGCCCTGTATAGTACCACATTTGGCTCCCTTAGTCTTTTTTTTTTTTTTTAAAGTTAGTAGTGCTGTCCTTCAGGTAGTGACCACGTTGAGCTGGGGAATTTGGAGAGCTGACAATCTAGAAAAATAACTTTCTTGTACTCTGCCCCCACCCCATTATCACACACAGAGAAAGCATGTTGTGGGCTGGAGCAGTTGGTTGTCTGTCTCAAAGGAATTGATATGGTCTCTTCAGCCCCGTTTTCTTGCTATGAACATCTTCCTAGATGGGGATTATGGAGGCATTCTGTCTCATGTTGTTGTGTGCCTTCTAGTTGTTTCTGACTTGTTGCAACCCGAAGGCAAACCTTTCATGGAATTCTCTGGGGCTGAGAGTGTGTGACATGCCCAGGGTCACCCAGCTGGTTTCCGTGACCAAGCAGGCCCAAAACTCAAACAGCCAGACAGAAGTTCTGGTTTCCTGGAACTAAATTTAATGCTTGCAGTTGATGGTCCCGTGCTCAGTTATGTAGGTGTCTGAGCATGAACCCACTCATGACATTTTCAGATGTATATCTGACAGAGTTCAGGTGTGCATCTGCAAAATATAAAGCGTGGTCATGTCATACACAAATTTGCAGTAAACTCTGCCTTCTCAGCGCACTTGCCAGAGAGGCTTCAGCTTCATGCTGAGGATAGAGTTCATGGGGTTTGAGAGTGCCCTTTATGAAATGGAGCTAAGACAGTCCTTATTCTCTGCAGAGCCACAAGAAGGCGGGGTCACTGTGGAGAGAAGGAGGCCTTAGCTGGAAAGAGTTTTTGCCAGAGGACCAGGACGTCAATAAGTTCATTACAGAGCAGGTAAGATTTGTGGAGAGGTTGGAGCTAGCCTGTGAAACCTGAACAGGTGATGGTTCAGCAGCTCTTCAGCTTCCAGTGCCTCTTGGAAAGTAAAATGTGTGTCTGGGTGTGATGGGGTGTCCTTTGTTTGCTGTGGCTGCTTGCCCTCACCAGCTGTCTCCTCTTTTCATTTTTATTTTTTTCTTTATTTGTTTTGTCCTTGATTTCAGAAAGTGGAGTACACAATGGGTGACAGTTCAGATGCACCCAGCCGCAAGGAGCTCACCTCAGAAGAGCTGTGCAAGCAACTAGACAAACTATTGAAAGAGAACGCAAATAACCAAAGAATATATGACTGGATAGAGGTAAGGGTTACAAGAAGTGTGTGTGTGTGTGGGGGGTTGTCCAGGCCAGAAGTTGCACGGCCATCCTTCTGCACAGATAAATCAGAGCCTTTTGCATTTACCACCTGCTCATTTACCTGAGCCAAACCATTCTTCTTTAGGGACAATTGAACAAAGGCCATGTTCTCTAGGTACAGTTGCTGGATGGAGCGTTCCTATGTCATTTGGGGACAAGGGTGGTAGTGGTAGTGGTAGCTGGACAGTGTTGCTGCTTGCTGAAGGAATGAGAGTTGCAGTCTTCAGGACTGGTTGCTGAGATGTTGCAGCTTCGTGGAGCAGAGAGTATGGCTTGGAAGTTGCTCCTGAGTGGAAAGATGCGTCCCTCAGCCAGAATGATCCAGTGTGGAGGACTCGGCAACAGCTGTTTGGGCTGGGACACATCACTAGTAGCCCCATGCTGAATGGGGCACATCGTTTGAGTATTCTGAAGAAGCCCTACCCTCCATCTACCCTCCATCTACCCTCCAGCCCTACCCTCATTTTGTCTGAGAATGAGAATGTTCCTTCTGTGTTCCTTTCCTCTGCTTAGCTGATAATTGAGCCATTGCTGGGGGAGTTAGAGTTCACCTACCAGACTGCAAACTGTTCTTATACCCTTGCTAGCAGTTGGAAGAAGTAGCCTGACTCTGGGCATCAAGTGAAGGAGGCAGATGAAAGCTGTTGGCAGAACGCTTTCTTTTTCTTTGAGCAGGCCCACAGACTTTTACCAAAGCCAGCAAGGAGGGATATATTTGTGACCACTGATTTTGAATATTTTACCTTCCAACAGGCAAACCTGAGTGAACAGCAGGTCTCATCCAATATGTTTGTCAGGGCCCTGATGACGTCGGTGTGCCATTCAGCAGTTGTCTGTAAGCATTTATAAATGTTGTTTACCTGTTTGTTTGTTTGTTTAAAAGAGAGCAATATGCTGGTTAGAACTGCTGGGAGTTGCAGCCAAACAGTGTCTGGAAGCTGGCACTTTGTCCGCCCCTGCTCTATACCTGTGAAGCCTCAAACTCCAGACAAGTTGAGCATCATTACCACTGTCTGTGAATCTGCTTTGTGCTGCTTCCCTTGGATTGTAAAATGTTGGGCAGTGGAGTGACAGGCATCAGTAACGGGCTGGGCATAGGAGATGAGGTGTGTTCGTATTTATGTCCTATGAGTTATGAAGGCCTGGCTTTAAATGCTCTGTGTACAAGATTTCTTTCCTTCTCCTCCTCTCAAAATATGTGTTATACAAATATCAAATACTGGTATTTGATATTGGTATTTTCAGAAATTGGTGGGGAAGATGAAGTAGGCATGGCACAAAGACAGAAATGGGATGGACAGGCGGTAAGGTGTGAGAATGGTTAGAAAAGGTGTAAGATCTGTTTGAGCAGAATCCATTGATTAGCCAAGCCTTGGTGGATAGTATGGAGTCTCATCTTGAATACGGACGCTCCTCATTCAGTAAGTGGATTGGGGCCTTGGCTGTCATGTCAAATCGAGCTTCAGGTGCCTTCCTGATGACTTTGAGGTCCAATCTTTGCTGCAAAGAAAGCTTCTGTGCTGCTCTCCATTTCTTGGTTGAGCTGGATTTGTGGGGCTTAAAAGAGCAAAACAGTTTGGTGCTGCTTTGCCCACCTCGGCCCAAGGTTATGAGATACCGTGTTTTGTTTTATGCTAGGAGACAATAAGAGTTGTTTTACTGCAATCAAAAGCATTGCCACTACTGTTGAGCTGACAAGTGCATTTGTAGATTTCATCACAGTGAGAGCCAAGGGGTAAAGCCTGACCCTAATTTGAACCCCAGAGAAATATCCTTTGGGATTTGATGTGTGTGGCACATATTACTGTCATTTTGCAGGACAGTAGGTGGTCCTAGGAATACCAGCAGTGCTGGGAAGCTGAGTTCAGGTGTCGGAAAGCATATTAGTGCATAGTGCAAACAGGCTTGGGCAGGCTGATGGGCAAGCTGATGCCATCCTGCCCGCCTGTCCGATTCACCTGTGGCATTTGCCACTCCATACGCAATGTCATGTTGTTCCCTTTTTGTTTAGATCCTTCAGTTGTAACTACCATTTCTTCAAGCGTATCTGGGCTTTTTTCACCCTTTAATTTCTCTATTTATTACCATAACAACTTTGTGAGGTAGTTAGACTGAGAAAACATTATCATAATGTGCCCAAGAAATCTTGTTATTGAGCAGTTTGAATACATACAAATCCGTGTGCGTGCACACATGCACACACAGATACATACAGTTGCCCTCCACATTTGCAGGTTAATTATTTGCAGATTTGATTATTTGCAGATTGTGTTGCTAGAAGGAAATCAAACTAGCAGGGTGACTCGTCCTGGATGCATGTATGTTTGTTCCCTTGCTCCCTTGTGCAGACAGAGAACATTTCTGCACAACACTCTTATGGCGCAATGATTCCACTTTCAACCTCCTATGGAATCCTGGGGTTTGCAGTTCTGGGAGGGGCCAGCTGACCCCTCCCGGAACTGCAAACCCCAGGATTCCATAGGAGGTTGAAAGTGGAATCATCACGCCATAAGAGTGTCGTGCGGAAATGGCCGGAGAGAGGAAGGGATGGGATGAGAGGAGGGAAGGCATGTACACTCATTCATGAGTGTGCCTTTTCTCCCTCCTGCTGCTTCTCCATCTCATCACTTCTCTCACCGATGCAAATGACCGGAGGTGCACCTTCCCTCCCTCTTTCTGTCCCATCCCATTCCTGCCTGTGCAATTAAGCAAACTCATACCGGTACATACACACACCTTCCATCTTCCCATCTCATCTCCTTGCCTGCACAAGAGAGTGAACACATGTCCTCACCCTCCCTTCTCCTGATCAAGTGAGTGAGGGAATACAGAAATGGCCAGTGCCACCAGTACTGGTACTGTGTCTGTGTGAGTCTGTGTGTCTGTGTTGAATATGGTTTGGGGGCGGAGTTTACGATATTCACAGTTTTTCCACTTTCTTGGGGGTCCTGAGCTCCTAAGCCCTGCAAAAAGTGGAGGACCAACTGTGTATATGTGTATGGAAACAGCAGCCAGCAGAAGGTCACCAAATGAAATTCATGGTGGAGGTGGGATTTTAACCCAGGTTTTCACTGTTGAAAGTCGGTCGTTCTGTGCATAGCTGGCTGGCTTATATTACATGTATATGCAGTGTAAAGGAATTGACCACCATGGAAAATGTGTGAGTGGGGATGCTTGCAGCTGTTCAGTTGGTAGGTAACCTGTTGAGGAAAGACAGCAGCACAATACTTTTGGAGGGAGGAAACAGGAGGGGATAGGAGGGTTGCTCTCAAATACTTTGGGGGTGTGATAAGTATGGGGATCTGCTGAAAAATAATCTGGCAACACTCTCTCCCTTCTTTCTGCGGCCTCAGTCGAGAATCCTTACCGGATGGACAGTGCTGTGTTTAAAAGCCGAGCCAAGCTGCTACAGAAATACCTGAGTGATGAAAATAAGGAGCTGCAGGCTCTCTACGCTTTACAAGCCCTTGTGGTGAAGCTGGACCAGCCAGCCAGTAAGTGTTTCTGTCTAAGAAAGTGAGTGACATCCAAAATATGCAGAAGGGCTCTTACTTTCTCATTTGCAGAAGCTTGGTGGATGGCAGGGCAGTGTGAGGGCAGGACAATTATTCAGATGTAAACAACTCCCTACAGAACCCATGTTTGTGTGTGTGTCTGTGTGAGAGAGAGAGCACTCTTGCATGCTGGGTCTGCGGTCAGATTGAGTCTTCCCCCTCTTCTGAACTAAGAGCCATAGGCCATTCATATGCTTCCCACCCATTTTTATGGGCCCTAGAAAACCCCTCCACTGAAAAAAAAGAGCCACACTTAGAAATTTCCAGGGAGTGTCATTCTCTCTTAAAACAAGATGCAGCTCTATTCCAACACTTTGTTCTCCCCCCCCCCCGGCTACACACAGACAGACACAAAAATGTTTTTTTATAGAATTGGAGGAGGTATCTCACCAAATCCACATTTGGTGCTGATGTGGCCTTTGATGGGTCCTGAAGGCAGGGGAATTGACCCTTGAAGTCCTGGAACTTGGTCACACATACCACATAGTGTGGCCGTGTTCCTACAACTGTAATTTTGGCTGCTCTTTATTGAGATAGAACATCAGAGAGCTGGAAAAGGTGCAGGAATAGCATCGTTTCCCACAAGATGAGCTGAGGGTCCTGCCTGTGGGCTTCCTGGAAGCCTTGAACTAGAGCAGTTTCCACCAAACTGCTGCCCTGCACCTGTGTTGGGTGCAACCCTGTAATCCCAGAGCCAGACCTTTGCTTGTTAATGTAGCAGCAGAGCAGTTGGGCCAGGCAGTCTCCTGGTCTGGTCCTATGAAGCTGTTCTTAACATTGAACTTGAGTCATGTATTCAGATTGCAGAATAATTTCTGTCCACAGCACACGTGCCTCGTTAAAACAGGCTGAAAATTTAAATGGGCTTCCTTTGTTCAGTGTGACTAAGAAGTTGCATAAATTTGACAGGGCTTCAAGCCTACTTTTCACCAACTCACTGTAGTCACTGTTTTCCCACAAGAATGGATTTTCACTGCTTCTTCAAAAAAATTGGTATCTTAATACCTGATGGTATTCTTGGATGATTTTTTTTAATAGACACATTTGATAATCAGCCATCATAGCTAACTCTCAAGAGTCTAAAACTCTTCACTCTTTCAAGGTTTGTGACCTGCCCTAATATTTTCTCTTTGCCCTCTGGGCTCCGGATTTCCTTTGGAAGCAAGAGAGGTTGGTGGCAGTCTTTCATTGCAGAACAAACTGGCCTTCCAGGGGCTGGGACTACATCTCCCCGAATGCCTAGCAGGAAGTTGATGGCATTGGGGTATTAGTTTTCCATCAGAGACAGTAGGACATCCTGGAATGACTGCTTCCAGTAACAGGTTAGGGTTTGGGTTAGAGATCAGTGACTGGAAAACTGAAGAGATCTTGCACCAAGTCCAAAGGCAAGGATGATGCAGGATTGTACAGAAATCTGGTTGGTGAATTTTTCCCTTGTGTGATATTCTCCAGCATGGTATAATGCTTTTGAGTGTTGGCACTAAGACTTTAGGAGGCTGGGGTTCAAGTCTCTGTTGACCCTTGGGAACAAACTGAGTGACCTTGGACGGGTTGCAGTCTCTTAGGCTAAGGGAACAGCAGTGGTCAACCTCTTTGGAATAAATTTTGCCAAGAAAACTCTCAGATAGGGATGCTATAAGTCAGAGTTGACCTGAAGGCTCATAATGATGATGACATTCTTTTTCTGTCTCTCTCACTTCCAGATCTACTCCGAATGTTCTTTGATGCCTTGTATGATGAAGACGTGATTAAAGAGGAAGCCTTCTACAAGTGGGAATCAAGCAAAGACCCCGCTGAGCAGCAAGGAAAGGGCGTTGCCCTCAAATCGGTCACAGCCTTTTACACTTGGTTGCGTGAAGCTGAGGATGAATCCGATAACAACTGAGCACCCCCATTGGGAGAAGGGAGGGTGGACTGAGCCTTCTGGCTGCTCTTGCCCCTCCCTGGAGCCTTGGACTCCTGTAAGGGGTGGGGTGGCGAAGGATACACAGGACTGACTACCGCTGTCTATACTTCCCCCAGGACTCTTTTTCTTTCCCCCCTTTTTCTTTTCTGTTTTTTTTTTTTCGGTTGGGATTTTTTCCTTTTTTTTGTTTTAACAGCCTGTATTGGTTTGTGTCTTGATGATAATAAATTGATGCTGAAGGAGGTAGGTGTTGCTGTGGGCACTCCGCTCAGCCCTCCCTGCCCCCCCAGGCCAATGCCCCTGGGCACCTGGATGATTTTAATTGAGCGGGGGCCCAATTCTTGCAGGTGCAAAGCACCCGAAACACATGTCTGTGGGAAGGGGGTGGCAGTGTTGTGGGGCGGGGAGGGAGGAGCCCAATAACTCTGCTCCCCTGCCCAGTCTCCCCCCCTAGTTATTGCTGAAATATAGAGAGAGATTATATAAATATATAAATATATATATATAAAAATATAAATATAGACTTATTAAATCTTTTGAGGTTTGAGAGGATAGGACTCTGCTCTCTGCAAACTTTTGCCCATGTACTCCTGCACCTCCACCCCACACCCTTGGATCACCGCCTTGGAATTAACGTGCAACCTTTGGATGGATGTTGCTTTTGGAAAAAAGGAAACGAAAAAATCTCAAGCATCCCCCTTTTTTTAGGAGGGCTGGAGAGTCATGGGCAGGAGGGATAAATGGGAGAGCTGCTCCATTCCACATATACCCTTTCCCCCCCATACACCAGTTCTGTGTTGGTTCCTTGGCCCAGCCTCCCTTGGTTTCCTCTTTCCTCCAAGCCCAACTCAAGACCATGGTTGTGCGATCTTTTGCCTCTGCAATGGATGGTTAAAGGAGCTGTGCTTGTCTAATTAAAAGGAAAACAAACCACAAAACAAAAAATGAAACAAGAATTCAATTACCGGTGACGTGAATTTGTAAATATTTTTTCTTTTTTTCTCTTTTTTTCTTTATGGAGTATTTAATTAAAGATTCAAAAGCATCTTTTCACCGTAAACTGGAAATAAAAAAAAAAGGAACATTGCTAAATAAAGGTGATGTGTCGCTGCTGTCGCATCCCTGCTCATCATGGCAGGGTGGTGAGGGAGAGAGACATGCCTGGGTGCAGCTCCTTCCTTCTGATCTCTGGATGGGGGCATGAGGTGGTTTTCTGAAGGTTAAGGAACCCAGTTTGGCATTACAGTGAGCTGGGGAGGATCTGGTGGGAAAGACTGTGCCAAGTAGCAAAAGCTGACCAATGCTGTGGGTGGATTCCTTGTTGTATCTTGGCTTGGGAGAAAACAGGTTCAGTTAGGTTCTTAAGCTTTAAAGAAAAATGGAAATGAAAATGGAGAGGCCTAGGCCTTGCTGCAGCATGTCCTGATGCAAGGATTGATGATATAGTATCTCACAGTTGCTTTGGACTACATTTTCCATAGTCTGACTGCTGGCTGTGCCGTTCTAGGGCGATTGGGAGTCGTAGGTGGAAATATCTAGAGGCTGCCAAGCTGCTATATCCTGTCTTAAAGGGTGGCTGAATATGTCTTATGAATGGAGGAGCCATAGTGCAATGGAAAGCCAAATGTTTTTCTTGAAGGACTCAGTTTCAGTCTTGAAAGATCTCAGGTCAATGCAAGACATCTGCCCTCAGACCCTGGAGAGCCATTGCTTAGAGTACATTATATACCATGGATGGGGAAGCTTAGGCCCTGAGGATGGAATTTGGTCCTCTTGAAGTCCAAACCTACCCCTTAGGTTCCCTAGACGTCATACCACCTTCCCGTGAGACTACCATTCAGTTGTTTACCAATGCTTGTATGCCGATTTCTCAGACTTAAGAGCATTACAATAGAATACACTAGTATTTTTGATCCCTACACTTTAACCTCAATGAGCTCTCCACCACTTCAATATGGGGCCCAAGAACACCTCTGAAATTGATTTGGCCCCTTTTCTGAGAGAGGTTCCTCACCCTTGCTGTACAGGCCTGAATGGTCCAGTGGTGCAGGAGATGATTTGATCCTAGTAGTGGAATTGAATTGTTCTTCATTAACAACTGGGCCTCGTTTCGTATAAGGCGCCTTTGCCCCCTGTTCATATGTAGGCAGAGTGTGATGTGTGGTTGATTTCTAGAACTCTTGCCAAGATTGGATGAATTTGGAAACCTGCCTCAGGATCTTTTGTCTCCCTTTCCAAGAATTCAGTGTTTTAAAACACTGTTTGGGATTTTGCTGGGTGGGTGGTTCATTAAGTGATGTACTGGAGCTGAAGAATGGGAGGTGGAAAGTAATCCTTGCACTGTCATTGAGCCATGGGGGAAACGATATTGCCCACCCATCAGGTTTAGAAAGTGAAAGACACACTAAAGGTTCCCAAGAAAGCAAACACTTTGAAAATTAAGGAAGAGGAGTCAGAAAGAGGAGAGTTGGTTACTAGGCTCCTCTAGCAAGTGGTTCTTCAGTGTTGAAATGCAGGGGCAGCAGAATAGTGGCAGCGGGTGAAGCCGCCTCTTTGGTTGATAGGTGGGTTGAGGTTCTTGATTGGTTTGCTTTGCAAATACGTACAGGTATACCTCAGTCAATGAAGTAGATGTGTGTTTGGGTGTTACTTCTTTACTAGAAACGTATACCAGAGGCAGGAGTAACATGGAAGGCATAGAGATAGGCTCCTACGCCACAAAAAAGAGGAGCAGCTGCAACATGTTTTATTAAACTTTTTTTCTTCTTTCAAAGCTAGCAATATGTACACGTTAAATGAAACAGCCAGGTCAGGTAAGCCTTGCGTAAATGATCAAACATTTTATACATTTCCTAGTGACTGTCTGAAGACTTCTGCCAAAACATAGCCAAGGATAACTTCTTTTGGCAGCCTTTTCTTTTCTTAACGATTTTCATTTTGGTGCCAGACTTCGAGACCTGTGCTTTTTGAATTTGTTGGGGTTAATTAGTCAGAGAGCTAGCGTGGTGTAGTGGTTTGACTACAACCCTGGAGACCAAGATTGGATTCCCTGCTTGGCCATGGAAACCCACTGGGTGACTTTGGGTGCGTAACTCGGAAACAACTTGAAGGCACACGGTAGAAGCTGGTGGAGGAGGCTTATCTGGTCTCCCTATTTTCTCTCTGTTCGTGCATGCTCATTAAGGGATTCTGCTGTTTACTTGCATGTTACAGGCATGCACCACATAGATTCAGTAGGATTGCCTAGAAAAGAATCCCATTCTTTTCCAGCTGAAGCTTTACTGCATTGTTTACTGCAGACAAAATGATGGAGTGGTCTATGTTTCCCCATCCTTCCACCATTCTCCAAAGGCTGATGGTGCTAAAAAAAAAAAGCCTTCCAGCTAGACAAAGGAGGAATGAGGGGAGGAGGAGGTTTAAAATGACTTTGTAGAAAGCAGCTTCTTTGTCAGAAGCTTTGTTAACTGAGGTTCTCCTGTAGTCTCCTTAACCACAAATGGAACATTTGTGCTTCAGAGGAAGAAAATGGCAAACCATCTCTGAACAAATATTGCCAGGTAAATCCCACGACTGGGTTCACCTTAGCGTTCCTGTAAGTTGAAAATGGACGCACAGAAGTACAACAAACTGGAGGGGGTGCAAAGTTAAAAATATATGAAAGTTCCCAACTTTTCTCTATTTTTTTTCTAAATGCACACCCCTGGAATAGTTTTATGCTTAGGAGGAGCCCCCCCTTTGTTGTTGTTGTTGTTGTTTTGCAACAAAAATTGACTTCTGAGTCTCTGAGAAAAAAAGGTATCTCCTGGACCTAAAATGGTGCAGAGCAAATAAAAAAAAACATGGTGAAATTGCCCCCCTCCCGCTGCCTCTTCAGGTTTGCTGTTGCGTGCCTACAGGTTGTTCCTGACTTACAGTGAACCTATCATGGAGTTTTCTTGGCAAGAAAAGGTGTGGCCTACTAACCACCACCCTGGAAGCATTTGGGAGTTGCCTGTTCTTACCATAATCATGGATGGATGGATAGATGATAGATAGATAAAAAATGGCAGACAGGAAGGAGAAAAATTATGTATTGTTTTAGTCTTAAGAAAGTGAAACACTTAAAAAAGATCTTCCCACTTTTTCAGTTCCAAAACTGACTAGTAGAGCTATCTCTCAGAAAACTCCTGCTGTTAGTGGAGTAAGATGAATTCAGAACGAGTTATCCCACTTGTTCTGAAGGCTTCCATCCTCTGCTGTTTTTAGAGTGAAAGGCAGTTTTCCAGGCTTCAGGTGAGTCAATAAGATTTTAACCCACATGTCAGTAAGGTCAGCTGAAATCAGGGGTTTTAGTAAGTGCCTTCATTGTGCAAAGTGTGTCTTTCTTCTTTTCCTACATCTGTTTTTTGTCAACAGAAGTTTTCAGTGTTGGTATCCACCTATATGTCAGCTGTTGCCCTGGATGGGATTTGGTAAAGTCCTAATGTGTGTGCAACATGGCAGAAGGTTATGGATCTTCTGTGTCACACACATATTAGCCCTTAGGATTGTCAGTCTTCAAAGGTATAAGATAATTCCACACTTAAAGGTACCAACCTTCATCTATCATATCACTGCAAATTCCTGGTTAAATGGAGAAAAGATGTCTGGTGTATCTTTGTAAGTCCTGTCTCAGTAGTCCAGCAGAATTCAGCGTATCTGGAACAAGATACAAGTGGGAATTCACCTTGCTCTGTGTTCTGCTTACCTAAAGAGAGGAGGTTCTCTCTCCTTAAAACTCTACTGAAGGAAGTTTTCTGGAGTCTAGGAGTCCAATGGACAAAGCAAGCCAGAAGTAGGTGAGGCTTGGACGAACCCATCAGCTGTTCCTTGGTGGATGAAGATTTCTAACAAGGGTTTCCTCCTAGTTGGGTGAATAGCAGTAAAGTAGCTGGCAAAATCAAGGGAGCTGAGGTGAAGAGCTGAATGAAAAAGTTGACTTAGCATGGCCCAGAGGTAAGAAAATGGAAAAAAGGAGGGAGGGAGGTGAATGAAAGGAAGTGGCAGCATCTTCAAGAGGAACTGGTTTTATTCTTAGCTTGAGCTTTCTGTGTGCCTTAATAACAACTCTTAGATTGTGACCACACTTGGAATAGGGTGTACAGTTCTGTACATTTAGAAAAAGTAGCACAGGGCAGCAAAATAATTAGAGGGCAGGAGAGCAGTCCTACCTGGAAAGCTTACAAGATTTGGAGCTTAGTTTTTATTAAAAAAAAATTATGAGTAAGGGGCAGCATTCTAGAGATAACATAACATTATTCATGATCTGGAGAAAGTGGATAGTAATGGAAGAACCAAGTAGAGCCAACATCATATAGTGGTTTGAGCACTGCACTACGATCCTGGAGAACTGGGTTAGATTCCTTGCTTGGCCATGGAAACCCTTTGGATGCATCACACACACTCAGTCCCAGAAAACGCTATGATAGGTTTGCCATAAGTTGGAAATGATCTGTGGGCACACAATAAGAGTAACAATGGAAGAACCACCAATGGGGTTGTCCAGTGGAGTGAATGGTGGAGATGCAGGACAAAGATAAGGAAGGTCTTCCTTCACACAGCAGATGAACAATGCCCAACTTATATCGGTGGCTACCAACTTGGACAATTTGGCAAGGAGACTGGGGAAAGTCTATGAGGATGAGGCTATCAATAGCTATTCTGAATACTAGTTGATTTGGGGGGTGGTCATCAGGAAGGGATGTTGGCTTACCCATACTGATGGGTTTCCCTTAGGCTCCTGGTTGAGCACTGTGGAAAAAGAGGACACCAGACTGGAAGGGACATCTGTGCTCCAGTTTGGCAATTACCATTGTCCTCTAAAGAAACCATGCATAAGGGAGGATGTGAGGCTTCACTTGTACGAACGTCAAGGGTCAGAATTGTATCTGTGGGATACCAACTTGTAGTAAAATGAGATTTCCTCAAAGAGGCTCACAACGATTTGTGTGTGTAATGGCCTTACCTTGATGTGTATCCCTCTGTCACCTAACCCTCTCCAGCATTGCACCAGCAATCAATTGCTCATTCTTTGCTGGGTATTTCCCCAACCTGGGGACTTTGAGATACTTGGCCTTCGTTCCTTATCATGCCTGACCCATCATACTGGCTGAGGCTAATGGAAGTTGTACCTGCAGACCCTGTCAGGCATCAAGTTGAAGAAGGTTGCTTTACATTGTGAAGTGGTGGGAATCGGTCTCCTCTTTTGAACAGGCAATTCTTCCCCATTTCTAAACTACGTGTGGCCCACCAGGCCATTTCATGTGGCCCTCACACCTGTCCTGCAGCCAGAGCTGGTGGAGCAGAAAAAGATTCAGGGAGGGGCTGGGGAGCAGAAAGTGGCACACTTTGGATATACCCACCAATTCTATGTTACTTTATAGAGGTATAGGACCATAAACAATGATTAAATAGCCCCAAAATGTCAAAGAAAAGAAAAGTTCGTGCAGAAGGAAGGCAATTTAAAAACTAATAATAGTCAAATGCAGAAGCAATTATTTCATATGATAAAAGAGCAGATACATTTATATAGTCTTATAGATACAACCGGCCCTTTGAGGGCAACCGTAATGCTGATGCGGCTTAAGATGAAATTGATTTTGACACCCCTGGCAGCACTGAGACAGTTGACAGAAATGAACCTGGAAATTTCTGGCAAAATATCTCAAGAAGCTGGAAGTTCTCAATTTTGCTGTCCATGAAATAAAAACTTAAACATGCCTTCTTTAAAATGGGTTGGAATCATGTAGCCTGCCAGATGCTGTTGGACTCCAATTGCCGGTATCCTCAGACAACATAACAGTGGAGAATGCTAAAAGTTGCAGTCTCACTATTTAGAAGATCACATGATTCTGTGATGTCTCTTCCTCCCTCCTCAGTTTTAAGAAGGATGTATTTTTCATTTAAGAAAAGGCCTACACAATTTAAAGATCCATGTGTCTGTCTGTTCTTACAAAGTGTGCAGCAATGTCTAAAATGACAAAACCTTGGACCGTAACGAAATGAGGGTGAATGTTTTTCCCTAGTCTGTTTACAGTTCCAAAATAAAGCATCTTTCCCACTCCTTGTCTTTATATCCTAGGGAAAGTCATTGCATTTTTTGCAGCCTGCCAGAACAATTTTAACACAATCCTAGCATGCCAAACTCTCCTACACTAATCATCTGTTGATAGCAGATTTAGGTTCTCCTATTTTTAGGGATGGACCAGCTTTCTTGAAGCTGACAGAAGTGTCAGCTTACTCCCCCATTCTTTACCCATTTCTTATTTTGCAGCAATGCTCTGGGTGTACTGAAAATCTGAGGCCCCATTGGCTTCCTGATTATTTCTACCACCTTTCCCCAAACTTTTATTAATTGTGTACTGCACTGACATGTTTGGATCATCTGTGTTTGGGACCTGGTGGTGGTATCACCATTGGTAGGTAGAGTGGCATTATAGCCTATACTAGGCTTTGCCCACCCCCCACTTTAAATGCTGCATGCCTTCAGCAATAAGCAGTGGGTGAGGCTGAAGGCAGAAGTGGACAGATCCATTTCCCCCTCCCTCCCCGCAATAATTCTCCTTCCATGCCCTCTTCCTTCCTAACTCTATGAAGTGGGGTGGATCGTTCTTTCCACAAACTAAATCAGAGGGGAGCAAGTTGTGATCCTCCCGGTATTGAATGTCAGCTCCAGTCTCAGATACCACCTTTGGAGGCTGTACACACTTCAGGAAGATGTAGGGGGAGGGACTTCTTTGCTGTTGCACTCCAGTTATGGAACACTCTGCCATTGGAATCATAGAATTGTAGAGCTGGAAGAGACCAGTCTAACCTCATTCTGCCATGCAAGAATACACAAAGCACTCCTGACAGATGGCTGTCCACGCTCTGTTTAAAAACCTCCAAAGGAGGAGGATCCAGCACGCTTCCAGGCAGCATATTCCACCATCAAACTGCTCTTACCATCAGGAAATTCTTCCTAATGTTTAGGTAGAATCGCTTTTCCTGCGGTTTGAATCCATTGCTCTATGTCCTGGAGTCTGGAGCTGCAGAGCTTGCTCCACCCTCCATATATGACATCCTTTCACATGGTTATCATGTCATGTCTTCAGGTTAAACAGACCCAGCTCCCTAAGCCACTACTCACAGTGCATGGTTTCCAGGCCTCTGATTTTGGTTGCCCATTCCAGCTTGTCAATATCGTTCCTGAATTACGGTGAACAGGATTGGATGCAGTATTCAAAGGTGGGCTCTGACCAAAGCAGAATAGAGTGATACTGTCGCATGGCTGTGTCATACTTTTTGGCTCATGGTCAGCTTGTGGTCTACTAAGACTCCTTACAGTAAAGAAAGTCCTCATATTTTTTTTCTTTTTAAATTACTTTTATTAAGTAAAAAGAAAAAAGCCACAACACAAACCATACAAAACAACAAAAAATACATTTGTACAAACAGCCTAACCTACATGTGTCTAAAACAAAAACTAACAAAACATAACTAAAAATTGATTCCCTTCCTTATTGCAAACAGTTCATATCGTGTAAACATTTACACCTAACTATTGAGTCATTCATTTCATCCCATAATTATTAATTATTGCTAATCATCATTTTAGTTATTCACATACTTAATTTCTCAAGAAACCGGAATGGTTGACAAAAGAATTCTCAGCTGAGCTAAGTGTTAAAGGAAACATGTACAGGAAATGGAAGAATGGTGAAACCACCAAAGAGGAATTCAAGCAAATACCAAGGAGATGTACGGATAAGGTCAGAAAAGCTAAAGTGCAGAATGAACTCAGGCTAGCCAGAGACATTAAAAATAATAAGAAGGACTTTTTAGGATATGTCCGCAGCAAAAGGAAAAACAAGGAAATGATAGGGTCACTGCATGGAGACTGGCCAATTAATAACAGGGGAAAGAGAGAAAGAACTACTCAGCACCTTCTTTGCCTCAGTTTTCTCCCAAAAGATAGAAGTACTCAACCTGGGGGATGGGGAGCAAGTGAGGAAGGGGAGGAAATGCAGCACAGAATTGGTAGAGAAGTAGTACAGGAATATCTGGCTAAACAAGATGAATTCAAGTCTCCAGGGCCAGATGAATTACATCTAAGGATATTAAAAGAACTGGCAGAAGTCATTTCTGAACCACTTGCAATAATCTTTCAGAACTCTTGGAGAACAGGAGAAGTGCCAGCAGACTGGAAGAGGGCAAATGTCATCTCCATCTTCAAGAAGGGGAAAAAAGAGGACCCAAATAATTATCACTCGGTCAGCCTGACATCAATACCAGGAAAGATCCTAGAGCAGATCATTAAACAATCAGTTTGTAATTACTTAGAAAGCAATGCCATGATCAGTAAAAGTCAACATGGATTTCTCAGAAATAAGTCATGCCAGACTAATCTTATCTCTTTTTATGATAGGGTTACACGCTTGTTAGATGAAGGGAATGCTGTAGACGTAGCATATCTTGACCTCAGTAAGGCCTTTGACAAAGTTCCCCATGACATTCTTTCAAAAAAGCTAGTAAAATGCAGGCTGGACAGGGCTACTGTTAGGTGAATTGGTAATTGGTTGACCAACCAAAACCAAAGGGTGATCACGAATGGCTGCTTTTCATCCTGGAGAGAAGTGACTAGTGGGGTGCCACAGGGTTCTGTCCTGGGCCCAGTGCTCTTCAACATTTTTATCAGTGACTTGGATGAAGGAATAGAGGGCATGCTGATCAAAAAATTTGCAAATGACACCAAAGGCCTCAAAGGCCCCTCTCTAAACTGCAAACCCCAGGATTCCATAGGATGTTGAAAGTGGAATAATAGCGCTATAACAGTCTAGTGCAGAAATGGCCCAACTTTCAAACTGCTACGCCATACTGGTTCTCCTACACAGATGTGTGTGGATATATGCCTTCAAGCTGTGTGTCAGCTTATGGAGTCGCAAGAAATTGACACACCTGGAAGGTATATTCCCCCACACACCTGATTTAAATGTGTGTATCTGTGCTTAGACACATTTAAATCAGGTGTGTGTGTGGGTATATGCATTCAAGTTGTGTGTCAGCTTATAGTGACTCTCTGAATTTCATGACAGGGCATGCTCAGTGGTGGAACTGCCTTATTCTTGAAACCTTGGCCATTTCTGCACTGGCTGTTCTACTGCTATTATTCCACTTTCAACATCCTATGGAATCTTGGGGTTTGCAGTTTAGGGAGGGGCCTTTGAGGCCCTTCTCTAAGCTGCAAACTCCAGGTTTCCATAGGATGTTGAAAGCAGAATAATAGCGCTATAATAGTCTAGTGCGGAAATGGTCCTAGCTTCCTATAGCACTTGGAAGTCTCCTTTTGTGGCAGTATCCAGGCTTGACCCTGCTGAGCTTCCAAGATTGGATGGGATCTGGTGCCTCTACGTCAGGGTTTAAAAATAAAACTTTCATTGAATAAGGTGTGTGGAATTTGATATCCAGATGAGAATTCCAGCATTGAGGAAGGTTCAGAAATAAAGTGTTGTTATTGTCGTGTACCTTTGAGTCATTTCTGACTTTGACAGTCCTAAGGAGAACCTGTCAAGGAATTTTCTGGGGTGGTGTGTGTGTGTGTGTGAGACACACCCAAGGTCAGCCAGTGGTTTCCATGGCTGAGCGAGGAATTAAACCCTGGTTTCCAGGGATGTAGTCCAATGCTCAAACCAACTACACCATTCTGGATCAGTAAGGCAGAGCTTTCCAAACTTTTCATGTTGCTGATGCACTTTTTGGACATGCACAATTTCGCGACACAGTAATTCAGTTCTACTAGCAAACTGGAGGTTAAACTAACCCCTCATAAGAGATACAGATGCATACATAAATTGTAATAACAAAATGTATGGGGACACAACAGATCTCATGAAAACCTTTCATACATTTTTAAAAATATATGAATTATAAATAACATACATTTCCAAGATGGTAGGCGACATACCTACCCGCTTCAGGTGACACACTAATGTGTCACAGCACACCATTTGGAAAGCCCTGCAGTAAGGTATCAGGGTTAGCTAAATGGTTTCATGAGAGCCAGCATTGCGTAGTGGTTTGAGCGTTGAACAATGATCTTGGAGACCAGGGCTTGATTCCTTGTTTGGCCGTGGAAACCCACTCGGTTCCTTTGGCTGCTTCAAAAAAATTCAGACCCAGAAAAAACTATGATTGGTTCACTGTAAGTAGAAGACAACCTGAAGCCACACAGGCCTGCCACCACCAACAAAATGGTTTCATGAACATGTCTTACGTTTCTTGACTCCAATGAGTGCTCTACTTCCTTTTCCACCCCCAACGGGATCAACCTGCTGGCAGCCAAAGAAACCAATTTTTTCCATGCCATACAATGAATTCAGGATGCGCGCTGCCACGTTCTGGTATTGGAAGGGTTCTTTTGTTTTGTTTTCCAGGAGTGGTGACTCGTGAGCTGGATGTGACTCAGATCATTTGCACGATTGTTCGATAGGCCAAAAATAATGCTTAATTGATAGCCTTGACTGCTGACATAAAAACAAAGTACCATTCTGTTTTCAACCCATCAGGAAGCAAAACTCCTGTGGTGCCTTTAATGCTTGGTTGATTTCAAGCCTGAACTTTTTATAAGCAAGCTCTCCTGTTGGGGCACAAACTCATCAGTACATGCATTAGGTGCAAGACTGAACCCTTAAAGAGAAGCTGGTTTCCTGATGTGTATAAATTCTGCAGATTAGGTTGTTGTTATCATTGGCCATCAACCTGACTTTGACTTGAATGAGAGACATCTGAGACAACCTGTTACTAACAGTCCAGCTGAGGTTTTGCAAAATCAGGGCAATAATGGCTTCCTTGACTGAAGGCCTTTCCGCACTACACTGTTATAGTGCTGCTATTCCACTTTCAACATCCAGTGGAATTCTGGGGTTTGTAGTTGGGCCCAAGAGCTGTCTGGCTGAAAATTCTAAAGGCCCCTCCCTAAACTGCAAATCCCAGGATTCCATAGGAGGTTGAAAGCGGAATAACAGCACTATAACAGGCTAGTGCGGAAATGGCCTGAATCTGCAAGGAATTGATACTTTTGGCCTTATCTTGACATCATAATAAGGACAAGTGACTATTTTTTTAAGTGTATATGAAAGCTGTTGGAAGCTTAGTTCACCTACATCAAATCCCATGTCCTATGGACCTGAAATGGGGCCACAGACCCATATACAGTTGGCCCTCCACGTTTGTGGGTTTGACATTCATGCATTTGATTATTTGCGATTTTGTCCCATCCCTCCCCCCTCCCACCTCATGTACTTCTTTTCCAGGGGAACCTTCCCTCTCAGCGGCTCCAGTCAGCCCATGCAACATTTAAAAACCCACCTCTGGTCCTCCTCCTCCACCATCCACTGCCTGGACAGATTGTAGTCCAATTTCTCAGCACCATGAACCCTCTCCAGGTGCCTTAAACACACACCCAAAGAAGGAGATGGGTGTGAGAGAGGAAGACTAGGGCCACCGTACAACCCACCCCCTTTCCTTCACCCTTCCCTGACCTGGTTTAGACCCTAGATGCCTGCTATCTCCACTGTGCCTTGGCCTCCTTCCCACAGACACACACATACATTCTGATGTTTGTGATTTTTCCACTTTCGCGAGGGTCCTGTGCCCCTAACGCTAGCAAATGTGGAGGCCCAACTGTAGCTCTACTTTTGCAAAAACATGTGGGCTTGGCTTGTGTGAAGGCGGTGTTCCCTTATAAAATGGTAGATATTTGAGTTCCTAATCCAGTCCAGTGTTGCTTTCTCATGCGTGTCTTTATAACAGCGGAAGGCTAGTGGAAAGGGAAACAGTTGAAGCGTCATGGTGTTATAACTGATGTAAGTGTGTGTGCGCACATGCCTTCAAGTTACTTGCTGACTTATGTGATACTGGAGATTCCACATCCCACCATACGCCACCATGTGTGAGGCTGGAAAATGACACCATGCGCTGCTGGGATGTATATTCCAGCCTTTATGATTTTTAGCTGTTAATTCATCTTCGCCGCCACCACCCGCTGAATTATGAATTATCTGGACCCTTGGACAGTACAGCGGGACCCTGTCCAGCCACGTACATCCCTAAGCTTAAGGATCTTCCTTGTCCCCCCCAGTCTACCCAGCTTGGCGTGGGAAGGAGAGAAACGGGGTCTTTTACAGAAAGTATTTATTAAAGATAGGTAAATAAACAAGGCAAATTAACACACATGGGAAGCTCCCTCTTCCCAGACACGCTTAGTTACAGAAAGAACAGATATGAAAGCACAGATACATTCTTTAGATCAGCCAGCCTCCAAAATAACAGAAAAGTCCCTAACGCGACTAGATAACTTTAGTCTAGTACTCACAGATGGTTCTCAGGCTTAGATGTTCTAAAAGGAAGGGCCAGGAGGCGAGGCCTATGGCCTCCAGCCTGCTACTGGCACAGAACCCCCCTCCAGGAGGCTCCTTGGTTGTTATCCCTTTGTTATCTCTCTGTTGTCTCTCCGCCACATGGCCTCCAAGAAGTTTTTATAACTTCTCCTTGGAAGCATCTGGAAGCATCTTGAAGATGCTCACTTCTTTCCTTTTTGATTGGTCAGTTCTCACCCTATGACCTGTGATGCTGACCCACATGACCTATGATGCTGACCACATGACTTATGATGCTGACCCACATGACCTATGATGTAATCTAATCCCCAACACCTTATTAACCCTTGGTTTACCTGAAGAGGGTAATGTCCCCCTTTAGCTAAATCAAGATAATGGGAAGCCCCATTATCACACGCCCCCCAAATCTCAGACGGTCTGGAAACAGCTGAAGGCTGGAGCCACACCGGCTGGGATTTCATCCTGGGACCTAAGGAAGGAAAAGTCAGAGAATATATGCAAACACACAACAGTACAGGTTAACCATATTATCAATAACAGACATGTAAAGCTCATCCCTCTTAACCTCCCTCCAGTTCTCTGCGTGACAAGGAGTCCGCAACCACATTGGAACTTCCAGCCACATGTTGAATGTCGAAGTCAAAGTCTTGTAGGGCCAGACTCCACCGGAGTAGCTTCTTGTTAGCCCCCCGGACTGTATGGAGCCATCTGAGGGCAGCATGATCAGTCTGGAGAATGAAGCGACGTCCCCAGACATATGGTCTCAGCTTCTCTAGCGCATACACAATGGCATAGCATTCCTTCTCTGGAATGGACCAATTGGACTCCCTTGCAGACAGCTTCTTACTGAGGAACAGAATGGGATGCAAGATGCCATCCGGACCCTCTTGTAGTAAGACTGCTCCAATGCCTCTGTCAGAAGCATCTGTAGCCACTATGAACGGCTTGTCAAAATCTGGTGCCATGAGCACGGGATCTGCCATCAAGGCCTGCTTCAAGGCTGTAAAGGCTTTTTGACACTCTGCTGTCCATTTCACTATCTCAGGCTTCTTGGAACCTGTCAGATCTGTTAGAGGTGCTGCCACTTGGCTGTAGTTGGGCACAAATCTCCGGTAGTACCCAGCTAGGCCAAGGAAGGACTGTACCTGCTTCCTGGAACAAGGAATGGGCCAGCTATTAATAGCTTCCACTTTAGCAAAGTCCCCGCACCTTCTTAGCAAACAGTCCACAAAGGTGAGCACATACCGCTTTCCCCTAGCAGTCTTCTTAGGGAAAGGTCCCATGATGTCCACAGCCACTCTCTGGAATGGGACATCAATGATAGGAAGTGGTTGGAGAGGGGCCTTGGCTTGATCCTGGGATTTCCCTACTCTCTGGCAAACCTCACAGGATCGGACATAATCAGTAACATCCTTGCCCATCCCCTCCCAGTAGAAGGACTTTCCCAATCTGTCCTTCGTTCTGTTCACCCCAGCATGTCCACTAGGATGATCATGAGCCAGACTCAAGAGTTTGGCTCTATACTTAGAAGGTACCAGCAACTGTCTCTGAGCGCATACGCCCCCCTTGCTACCTCTTGGGCCAGACTCACGATACAATAGGCCTTCAACGATTACAAATCTGGGCCCCTTCATCGTTGGAGAAGACTTCGCCTCTTCCTTTGCTCTGGTCCAGGCAGCTTGAAGGCTCTCATCTGCTTCCTGGTTTTCCTGGAACTGCTGTCGCTGAACAGGAACCAGCTGTTCCACCTGGAGTGGCAGACTTGCCTCAGATTCTCGTTGCACTGCAGCTTCTCCAGGTTCTGTTCCTTTGGCTGGAGTGTCCTCTGGAGTCTCAGCTGCTGTTGAATCCCTTGCTGGCTCTCGAGTCAGCGTTGTTGGATTCTCCTCCTCTGCACCAACCTTTTTCATCTCAGGCAAGTTGTCCAGCACCTGACTCTGCTTGGTGCCCACTTGAGACACTCCCGCCCCCCTGGGCAGCGCTGAGTCAGGTGTGACAGGGACCAGCATGAGACCAGGCTGACTACCCTCTTGGCATGGAGAAGCTCTTCCTGGACTTCCGCCAGCAGCTGCTCTGACATCCGAGATATCAGCATGGATGGTCTCGATCTCTGGGCCTACGATGCTATGTTGAGAGTCTGCCCCAGGTTCCTCCACCTCTTCCAGCAGGACTCCTTCTGGTGTAGCAGGAGACAGTGACTGCAGTCCAAGTTCAGGTTGGTCCTCAGGTTGCAGTGAAGACTGACCTCTGCTCAGGCTGCGAGTTGTCATGGCATGCTGTCTGGACACTTTCCGGGCCTGACTAGCATGGAAGACGAGATCATCACCCAACAGAGCAGGACATTCGAAGTCATCATAGACAGCAAAAGTCCAAACACCCTTCCAGCCCTTGTACTGAACAGGAACGCGTGCTGTTGGTAGTTGAGCTGGAGGAGCCCTGAATGCTCTGATGGTGATCTTAATATGGTCATCAACAAGACCAGGATCCAGATATGCACGATGAATAGCAGAAAGTTGGGCTCCAGTGTCTCTGTAAGCCACAACTTTCCTGCCCCCTACCCACAGTGTGTGTCTTCTGTGATGAGGGATCATGTCAGGATCAGGATCAACTGACGAATCAGTGGTAGTATCCCTGGAGGTTGACGCAACCACTAACTGGGCCAACTTAGGCTTCTGCTTACAGTTGGCTTTAATATGTCCAAGCTCTCCACAGAGAAAGCATTTAGGGGTAGCCTTTTTCCCTGGCTGGCCCTGCATGCTGGCCACAGGCTGCTGGCTGTAGCGGGGCTGTGACTTCGTGGTAGGGCTGTTCATCTGAGGCTTCGTGTCATTTAGTGATGACCTTGGGGTAGAAGTGTTGTGCTTCTGTACAGGTCGTCGAGAGATATCTTGATGTGGCTGTTGGTATTCCTGCTTGTCTGTAGAAGGCATTACCACAGTAGGCTGGAATAACTCCTCACCTCTGGAGGCAACAAACCGATCTGCTGCCCTGGCAGCCTCTTCTAGGCGTATCATTTCCATTGTTTTAGCCAGGAACCCTGAAATCTGTTCAGGTGTTAACTTGTCCTGCATCAGGCTTACTGCTTCCCAGAAAGCAGCAGGGGGACCCAAGGCTGTTGCTGGCACAGCAGCCCCTTGCAGTGCCAGATTACTACCACTAGGGGTAGCTGGTTGAGCAGATGAGCTAACTTCTGTAGCATCCTGCTGTGTGGCATTGTTGCCAGTAGGGGTCGCTGCAACTTCAGGATCCATACTGTATATTAACAGCCTGCCAGACCTGAGTTTCATACACTAACTACCTCTGTGCACGCGAAAACTTAAAAACAAACAAACGTCTGATTGGCTGATCCAAAGAATATACAGTGCCAGAATCCCAAAAGCAAAGAAAAGTGGAGAAATCCCAAGCCTTTCTCCTCAGCCCCCTTTCGTCACACCCCCTCCTCCTTCTGAAGGAACAGAGAGAGAACAAGAAAACCTCTGCCTCAGTGATTCAATTTAGGTACTTAGCAAATTCCTGCTACAAGCACCTTCCTTTTGATATGTAGATTTACTAGCTGGGCAGAGAAGCAGACTGAAAATGCCGGCTGCTGACTCAGAACACAATGAGTTTAGCAGCTTTAACAATCCATCTCTCACTACCAAAGTAGAAAGAAGGAAATCCAAAGGAAAAATCACTCCTTTCCCAAACAGAGGCTTTGCATGACAGAGCAGGCAGCTCTTCACTGAAAGCCCAAAAATCACCCTTTCCCCAAGACTGACTCTGGTAGGCCACTCCGCCCCCCAACCTCCCACTCTCCCTCCCTTTCCAGCCACCAGGAAGGAGGGAAAGGGGGAAAAAAAATTCAAAAGCCTGTTTAAGCAACAAAGCCAAACCAAGCCCCCTCACTTCCTACCCCCCTCCCTTTCCACTGCAAGGAGGGAGGGAAGGGGGAAAAAAAGGAAAAAAAAAACCTCTCAAAGCCTTTTTAAACAAACAAAGGCAAGGAAGCCCTCTCTCGCCCACTCCCCCCCCTCTCCTGATCTAATTCCTTCGCAGGAGACACAGAGGATACTGGAGAGAGACTGAAAACCCCCTAATTTCTGCAATTTAAACCCCCAACTCTCCAATTCGATACCGCTGCCACCATGTGAGGGCTGGAATGTAAAATTCCAGTCTGTGAAACTGGAATGTACATTCCCGATCCCACCGCTGCCACCATGTGAGGCTGGGAATGCAAATCCCACCATACGCCACCATGTGTGAGGCTGGAAAATGACACCATGCGCTGCTGGGATGTATATTCCAGCCTTTATGATTTTTAGCTGTTAATTCATCTTCGCCGCCACCACCCGCTGAATTATGAATTATCTGGACCCTTGGACAGTACAGCGGGACCCTGTCCAGCCACGTACATCCCTAAGCTTAAGGATCTTCCTTGTCCCCCCAGTCTACCCAGCTTGGCGTGGGAAGGAGAGAAACGGGGTCTTTTACAGAAAGTATTTATTAAAGATAGGTAAATAAACAAGGCAAATTAACACACATGGGAAGCTCCCTCTTCCCAGACACGCTTAGTTACAGAAAGAACAGATATGAAAGCACAGATACATTCTTTAGATCAGCCAGCCTCCAAAATAACAGAAAAGTCCCTAACGCGACTAGATAACTTTAGTCTAGTACTCACAGATGGTTCTCAGGCTTAGATGTTCTAAAAGGAAGGGCCAGGAGGCGAGGCCTATGGCCTCCAGCCTGCTACTGGCACAGAACCCCCCTCCAGGAGGCTCCTTGGTTGTTATCCCTTTGTTATCTCTCTGTTGTCTCTCCGCCACATGGCCTCCAAGAAGTTTTTATAACTTCTCCTTGGAAGCATCTGGAAGCATCTTGAAGATGCTCACTTCTTTCCTTTTTGATTGGTCAGTTCTCACCCTATGACCTGTGATGCTGACCCACATGACCTATGATGCTGACCACATGACTTATGATGCTGACCCACATGACCTATGATGTAATCTAATCCCCAACACCTTATTAACCCTTGGTTTACCTGAAGAGGGTAATGTCCCCCTTTAGCTAAATCAAGATAATGGGAAGCCCCATTATCACAACTTATGGTGACCCCATGAATTTCATAGGGTTTTCTTGGGCAAGGAATACTGATGTACACAGGTACCAAAACTCCTCAGGGAAGGAAAGATGGTGTATGAGAAAGCAGCTTGCCTTTTCTGTCACGAGGGGGCAGCCAAGGACAGTTCATAATGCAATCCACTTAGTCCAGGTGCCTAAAACAGGGTAGGAATCAGTCAGCCCTCCAGATACTGTTGGATTGCAATTGCCAGCATTCCTCACCTTGATCTACTGTTGGCTAGGGTTGGTGGGACTTGCAGTCCAACAATATCTGGAGGGCTGCACAATTCCTATCCCTAGAAGAATTGCTTCGAGGGTGGAGATGGCTACTTCCCGTTGGTACGTTCTGACTGAAGCTGACGACAGAATCCCACCAGTTCTATTTTGAAAGGCAGGCTGCCACATCTAGGATGTATTTATCTTGTCCATTTCCTTCCTTTCATCCATTGGAACGTCTTACCCAGTTCTGAGCATTTGCTTTTCTTTTTTTCCTAGCTGACCACTTCAGTCTTCTGTAGCACTAAATCCTTACGTTGTCAGGGTGACCGAACAAAACAATGGTATTTCCTCAGGAGGAAATTTGCAAGTGCTGCACTGTTAGCTCAGCTGTCTGCCACCAGCAACCTGTGGGTGGGAACCTGCTTGTCATGTCCCTGTCCCAGGACCCAGACAGGACCCTTCCCAATGGCCACAACACAGAGGCCCTTTCTGCACTACACTCTTATAGTGCAATTATTCCACTTCCAACATCCTATGGAATCCTGGGGCTTGCAGTTTCCGGCCCATCCCAAAACTGCAAACCCCAGGATTCCATAGGATGTTGAAAGTGGAATACTCACACTATAAGAGTGTAGTGTGGAAATGGCCAGAGACACAAATGGACAGCCTGTGCAGGTGAAAAAGAGAGCCCAGGAGATTCAGAATGTTTATATAGTAAGGACACATCAATTAGGCAAACATCTGGGGGAGGCTGTCAGCCTATATAAACAGGGAAAGGGATGGGAAGAAGCCGTTGCAGACAACTGATCTCCCTGGTGGAAGCAACTCGTCTCATGTTGGGATCCCTTGCTCATGTTCCTGGAAACCTTGACCCTCGCCTAGTGTACCAACTTCGCTACTGGCCTGTTGCTCTGAATTTACTATGACTCAGGCAGCAAAAACAATAACCAGTGGCTGGCTAACAAGTTGTTATAAACTTTGCTCATGGCTGCTCATAAAAGACTCTAACTGGAGAGCTGCAAATCTTGGTTGGCTGCCAGCACAGGACGCTGCTGGTCTGTTTCTCTTCCTGATCCTGCAGAGGTGCATCAGGTTACCAAGGTCTTTGACCAAAGTTTTAATTTTTTGGTGGGGGGAGCTCAAATCTCTTGGCCAACATGGACATGATGTCTTGTTGGGCTATGTTAGCCCCCTTCCCGTGGCCATTTTGTTCTGTTCTGTTGCTGGAGAGTTTTAGGGAAGTGTATATGTGTCTGGATCAGAATTTTATGAATCTTTGCAGCAGAGAAAAGGTACAAGTTTATTAATATCTGCTCAGAGAGACATCAAATACCATTCATAGGATCTTCACAGGAATTTTTTTAGAGGGGTGTCGTTAATCTCAGTCTCTCATCTATATAAAGATTACAAGAGAAAAATAGATGCAATAGACTCTACTAATCTTTTTCCACATGAACCAATATGGTTTTTGTAGGAGTTCCCTGGAAGTGACCACACAGCCGCACAGAATGAATAACATTAACTTGAGCTGGTCCATATACAGTACATTCAAATCAATTGAATGCAATAATAATATAAATTGATTGTAAATTAATTATACAGAAAAAAACCACCCAGAAGAAAAGAGCAAGACCTAAAAAATCCAAAAAATCCAAAAACATATTGTTATTTATAATCTTACTAGGTTGTTATTTCTAAAACTTTCTTATGTTGTTGCTAATTTGCTCCTATTATCACTTAGTTTCTAATATCCTATCTTAGTTATTTACACAGTTATTCAGTTGCCCAATTATTTCTTCTTAAAACCTCTTCCCTTGTTCTTTTTTCCTGTTCCCCTTGGTGATTCCATAGATAATATTTACCAACGATAAGTTTTCTAATACAGTTGTTCCAATAGTTGTTCCAATAGAGCTCTACCTAGTTGTGATTTTCATAATTCTAATATATTATATTTAACTTCCCAACTCAAGGTCATCTATATTCTCCATTATATTTTTGCTTTCCTTGAGTGGTCTCTAAGATCTAATCTATTTTTCCATTCCAATCTATATTATATTTGTTATTAGCCTTATCTCAGTATTTGAAACTGTATTAGCCTTATCTCAGTATCTGAAACTGAAATGTTACCTTTTACTGGTTCCATATATAGGAAAAAGGTAACATTTCAGTTTCAAATACTTCTCCCTGAGCTGTTTCCCAAAAACTCCATTGAGATCTCCTCTGTTCTCCCCGTCCTCCTCCTTCTAACTGGTCTTCACTCTATTTCTAACTGCCTTTTGTTGTTATCAATTGCCATCAGGTCAAGTTCAACTTATGGTGACCCTATGAATGAGAGCTTCCAGGTCAGCCTGTTATCAATAACCCCACTCAGGTCTTGCAAACTCTGTGCAGCCATGGCTTCTTGGATTGTGTGTGATGCAGTCTTCCTCTTTTCCTTGTGGTTGCTGCATGCCTTGAGTTGCTTCCAGTTTCCAACAAACCTAAGGCAAACCTATCATGGGGTTTTCTGAGGCTGAGAGTATGTGACACCCAAGGTCACCCAGTGGGTTTCCATGGCTGGGCAGTGAACTGAACCCTGGTCTCCATAGTTGCAGTCCAATGCTCAAACCACCACGCTGCCTCTTTTTCTACAACCTTCTATTTTATCAAGCATTATTGCCTTTTGCTAATGAGTCATGACTTCTAATGATACATCTAACAGCCTCAGTTTAGTCATCTTGGCTCCAAGGGAGAATTCAAGCTTGCTCTAAGATCCATTTGTTTGTCTTTTTGGCAGTCTGCGATATCTGCAGAACTCTCTTCTAGCGTCACATTTCAAGTGAGGTGATTCTCTTCCTATTTGCTTCCTTCCCTGGCCAGCTTCCGCAGCCATGCATAGATATTGGAGGTACAATGTTGTGGGCAATCCTGACTTTTGGTATTCAATGATATATATTGAATCCTGCCCTAATTAACTCTCTTATAGTCAAGCCTCTAGGTCAAATCTCCTCCCCTATAGTGTCTCCTCCCCCTAATTTCATGAGCTGTGGTTGGCTGGCTCTTTTTATGCTTGTCCAGCTACTTATTTCACGGAAGGTGTAAGGTAGAGGTATGCCTGCAATGTCACTAACAGGATGCCAGACGTGTGTTACCCCAAGGGGTGGGGGAGGTTGGGGTCCACCCACAGTGCCAGAATCTTGGGGGAATTATAGCTCAATGGAGGCTTACGAGAGGAGGGTAACAGCAGGATCTTTTCATCAGTGTATACCAGTACTGACTGTAGGGAGGACTTCTTCTTAACAAAGCATTTTATTTGGATTGACAAACACACAAGAAATCAGACACTCTTAAGAGCCATATAAGGTTATCATAAAGTGAGGCAAGAAAGGTTGGATGGAGAGAGGTCAGGTGGAAAAGGTGATAGTTAACAGTCCTGAAGAAGGAGTCACAGCCAAATGACTCAGGCAGCATCTGAGAGCAGCACGGAGGAGCAGCAGTCTAGGGTACCACGTGAAGCATGATATGTCCAATGTACTGCAAATAGTCTTGGGTGAAAGCTAGGGTTTCATAGAATCACAGAATCATAGAAATGTAGAGTTGGAAGAGACCACATCCAGTCCAACCCCCTGCCATGCAGGAACACCCTCAAAGCACTCCCAACAGATGGCCATCTGACCTCTGCTTAAAAACCTCCAAGGAAGGAGAATCCATCACACTCCGAGGCAGCATATTTCACTGCTGGACAGCCCTGACTGTCAGGAAGTTCTTCCTGAGGTTCAGGTGGAATCTCCTTTCCTTCAGCTTGAATCCATTGCTCCTTGTCCTGGTCTCTGGAGCAGCAGAAAACAAGCCCTCTCCTTCCTCTACCTGGCATCTCTTCAAATATTTAAACATGGCTATCATGTCCCCTCTCAACCTTCTCTTCTGCAGACTAAACACACCCAGCTCCCTAAGAAACTTCTCATAGGACATGGCTTCCAGACCCTCTACCATTTTGGTTGCCCTCCTTTGGACATGTTCCAGCTTGTCAATATCCTTCCTGAATTGAGGTGCCCAGAACTAGATGCAGTATTCCAGATGAGGTGTGACCAAAGCAGACTAGAGTGGTACCAGTACCTCCCTCAATCTAGACACCATATTCCTGTTGATGCAACCAAGAATCGTGTTGGCTTTCTTGGCTGCCTCATCACACTGCTGACTCATGTTCAGCTTGTGGTCTATGAAGACTCCTAGATCCCTTTCACACATACTGCTATCCAGCCACGTGTCCTCCATCCTATATTTCTGTATTCCATTTTTTCTACCTAAGTGTAGGACCTTACACTTCTCTCTGTTGAATTTCATTTTGTTCACCTTGGCCCAGCTCTCCAATCTGTCCAGGTCATTTTGAATTTTGATCCTGTCCTCTGGCGTATTAGCAACCCCTCCCAATTTGGTTTCTATACCCTATTTCTTTCCCCATTAGGGATGCAATGACATAGCCCCAATGGCTTTCTCATGGGACTGACAAAAGGGGTCTGGAATGGACTGATTGCTTAACTTTGGAGTGACAAAAAGTTGATGGGACTTGTCATAATCTCTTAATGTTTGATCAGGTAGGGAGAATAGGGAAGGTCTCCGTAGGATAAAGGGAAGGTCTCTGATTGCTCAGTGATCTGGGCAGTTTGTCTTTCATTGTTTTTGGGAGTGCACAGAGCCTGAGGTGTTGAAAGGATCAGCATAAACCGTAAGCATTGGGTTTTCCCACCTAATCCTTCCTGGATTTATAACCTGACCATATTTTAGGAAAGCCTGACCTAGCAATACGCTTCTGGTCAACGTATTTTCAATCATGTTTTTCAACCATAAATGTGTCCAGTTTTGAAAATAGCATATTCCATAGGATGTAGAGTATGGTAACAACAGTCTAGAATGAGAAGTAAGTTTTCAAAGAGGTAACCTGCTATAGGTTGGTCACGTGTGCCTGGCACACCAGCAATATCAATGTTTTATGGGTCAAAAATCCAGTTAATTTAGAATTTTAGTAAGTCTGCTGGGATTTCAAAATTTTTGAAAGCCAAATAACAAGAAAATTCATAGGAAGAAGGTTGGTTGCACCAGCAACAGCTCCAAGTAGGTGACATGGACTGTTATGACAAAATAAACATTGTTGTGGGTGACTCACTGTTAACCTAACACACAGTAAGGCCATTTCCACACTAGAGTTTTATAGCGCTTTGATTCCACTTACAACATCCTATGGAATCCTGGGGTTTGCAGTTTCAGGAGGGGCCGGCTGGCCCCTCCCGAAACTGCAAACCCCAGGATTCCATAGGATGTTGAAAGTGGAATCAAAGCGCTATAAAACTCTAGTGAGGAAATGGCTTAAGAAAGGTGCTTAAAAGAGACTGTTCAAGAAAATGAACATAATGTTTCAATGATTAACAAGCTCCCGTAAATATTCTCTGGCTGATTATTGTTTCTGTCAGTGTCAACAACAGTAATCGGCAAAACAAGTTGTATCAAAATTGCTTCTGGACTAAACTAAGAGAATACCAAAGATTCTTATGAAAGTGGCCAAAATTCTCATTGCCAAAATGGCTGCATCAGAGTGGGACCCAAAGCGGCTTCCAAAAAAGTTTAAAACATTATTTAAACATTAAAGCATTAAAAAACATATAAAATTATAAAAACCTACAAGCATTTTTAAAATCTTCTTGATAAATTCAAAGCCCACCTGCTTACGTATTAAAAGCCTGCTTAAATAAGAATGTTTTTGCCTGCTGGCGAAAGGAGAGCAAGGAGGGGGGTAGCCTAGCTTCCCGAGGAAGGGAGTCCCAGAGGGTGGGGGCAGCCACTGAGAGGGGTCACGACCATGTCTTCACCAGGTGAGCCTGGGATGGTAGTGGGACCAAGAGAAAGCCTTCCCCTGCAGATCTTGGAAATTTTGTCTAGTTAGGCTCTGTCTTTAAATCAGAATGGAAATTTGTGGTCAAGAAATCAGAAGGACTGAGACATGGAAGGGCAGCTATGAAGAAATTAGACAAGACCTGCAAGTGTAAAGAAGTTTCAGTAGATACCAAAGTTAGAATCATCCAAGCCACAGTATTTCCAGTTTCTACATACGGCTGTGGAAACTGGACAACCGTGAAGAAAGCTGTCAGGAAGAAAATCAATGTGGTGCTAGAGAGGAGTTCTACAGATATTGCCATGGACTTTCAAAAAGACAAATGAATGGATCCAAGAGCAAATCATGCTAGTACTGTCACTAGAAGCCAAGATGACTAAACTGAGGCTGTCATACTTTTGAAATATCACGAGATAGTATGACTCACTGGAGAAGATGATAATGCTGGACAAAGTGGAACATAGCAGAAAAAGAGGAAGATTGCATTACAGGTGGATTGATTCAGTTGCCTTGAGTTTGCCAGACCTGAGTGTTTATAATTCAGCCCTTGGAGGACTCAGACAATGAGGAGGAGGCGGCAGCGGCAGATTGCCAAGCTGTAGCTCCCTCTGAGTCTGAGGAGATGGGGGCAGAGGAAATAGAGGATCCTCATCCCCAGCAGGATGTGGTTAAGATTACAGACACTGAAGACAATAAGACCCTATCCTTTGTTGAGAGATGGAGAGAGAAATGCCAAGCCCAGTGCCATTTAAATAACAAATATGGACCTCATTAGCACTAATGAGACACCTGTGGCCTTGAAGGCACTGGTCATAAATATCATGGCAGTTCCTTCCCAGTCTTAGTGCTGACAACTGTCTTATCTGGTTGACTTGCAGTACTTTCTTTTGTTCCTGTTTTGTCTTGACCTTGGTCTGATTATTTTGTGGACTATTTTGTTTACTCTTTGCTGGCACATGTGCCTGGATTTCTGACCTGCTGATATAACTTTTTGATGAGCTAAAGACCACCCTTGTGCTTTTCCCTGCATCTCGCCCAGATAAACCATGACTTACCTGGACTAGACTGACTACTCAACTGCTCCAACACATCAACCTGCTGCTGTGGGCATTTGCTGACTTGTGTTTAACACATTGAACAAGACAGTTGATGGCCAGTCTGTCATTCATAGGGTCTCCATAAGTTGATGTGAAAGCAATTAACAACAACAACACAAATTGGCAATTGAAATAAGAAACCACCTCAATCTTTCTCCAAACAAGATCAGTTTGATTGGATGCTTTGAACAAGAAGATCTTTCATTGCTTTGGTCAACAACCTGCACCTCTAGGAAACCCTGTTAGTAACAAGCCTGCTCAGGTCTTGGAATTTTGTTGATAGACCTGATCAGGGTTGTTACTAACCAGATCTCCTGGAGAGCTCTCATTTATAAGCCAACTTGATGACACATAACAAGAGATTCCCTTGATAATGTCAGATTTTCTGAGCGTGTGAAGAGTGTCTTCCTCTAATCTCAACCAAGCACTGTGCATCTGCCTTCTTTTTTGTGCAGAATGATCCTTTACATATCAGTGAATGAGAACTGACATTTCCCTGCCCACCTCCAATACAGTTACCTGCAGCAGTGGACAACATGTATTAACCATAGCAGTACATGCTTAGGCACTGCAAGAAACACCAGGCTTTTTAGCTTTTCCAACCAACTAGGTGTGGAGACAACAACAGACAAGGCCTGGCCTTGCTTTTTAGTTCACTCAGGCTGGAATGGCAGCTTTCCCCCCTCCAGCCTTTCAAGACACCTTGTCACACCACATACGGCTCTGGCTTTCCCCAAAACACCACCCTTGTGTAACCAGGGCAAAGCCTTTCAGTTATTAATTAAAACTCCTTTAATGATTTATGGTAGCATGGTTCTGGATGTTCATAACCACTGATAATCATTCAGTTGAGACTAACTTTATAAGAAAAGATAGTATAATCTTTATCAGAACGGCAAACAGAATAAAGTATTGATTTTATAAATGTGTCCAAGTTCTTTCATATCTATGAAATATAGTCCTCTGGCTTCCCTGTTTGCCAAAGGCTATGTTCCCAAATCTAGGCCACTCTCTTTGACCAGATTTAACAGTGGGGTTTCTCTTCTGCTCCTTCTCTAGACTTTCTCTGAGAAAACACCCCTCCCATCCAACTATCCTCAATTGAATGAGAATCCCTTTGGCTGAAGGATTCACCATTCACCTTAAAGCTGACAGTCTGACTCTTCTGGAAAACTGTCTCTCTGTCAATCGTACCAGTATGCCTGCTATAAATACGTTATCATAGAATCATAGAAATGTAGAGTTGGAAGAGACCACACGGGCCATCCAGTCCAACCCCCTGCCATGCAGGAACACCCTCAAAGCACTCCCGACAGATGGCCATCCAGCCTCCGCTTAAAAACCTCCAAGGAAGGAGACTCCACTACACTCCGAGGCAGCAGATTCCACTGTCGGACAGCCCTGACTGTCAGGAAGTTCTTCCTGAGGTTCAGGTGGAATCTCCTTTCCTGCAGCTTGAATCCATTGCTCCTTGTCCTGGTCTCTGGAGCAGTACAAAACAAGCCCTCTCCTTCCTCCACATGGCATCCCTTCAAATATTTAAACATGGCTATCATGTCCCCTCTTAACCTTCTCTTCTGCAGACTAAACATACCCAGCTCTCTAAGTCTATCCTAATAGGGCATGTCTTGCAGGCCTCTCACCATTTTGGTCACCCTCCTCTGGACTTGCTCCAGCTTGTCAATATCCTTCTTGAATTTGGGTGCCCAGAACTGGACACAGTATTCAAGATGGGGTCTAACCAAAGCAGAGTAGCGTGGTACCAGTACCTCCCTCGATTTAGACACCATTCTCATTCTCATTCAGGCCTCCACTCCTCCTTCCCAGTAAAAGGGGGTGGGCTTTCCTCTGGAGTGGCCATTTTAGTTGCCTAGCCGCCTTTTGCTGAGCAGCTTTTCTAGCACTCAGGATACCACTCCCCCTATAATCTGTCATGCCAGAGACTGTGAAAGAAATAAAGGACAACATTTGGATGACGACTCCATCAGTTAAAACTGTTTTATAAACTGTTTTCCTAAAAGAAGTTAAAACAACAAAGGCAACACCACTATCTTTATTTTAATTTTTAAGCTCCAAATCAGGGATAAAAGCAAAAAGCAATGAGATGCTAAGCAGTGGTGGGTGGCAATTTTCATGACAGTGGGAGATTGAGTCTACTCTATGTTTTTGTCTGTACTTTAAAAGAGATATCTAAGGTCTTTCCCTGTCATCGGAAAGAGAGAAGAGAGGGAAGTGTGCTGTTTTCCTGGCACACATATCCAGGATGTCACTGACAAGTTGCTGAGGCTCATCAAGAACACAGAGCATACCTTTTTTTCTGATTTAACGACAACATTGCAAATAACATATTTGAGCAGGTCACCTTGGGCTCTGAATCCCTAGGCAAGAAAGTGAGGACTTGAGAGGCACAAGTGTATTCTTGCCAATTCTACAAGTGAAAGATAGAAGATGATGGGGGGACAGAAAGATGCTGCAAGTGAATGACTGGCTACTCAGATTGTGTTGATGGGAAATGTGTCTAACGTAGTGAAGCTTGGTGTGAGCAGATCATGAATGAATGATGCTTCCATCAGAATTCAAGAAGTCAGGCCAGGACCTTTGTGCCAACTTGTCAGGGACAGTCCTAATTAATCCTTTACTGTCCCACTTTTTCAGCTGCTTTTAAAATGTCCCAATTTCTCTCTCTTTCTCCAGTTTTCCCCTTTTGTCCTCAGTGTACTTCCATTGCAGAAAACTGAGTTCAAAGTGCAAAAATAGTTTGCAATGAATTAACTCGGAGGGAGGGGAGAGGAGGAGTGGCAATCTTGCCTTTCCCAGTAGGCTCAGGCAAAAGCAGTCTGCTGCAGATTCTTCTAGCATGTATGTGTGTGTATTCTTTCTTATTAATAACTTCTGCCATCTTGACCACATTCAGATGTTGCTTGGCCATGCATGACACAGTTTCTGTCTGTGAAATGTTAGAATGTGTGTACTTTTTAATTTCAAAACAGAGAGGAAATCTTTGGGCCACAAATCATGCCTCATGTTTTCCACCCTGATGTAAAGTCTTGTGTTATGTGTGAGTCTGGACTTCTTAGACTCCCTCCCCCATCAGACATATGGGCTTTCCCCCCTTCACTGGGTGTTCTTACTGACTTTCCTTTTGGCTCCACACAACATGTTTTTCTACATCATGCGGCTAAAATGGATCTGCTGATATGTTTCCCAAGAAGCCTTTAAGAGTCAAGATGCCTAGGATTCTTAAAGACAGACTTTTTGCAGAAAGAGAGAAAGAAAGAAAGAAAGAAAGAAAGAAAGAAAGAAAGAAAGAAAGAAAGACTTGATAACTTTTGGTTTTGATAATTAGAAAGATCAGGCTATCAAAATAAGTGAATATGTTGTGATTCTGGGAAGAGACATATGAATCAATATATGCATATATAACTGCTGAAAAGAAGACTGGAAGCCACTTTTTTCTTCTACTTTTCTTGTTCTTCTCTTTCTTTATTTTTGCTCTGCGGAAGGGCAGGAAGTACGATAGAGGTGCTTCCTACCCCAGCACAGCATGGGAAAGAGCCTGGCTGCGCTGCGGAAGAAAAAGTCTTGTTGGTTGCACTCCCTTCCAGAGGGATCCAGTCCAGTGCTGAGGTGAGCATTCCCGTCACACTCCCTTTCCAGCAAAAGTGCTGCTGAGATCATGATCAGAGGACGATGGAACAAAGTAAACAGCAGTGATGTAGATTCAAGTCGATAGACTCGGACTCAAGTCAGACTTAAGTCACTTCAGTGACTCGACTGTGGCTGTTTCCGCACTAGCCTGTTATAGCGCGATGATTCCACTTTCAACATCCTCTGGAATCCTGGGGTTTGCAGTTTTGGGAGGGGCCACTGGCCCCTCCCGAAACTGCAAACCCCAGGATTCCAGAGGATGTTGAAAGTGGAATCATCGCGCTATAACAGGCTAGTGTGGAAATGGCCTCAGACTTGACTTGGCAAAAATTATGCACTGACTCAACTCAAGACTTGCATATTTTTAATGACTGGCTTGCTGCCCTTGGTTCAGTAACACAACACATTCATCCAGAAACCTTACAACTTACTGGTCACATGACAATCTGTCTCAAGCCCAAAGTGTGGACACATTTCTCAGAGGGAATAGCAAATGGGTCAGACAATGGACTTGAGGTGGGGTTGTTACTTCCGATATGGCACAGTGGGTGAGGACCCCAGATGTCATTTTGATATCATATAATTCGACCTTTGTTTGACCCCTCTCAGCCACCCCGCTCCATGTGTTTGCGAGGTTCTTCGAACAAGCACACACTGGCTGCGGCTGCTAATGGTTCTTACATTCCAAACCCCATTGAGGCCAGCAACTCAAACCTCTCTCGTAGCTTCAGGGAATTTCCATGTGCAAACTCCACAATAGTGGCACGGCTCTCAGCCGAGCCATTCCTTTATGTTGGGCCATCAACGTACCGGCCACGCTATTGTCATAAAAAGCAAATCCAATCATGTTAAACTTGACCTTTCCAAATCCTTTGTCTAGCGCCAAAACTCCTATTGTTATCACCTGGCTTGCCATAGCCGGTAGGCACAATCCACCCTATAAAAGGTTCCCATTTTTGGGACATCTTTGGTTCACCTTGGACATCCACCCTGCCTTGCTGTCAGTTTGTTCAGGAGTTCCCCTCAGCAGCCACGCTGAGTTTCATCTCCTTCCGTTCCCGTTTTCTTCAGGACAGCAAGACCAAGTATCGTATCACCCGCTCTTCCCAAACCTCTCAGTTTCCATTTCCTAAGTTAGTTAGCTTGTGTGTGTTGTTTTATTTGCTGTTTACTCTTCAATAAAATTATTATTTTGTTATTTTAAAACTTGTCTGCTTGCTCTCTGACCTGAAGCCGTAGACATTGGGTTTAAAGATCCTCGCAAGGTTACCCTGCCTCTTATTTAGCCAAGAGAGTTCTCCAGCTAAATTCCCCCAATTTGTGTTTTATTTGGCAAATCTGGGCACCCCTCCCGGAACCCCCAACAGACAGGGTAACAGGGTTGAGGTCTGCTCAGCAGCCTGTCCCCACTACATATAAGAGAAGCTTTCCAAAACTTTTCCTAAGAGCAGAAGACAAGACTCATGCCCAGAGTGCACAGCGCGTACCTCAGAGGGGAACAAAAATGTGTTAGCAATAGGCTTGAAGAGGAATGATCCTTCTTTCTAAAGCTCTTGAAGTAATGGGGAATAAGAAGGACCCTATTCCCCACTTCTGAAAAAACCTCCAGCTTTGCAAATGAGAAGTAAGAAGGATCCTGTTCCCCACTTCTAAAGGTGCAGATGGCAAAATCACAAAAGTAGAGGGATGACTCTACTTAAATGGTTAAAACTGACTTTATTTCACTCTGCACAGAAATTCTGGAATACCAATTGGGGTATAAAGTTGACTCTCAGACTTAAGACTTGACTCAAGACTTGACTTGAAAGTATCTTGCAAAGACTTGAGACTCGACTTGAGACTTGGCCTGAGACTTGGAGTAAAAGACTTAAATACATCACTAGTAAGCAGCAGAAATGACCTCAGTTTTCTATCTTTCCTTTTCTCCCTCTCATCTCTGTCACTCTTAATGTATTTTTTTTTTAAATTCTACTTAATAAAAAATTATTTAAAAAAATGACTGGCAAGGAGTGATCTGACTGTGAGTCAACGCAGTGATGTTGTAGGCATGTGAGGAAAGGCCAGTCTGCTATTTTCGATTGTATTAACAGAAGGCCTGTACCCACAGCTTGGGAACAAACAGTCCCTTCTCCGTGTAGTACCATTAGGGTTGGCTTTCTGAAGGGTTTATCTGGGTGCTGGATTTCAGAATTTAGAAAAGAAAAGAGTGGCTCATATTGTCAGAATGCCTGGTTCCTGTCATATGTATGCTGAAGGTATTGGGATATGTACATAAGAAAAATGGTAGATGTAATAGGGCTATCATTTGCTAAGCATTCAAATGTACCAATTGTCAGTTGCCATTTGCAACAAGGTATCCAATGTAACTTCTAAAGTATCCCAGGGCACCAAATGGTTAATCATCGTTGTTGGATGTTATGTTGTATCCAGACAGGGAAGAAGATCAGGGCCATTTCTGCACTAGCATGTTATAGTGCTATTATTCCACTTTCGATATCCTATGGAATCCTGGGGTTTGCAGTTTAGAGAGGAGCCTTTGAGGCCTGAAGTGGCCCAGGAAAGGGAATGTGAAAAATCACAAGAAGGTGTTATGAGAATGGGCATTACAAAGATAAGGATATAGGAACTTATTCTAGCTCCCAAAATGAAAAATATGTAAATAACAAAGGGTCTGGGAAAATGCTTGTGCTGGTGGGGTGATTTGACATTTATGGCTTTTAACCAATCCTTGATGTGCACACCTAAATTTGTATGACAAGCTGTAAAACCTCTTAGGGTCTTAGATGCTTTAGTCTCAACAGCTTTGGAGAGAGTTGCTGTGTGGTTTGCTTTGCTCCAAATAAACACTTTTGCTTGAAACTCTGAGGCCATTTCCGCACGAGACTGTTATAGCGCTTTGATTGCACTTTCAACATCCTATAGAATCCTGGGGATTGCAGTTTCGGGAGGGGCCGGCCAGCCCCTCCTGAAACTTCAAACCCCAGGATTCTATAGGATGTTGAAAGAGCAATCAAAACGCTATAACGATCTCGTGCGGAAATGGCCTGAGTGCAGTTTTGTGAGAGCAGTTCTTCTTCGTGGTCTCTGTGCCTTCATACACTAGGAGCTTTAGCGCCTGCGCGGTAGCGTTCGGAAACTTCTAGAGCTTGTTCGTTTGGCGGGAACCCCTCCCCCACGCCGGTACTGCGCATGCTCCTCCCGCCGAGCAACGGTCTCTCCTCAGTTCTTTCTCGTCCGCCGTCGAGTACGGAAGGTTCTTTGGTTTGTTCCTCTCACTTTTGTGCTTGGCTTGCTGTTTTCATGGTTTTACGGACTTTTGGACTGTCTCTGACCTCTCTTTCGAACTCCCCCTTCGGCTTTTGGTCTTTTCGGATTTCGCAGTTTGGCGTTCTTCGTCTTATGTCCGCGCTCTTCAAGAAGTGCGTGTCCTGCGGGCGCAAAGTTGCCCTCAACGACGGCCACAAGGAGTGTCTTTTCTGTTTGGGTGAGTCCCACAACATTCGTACTTGCCCAATTTGCCGGGATTTTACTCCCCAAACTCTCCGCAACTGGTCCGCGAGACTTAAGTCTTATTGTTGGGAACAGTCTCTGCGGGCGATAGACGAGACCTCCACTTCCAAGATGGCCGACAAGAAGACGACCACGCCATCGACGGTATCGGCGGCTGCCGTTCCGTCCACCTCGTCGGTATCGGGCTCGGTACCGGCGAAAACGCCGATCTCGGCGTTACCGAGGATCCCGAAGCTGTCGGCGGCTGCCAAGTCAGCGAAAGGATCCTCGACGGTGAGGAAGGCTGAGGCTCCCCTGACGGAGACGCCTGCTAAAAAGCACCCTGCTCCGGACGGAGGCAAGGGCAAGGAGAAGGAGAAGAAGAAGAAGAAGAAGGAGAAGAAGCGCTCCCCGGCTGGGGACGTTCAACCTCCTACTCCTCCTCCTACTCAGCAGCCTTCCAAAGGGCGAGGCGAGTCCGTCGATCTCTCGGATGATGAGATCGAGGACGTTCCCCAACAGCGCCCGGACTCGCCTGTGGCAGACCCTCCAACCCTGGTGGAGGAGCGCCACCGCCCTCCTAGCCGTCGCAGGTCGGCCGACCTGCAGCAGAGAGAGCCCTCTGCTTCTCCGGAGCGGCGTTCGACCTCCTTCCGGTCCCGGTCCCGCTCTTCCGAGCGTCCGGTGGCCTCGCCGCCTCCTAGGGAGACAAGAGAGGAACAACCTCGCTCGTCTGCCTCCAGATACACCTCGGCGTCCTACGTGGCCAGGTACGCGAGGGAATCTGAATGGAGAGAGCGCCCGGCCTCTTATCGGTCACATTCGCCATCGTACCGGGATCGGTACCATCGTGGCCCGAGTCGCTGGGAGACCTTCCGGAGGTCCCGGTCACCTCGTCGACAGCGCGAATCGCGCTCGCCTAGAGGGGACGAGGCTCGGTACCGTCGACACCGAAGCCGATCTCCGTCGGACCGCCGCTCCTTCATCCGCTCTCCCTCTCCTCGATATCATAGGGCGAGGGAGCGTTCACCTCGGTATCGGGCGATATCGCCACCTCCAAGGGTCACGGCAACGGCGACGCGCCCTACGGAGTCGGTGGTGACTGAGCGGGCTACGACGACGTCAGCCTGCCAGACTACCCCTGTCACCACTAAGAAGGTGAAGTCAGTAGTCAGCCAGCCCAAGCGGGACGCTGCTACTACCACCGCCCCGGCTGCAGAGAAGCCTAGGAAGGCAACACCTGTGGCGACTACGAAGGAGCCGGCAAGCGAGCGGCGAGAGGACTCACCGACCTCAGAGTCGTACGACTCGAGTGCGGAATCAGAGGTGTCTGAGGCGGCCTCCCAGGAGTCTCCTCCGCTGGGATTTGGGGACCCGATCCCAGATTCTGCTCCAGAGGACGTCCACCAGTTCTCTGCGATGCTGCTCCGCATGGCTACTACCCTCGGCCTGAAGATCGCCGATGCGGAGCCGGAGGACGACGATCCAGTCTTCTCCGTCTTTGAAGGGAAGCAACCTGCCACGGCCCCGCTGCCTCTCCTGCCCCGGGTATCCAGACTGGTGAAGGCCGCCTGGGATAGGCCGGCCTCGGCTCAGCTGATACCGCAGCGGTTGGAACACCTCTACAGGGTGCAGAAGGATAACGCCGGTTATCTCTTTAATCACCCTGCACCGAACTCTGTGGTGGTCGAGTCGGCACAGACGAAAGGCTCCGGCAGGCAACACACCACCCCGCCGGACAAAGAGGGCAGGAAGTTGGACACCTATGCAAGAAGGTTCTATTCCGCCGCCTCCTTGCAGATCAGGCTGTCCAACACTCAGGCTTGCCTCGCGGCATACCTGAAAAAGGTGCTCGATCGCCTGCAACCGGCGATGGAGGCGGTACCGGAGGACATCCGCCAAGCCTCCTCCGTGATCTTCAATGAGGCCATCTCCATCGCTCGGCAGCAGATGGCCTCCTCCAGGCACGCAGTGGAGATTGCCTCCCGGGTCATGGCGGGATCCATCGGCCTGCGCCGCCATGCTTGGCTGCGGCCGGCCGACATCCAGGAGGACACCAGAAGGAGGATTGAAGATCTCCCCTTCGACGGTGAGGGCCTATTCAATTCGTCCACAGACGAAGCTTTGGACAATCTCGTTAAGGCGAGGCTGACCGCCAAGAAGATCGGGCTACAGCCGGCCACGCAAGCCCGCAGGGCCTCCACCTTCCGCCCATCCTGGCGACGATCTTCCACCTCGTCCTTCCAGCGTTCGGCCCAGTCTGGACAGTCGAGACCGTCCTCCGGCTCATCGGCCAGACGCACGATTAGACGACGCCCGGCTTCGTCCAAGAAGTCCTCCTCCGAGACAAAGTCTCGGTTTTGACGTGCCTGGCAGGACCTACCAATACCCACTCTTCAGCCTACCATCAGCGCTCGGAGACCGTCCGACTCTGGCTCGACATCTCGCGGAGTGGCAATGTGTCACTACGGACTCTTGGGTGCTTTCCATCGTCCGTCTTGGCTACGCCATCGAGTTTCTCGATATTCCTCCTCGAGGCGTTTACTATTCCACGCCGTCGAGTCCGGCCCTCCTGGAAGAGATCCAATCCCTCCTCCAGAAAGGGGCGATCGAGCAGCTCCCGCAAGAGGCCAAGACCACCGGCTTCTTCTCCAGGTACTTCACGGTACCGAAAGCCGACGGTACCCTCCGGCCGATCCTAGACCTCAGAGGGGTGAACTACTACATCCGCCCCAAAAGGTTCAAGATGGTCACGATACCGTCGATCCTGCCCTTCCTACATCGAGGGGACTGGTTCGCCTCCATCGATCTCCGAGACGCATACTTCCATATCGCCATTCGCCCGCAGCACAGACGGTACCTCCGCTTCGCGGTCGACGACACCTGTTACCAGTACAAGGTGCTGCCGTTCGGACTCTCGACTGCCCCAAGGGTCTTCACCAAGTGCATGGCCCCGGTGGTATCCTTCCTGCGGACGAAGGGTGCTTCTGTCTTCCCTTACCTCGACGATTGGCTGTTGGTGGCGTCCTGCAAACAGAGACTTTACCACGACGTCCACATGACGTTGTCACTCCTGACCCGCCTTGGTCTACGGGTGAATCCGAAGAAGTCCCACCTCGAGCCGGCGAGGATCTTGGACTTCATCGGGGCGACGCTCGACTCGACCTCCGCCAGGGCGTACCTACCAGAGTCTCGAGCCCAAACCCTGATCCGGGCCGCCGCTCACGCTCGTACGGCCCCGACGTTATCTGCGAGAAGCATCCAGCAGCTCTTGGGCTACATGGCTGCGACCACCGCTGTGACATATCTCGCCAGGCTGAGAGCGAGACCTCTTCAACACTGGTTCGTCCGCATATTCGACCCCCTGCGAGACGAACAGACACTCCGACTGCAGCTGCCGGAAGACGTCCGCTCATCCCTCCGATGGTGGCAGTCGCGACGCAATCTCATGTCAGGGATGCCTTTCCAACAGCCGACACCGAAGGTGACGGTAACGACCGACGCCTCCCTGTATGGATCGGGTGCCCACTGCGGCAATCTCAGAGTCCGCGACAGATGGACCGACGACGAGACCGCTCTCCATATCAACGCGCTGGAGCTGCTCGCCGTCTTGAAAGCGCTACGGGCGTTCCGCCACGTCGTAGCGGGGCGGACGGTCCTGGTTCTGACGGACAATACCACCACCGTCTGTTACATCAACAGACAAGGAGGGACTCACTCCACAACCCTGCTCAACATTGCACTTGACTTGTGGGAATGGTGCATTTGCCTGCATACGCATCCCGTGGCAGTTCACCTGGCCGGGCAGGAGAACACCAGTGCAGACGCCCTCAGCAGGGACACCTCATCCCATCACGAATGGTCTCTCTCCGGAGAAGCGTTCAGACTGATTCGGGACCGCTGGGGCGAACCATCGATCGACCTCTTCGCGACCAGGGAAAACGCGAAGTGTCGCCGATTCTGTTCCAGAGCGGGCCACGATCGTGCCTCCATCGGGGACGCTTTCCAGTTTCCGTGGACCGGGGAACTCCTCTACGCGTTCCCGCCGTTCCCGCTGCTCGGCTGGACGATATCGAAGATCCTCGCCGACCGAGCCGACGCGATCCTGGTAGCCCCGTACTGGCCGAGGCAACATTGGTTCGCACCCCTGCTACAAGCCGCACGAGACGACCTGCTCCGGTTGCCACCGACACCGGACCTGCTCTCCCACTCCGGCGGCCGAGTCCTCCATCCGGACCTGCCACGCCTGGCCCTCCATGCCTGGAGGATATCGCACTAGACGATCCTGTGCTCGGTACCGTCCTCGTCGCGGCCAGGAAGGAATCCACCCGTCGCAACTATCAATACAAGTGGCGACGCTTCCTGACCTTCGCTAACGAGAGGAGTGAGCCGGTATCGCCCGCGGGGCTCTCTACCGTCCTGCATTTCCTCCTGCACCTCCGGCAACAGGGGCTGGCGTTTCCATCCCTGAAGGTGTATCTCTCCGCGATCGTGGCATACCAACCGCCACAGTCGGCTGCCTCGGCCTTCTTCAGGAACGATACCGTTAAGCGGTTCCTGAAAGGACTTCATCATCTCTACCCGCCGGTATCGCCGCCGCTACCGCCGTGGTCCCTCTCGCTGGTGCTCTCGCAGCTGACAAAGCCGCCCTTCGAGCCGATGGCGACCTCGGATGATAGGCTCCTGACCATGAAAACTGCCTTCTTGGTAGCGGTGACCTCAGCGAGGCGAGCGGGTGAGATCACAGCTCTTCGATCCGATGAGCCCTTCACGGTCTTCCACAAAGACAAGGTGGTCCTGAGACCTGACATCTCGTTCCTGCCTAAGGTGGTGTCCAGTTTCCATCTCAACCAGGACATCATCCTGCCTGCCTTCTTCCCGAACCCGACGACACCGTTGGAGCGGTCTCTCCACTCCCTGGACGTGCGTCGGACCGTGGCCTTCTACATGGACAGGACTGCTTCCTTCCGACAGACGCCGCATCTCTTCGTTTGCTATGGGCGACGTCGGAAGGGCCTCAAAGTGTCCACCCAGCGCTTCTCCAAATGGGTGGTGAGGACTATTCAACTGGCGTATGAGCTCGCGAGGAAGCCTCCGCCAGTCCTGCTTCGAGCCCACTCCACCAGAGCGGTGGCTACTTCTGCGGCCCTCCTGCGAGGAGTTGACCTGCATGAACTCTGCCGTGTGGCGACCTGGTCCCAACCATCGACCTTCGTGCGCCACTACAGGCTCGACTGCCGGTCGCGCAGAGATGCCCGGTTTGGACGTGAGGTGTTGGCTTCCGTGCTGTAGGACCTGACCCGCCGTCCAACCGGTAAGCTACACAGTCTCCTAGTGTATGAAGGCACAGAGACCACAAAGAAGAAGAACAGGTTGCTTACCTGTAACTGTGGTTCTTCGAGTGGTCATCTGTGCCATCATACACACCCGCCCTTCCTCCCCTCTTTTTCAGGTCCCTGTAGGTTCTACGGCGGACGACAGAACTGAGGAGACACCGTTGCTCGGCGGGAGGAGCATGCGCAGTACCGGCGTGGGGGAGGGGTTCCCGCCAAGCGAACAAGCTCTAGAAGTTTCCGAACGCTACCGCGCAGGCGCTAAAGCTCCTAGTGTATGATGGCACAGATGACCACTCGAAGAACCACAGTTACAGGTAAGCAACCTGTTCTTCAGCCAAGACATGATGTATGTATTGGTAACTTTCTTTGAACAGCACATTTCTTAGAGCTGGAGAAGGATTCAAGGCGCTGCTTCTGCCCAGAAGCCCAGAATCAAGGGTTTAACAAAATATGGCCCTCCAGTTGTTTTTTGGCTTCCAGCTCCCTATTGGCTTTCTCAGCTTACCCTCCAACTGTCTCAATCTGGCAGGGACAGACCCAATTAATTGTCTGTCATCCCACTTTTTCAGCTGCTTTAAAAATGTTCCATTTCTCTCCCCTGCTCCCACTTTACGCCATCATCCCCAGCTTTACTTCAACTGCTAGAAATGGACTTCAAAGTGCAGAAGTAATTTGCACTCAGCGGAGGGAGATTAGAGGAGGGAGCAGGATCTTGCCCTTCCCAATAGGCTCAGGCAGAAGAAAACTGCTGCAGACTCTCCTAGCTGGTGTGCTCTCCCTCATGAATAACTGTTGCCATCTTGACCACACTCTGATGTTGTTTCACCACATGTGTTCTGGTTTTTATCTGTGAATAGTTGGAAGGTATGCCCTGTCATGCCCTGCTTCTAGACCATGGACTCTGAAGCAGAGGGCATGCCAGGGCATGCTGTACAGAGAGAGGTTACAGTGCCAGAAACAGAACAGGGGATGGTGCCAGCTCCAACAGAGAGTCCTGCCTCTTCAGATACAGAAGAACACTTTCCTAGACCCAGCTTCACACAGCACAGGCAGCAAAAAGAGACCCAGTGTCACTCTCTCAGAATTTATAACCAGCAACAATCAATCAAGGCACAGCTGCGTGCTACCTTGCTGGATGCCTTGACAAATGCTCAGATTGACCTTGGACACTCCCTTGCCATGAAACTCTGCTGGACTTTGTTTATGTTGGACGTTATTTATGACTTTTTGCTTACTTCCTGGAGGTAAGTAACAAGCTGGGAGAAACTCAGTTTGTTCCATTTGATTTATCAACTGTGCCAGGATTGAGATAGGACAAGCCCATTATGAGGGAACATGGGAAACCTAGTTTAGCATAGGGTTGCCAGGCTAAGATTTTTCCAGGATTTCAATCAGACCAAGTAATATCCCCTGTTCATGTTAAGGAGCTACAAGAGGCTGGCCCAGAGGTGTAGTCATGAGCAGGGGAATGAGACCATTGTCCCCAAATAAGAATTCTGCCCCACAGATCAATATTTTTCTTCCATCCTCAAATTTCTAGCCTTGCAGTTGAACATTTAGAAATATAGTTTAGACATTCCCCCCACAAGAAAAAAAGATATAGTAGAATCCTGCAAAATTCCAAAATTAACACTTCATGAACTTACTAAAATACTGTACATGTACAAGGAAGCCTTTCCACACAGGTACACTTTGTATGCTGCAAGACTCACCTCTATGTGTGAAAATTCATTCACAGCTTTGACACATGTGCTGACAGTGTACTGGCATTTGGTGCACCATAGGAATCCTGACTTTTCAAAGTAACGCACTTAAAGAATTTCAAGTGCACAGTTTCTCTGCAAGTTTGCAAAGAAATTGTAGTGGATTAGACGCTACGTAGGATGTCTTTCACAGTAAGCATTTGCTTCCTAGTCATTGTCACTTAGTTTATACACCTACTTTGTGTGTGGGAAAATATTGCATTTTAAATTGATTTCCTTTTCTTGGGAGCTTCACAACATACTTTCTAATTAGAATGCATTAATTGGGTAGTGTTTTTGTCATTACCTACGAAAACCTTTTACCCACAGAAACCTCTTTTACAGAGACTGATGCTCAAGTCCTCTGCCCCTCCATTTTTGAACCCCACACCAAAAAAAATTATCTCCCTGGCAACCTCTGGTGATGTCCTTAAGCATGATCCATTAAGCATCAACTACATTGAGTATGCCATTCAGATCAAAAATACCAAATCTAACAGATGAGGAAAATATATATACACATTTCAAGCCAGCTCTTTTACCCTGAGATTCCTCCAGCTTGCTTTTACAATGCTTAAAGGCCCTGAACCCCAGGAATGGGCCCTGAGATCGTATAATCATAGAGTTGGAAGAGACCCTAGGGGCCATCCAGTCTGACCCCCTGCTATGCAGAAACACACATCAAAGCACTCCCAATAGATGGCCATCCAGCCTCTGCTTAAAAACCTCCAGAGAATATGATAAAGTAAAGGTGAATAAAAACTTTAACGATCATTGTATCCGAAAGTCTTTATTGAAAGTGTGGATACAAATAAAACACAAATTTTATAGAGGACTTCCGATGTGGACCTCACCCCAAGAAGCATTTAATATTGCCCCAACAAAACAGGGAAAATTATTGACGTATCAAGAGCTATTGAAAAAGGATGGTACAAAGTTAAGAATGAGTACGGAAGAGGAATTAAAAGAGCAAGGCCATGAAACTAACTGGTTCCCATGGAGACAAATAAAAGAAAGATTTAAAATGGATCAGAAACTTATACGGGTTTGAAAGAAATGAAAATGAACTGGATGTATTGATGAAAGGGGACCAGAAAAAGAGAATTTCTAGATTTTATAAAATATTGTTGCAAAGAGAGATGGAACCAGAAATTGTTAAAAATAACATGGTTAGATGGGCTCAAAATATAGGACATCCAATTGAGTTGGATACATGGGTTAGGGCTTGGAAGACAGATGTAAAATTTACACCAAGTTTGAATTTAAGAGAAAATTTTTATAAAATGTTATATAGATGGTACATGACACCTGTAAAACTGAAAAAAAAATAACAGGAAATGGGAATGGAAAATGTTGGAAATATGATGAGAAAGAGGGTGGACCTGCAAAATAGCAAAAATTTTTTGGAAAGAAATACATGATGAAATTCAAAGAATGTATGGTTTAAACTTTGAAATGAAGCCAGAACTTTATTTGTTGAATATGTTAGGGCAACAAAGAGAAATAAGATCTCATCAAAAGACATTGTTATATATAATAACTGCAGCAAGATTGACTTATGCTCAACGTTGGAAAGAAGGACAATATATTGATGTAAGAGAATGGAAATTCAACGTCCTGGATACGGTAGCGACAGAAAAGTTAACTTTTTCACTTAAAAAAAAGCCAATCCAGGGCTTTGAAAGACAATGGCGAGAGGTACTGAACTGGACAAAAGAATGAAATAGGGGGAAAGAAAGAAGGCTGCGAGAAAAGAGGAAGACAAAATGAGGTGAAAAAAGATGTAAATACTTAAATATAAGCTAAAAGTAATAGTTTACGATTGTTGTAAAAAAAGAGATAATGTATGGAACTGAATGCTTATATGGAATGGAATGTTCAACTCAGATTCAACTTGGAAAATAGATGTTGGAAGTGGGGAGGGGTTTTTTGTTGTTTTTTTCATTGAAAATTTTAATAAAAATTTATCTAAAAAAAAAAACCTCCAGAGAAGGAGACTCCACCACACTCCGAGGCAGCACATTCCACTTCCAGACAGCTCTGACCATCAGGAAGTTCTTCCTGAAGTTTAAGTGGAATCTCCTTTCCTGCAGCTTGAAGCCATTGCTCCTTGTCCTAGTCTCTAGAGCAGCGGAAAACAAGCCCACTCCCTCCTCGACATGACATCACTTCAACTATTTAAACATGGCTTTCATGTCCCCTCTTAACCTTGGCCACACGTTACCTGCTTGCAGAGATGGGGGGTGCCGTTCGTGCAAGCAGCCTCTTGCGCGAGGCACTCACATTGCTCCTTCGTTCTCCCGCAGCTCGCTTCCTGGTCACGCGACCATCGCGCTAGCGCCCTGCCCCTTGCTTCCTCAGTGCAGCCTGGGAGCTGTAGGCTGCACTGGGGGAGGAAGTGTGACCGGCCCACTCATCTGACGCACCGCACAGCAGGTAAGTGCGCGAGGGCCCAGGGAGCATTGCGCGACCACGCAGTATTTTTAGCTCCCAGCCGAAAATAATAAAATGCGCACGCGTCCCGCTTTAGGCTTGTGAGCGTAGCGTGAATGGGAGTGCGTCGTACGGACCAACTCTCCCATTCATGTGGCGCTCAAGGGCCCCTCTTGCAACAGAAACTGCGTGAGAAAAGGACCCTTGTCTTCTGCAGACTAAACATCCCCAGCTCCCTAAGCCGCTCCTCATAACGCATGAGGGAACTAGAGTCCAGTATCACGTGGAGGGCTGCATTTTGTCCAGTCCTGTCATAGGTAATGGACAAAGTAACCTATTCTTCAGTGGTGTGAGTCATTGGGGAAGTTTGGGAGGAAGCCTCTTCCTTAATGTGTCCATTTTCTAGTTCCCATTAGTCTCAGTTTTGGTAGGAGTAAAGCCTCGAGGTACATAAGCCTTGCCAGATCCCATGAGGCAGTTTGGACTACAACTGCTACAAGTTCAGTTCAGAACGCCAAACTTGTTCATACCCAATAAGGAGAAGAGAAGATGAACTGGAATCTTGCCATTCCCAGTAGGCTCAGGCAAAAACAAACTATTGCAGTTTCTCCTAGCTGGTGCTTTCTTCCTTATTAATAACTGTTCTCATCTTAATCACATTTTGATGTTGTTTGGCCATATGTGTCCTGGTTTTCATTTGTAAAATGTGGGAGGATATGACATCATGAAACTGTATTAGTGGCAGAAAATTCCAAAGGCTTGGAATAACTACTGATGAAAGTTAAGGCAGCAAATGCAAAAGGAGGGTGACAGCTAAACATTTAGAAAATAAAAATAATAAACAGATGATTGAGCTAACTTTAAAGGGCTTAATGAAGACATCAAAATGGCTAAATATTTTGTATACTTAGGCCATTTCCGCACTAGACATTCCACTTTCAACATCCTATGGAATCCTGGGGTTTGCCGTTTAGGGAGAGGCCTTTGAGGATATTGAAAGTGGAATAATCGCACTATAACAGTCTAGTGTGGAAATGGCCCTAGTTTTTAATTGGAAGGGAGACTGTGTTCAAGAAATCAGAAGAAGACTAATAGCCTTATCCCACTCCACTGTTACAGTAGTATTATTCCACTTTTAACACCATGCTAACATTCTACAGAATTCTGGAGTTTGTAGGTTAGTGAATCCCAAGAGCTCCCATGTAGAGACTTCTAAATGCCCCTCTCTAAATTACAAACCCCACGATTCTATAGGGATGTTGCCATGGCAGTTAAAGTGGAATAATAGCACTACAACAGCGTAGTGTAACAAGGCCCTGAGACTTGGAAGGACAGCTATGAAAGAACTAGACAAGACCTTCAAGGGTAAAGAAGTATCAGCAAATACCAAGGTCAGAACCATCCATGTCACAGTATTTTCTGTTCTTTATGAAAACTGGACGGTGAAGAAAGCTGTCAGGAAGAATATCAATGTGGTGCTGGAGAAGAGTTCTATGATACTGCTGTGGCCTGCCAAAAAGACAGATGAACGGATCCAAGAGCAAATCAAGCCTGTACTGTCACTAGAAGCCAAGATGACTAAACTGGGGCTGTCATACTTTTGAAATATCATGAGATAATATGACGCACTGGAAAAGATGATAATGCTGGACAAAGTGGAAGGTAGTGGAAAAAGAGGAAGACTGCATTACAGGTGGATTGATTCAGTCAAGGGAGCCATGGCTGCTCTGAGTTTGTGAGACTGAAACAAAGCCATTGATGACTGGGGCTTTGGAGGTGTCTCATTTATAGCATCTCCAGAGCGTTGACCAAAATCTGTTGTTGCTCGGTCACATGTTTTCACCTGTGAAATTTTGGGAGCTGTGGGAAGCAGTGCCATATTACTTTAGCCTGTGCCCAGAGCAGGAGCAAAGGAGACACACAGAGCTTGGGAAAGTGACCTTTTTGGACTACTTCTCTCAGAATCTGCAGCTAATGATGCTTTTCTGAAGGAAGGGAAGCCATGTGGTCCAACTGCCCTTCTAGCGAAGCAGATTAGGAACCTCGGATGAACCAAATCTGCTGCCTTTGAGATCTGGATCTATGTATTTGGAACTCTGGTGGGACCAGAATTCCAACCCCACCTTTTCAAGTGAAACCAGGACACATTTCCAGCATTTGTCACCTTGGTGAGGCTGGCAAAGGCTTACAGGACTAGCAGTTAAGAAAGATCTGAAGGATGCACGTTGCCCATGCATAAATTAGAAGCAGATACCAGTGGAATCCTGTAGATGGTTTTATGCACATGTAAATTCCTTTACGTATGTGGTCATACTTTTTCGACCATTGCATCACACATTTTCAGTCTTCATTCACAGTTCTCTAGATAGAGTTTTGCTAGTGTAGTTGTTACACATGCAGTTGTGCATTCCTGGATGGTGCTCCATATTCATTAGCTCCTTCAATATACCACTTGATTCACTGAACTTGGAAGGAGCTAACCAAGGTTCTGAGCCCTATTCTCAAAATGCTTCAGCACCTTGGAAAGCTCCTTTCATGTCTGGCCTAAAATTAGGATTGACAGAGCTTTCATGGGTAGAAACAGTACCAAGTGCTATTATGGTGGCCCCAAGTGTAAAGCAGATTCATGCACTTGTGAGACTGGGACATAATGCAATCAGATCCAAGAAGATGCAAATCATGTCCCTTTGTCCCAAATTTTCAAAGGGCTGGATAAGGTAATAATATTTGATAATATTTGAAGGGATGCCATGTTGAGGAGGGAGCAGGCTTGTTCTCTACCGCTCCAGAGACTAGGACAAGGAGCAATGAATTCAAGCTGCAGGAAAGGAGATTCCACCTGAACCGCAGGAAGAACTTCCTGATGGTCAGAGCTGTCCAGCAGTGGAATAGGCTGCCTCAATGGAGTGTGGTGGAGTCTCCTTCTTTGGAGGTTTTTAAGCAGAGGCTTAAAAAAGGAGTGCTTTGATGTGAATTCCTGCATGGCAGAAAGGGGTTGGAGTAGATGGCCCCTGGGGTCTCTTCCACTTCTGTGGTTCTATGATTCTATGATTCTATCTCAGGGCCCTGAGTCTCCAGTTGGCTGGATGTTGTGAACCTTAATGGATAAGAAAGTCAATGCGGTTCTGTGAGCCATCAGCAGGAGTGTACTGTTCCAATTAAGTGTCGTGTCCCAGGCAGATCAGGCAGTCAGTTAGGAAAGCAGCAAAGCAGAGCTTATCCACAAAGGCAAGAGCGGGGGTAGTCCAAACAAAATTCAAGTTCCAAAGCATACAAATCCACAAGGCAATTCCAAGTTGTTGTCAAACAAGCAGAGGGCCAAGATAGTCAGGAGTCCAGAGACCACAGCACAGGGTTTCAATCACCAGAATATCAGTTGTCAACCTTGGGGGAATGGGCCAGCTGTCTGTCTTTTATCCATTAATGATGTTGCCACAGGTGTTCCCTCATAAAGGCTTGTTTGTTGTTTAAATGAGCTGAGTGGTGCAGCCCCTCTTTCTGGTGTCATCTCTCTCACATGGTAAGAGTCTGTGTTGCCTCATCTTCTGATATTTGTTCCCCCTGCTCAGGCCTCTACTGCTGGTTGTTATCTTCCACCAAGCAAGCTTCTGGGGAAACCTCTGCCTCAGATTCAGAATCCTCCTCCTCACTGTCAGGGTCTCCAAGGCAGGGCATGGCATTAAGAGAAGTGCCACTCTATTGTGCCTTGGTCAGATCTCATCTGGAACAGTCTGTCCAGCACTGGACACCGCAGTTAAGGAATTATAGAGCTGGAAGAGACCACAAAGGCCATCAAGTCCAACCCCCTGCCA